>JARQOD010000001.1:933824482-933882569 GCA_033576555.1 Oophaga sylvatica
TGGACCTTCTAATATATTCTATGTCCTCACACTGAAGGAATTTGCTCTATATTTATATAATACATAGTATCATAAACTAATTAGAAAGATCGTTATGGCAAGCAACAATTCCTAATAGTGACTTTGGCTTAGAAAAAGGACACCAAGAATCTTCCACTCCCATCAAGAAGATTCCTCCAACTCGATCCCAAACAATCAAATCTAAAAAAAAAACACTATTTTTCTTTGAGTAATTGTACAAATAAATACAGATTGTTCAATATCTTCTCAATGAAATTGTATATATTCATGAAAATAAATTGTTTTTGTAAGGTAAGTCTTGTAAAAGCAACATCTACCTCTTTACGAAGCACTAGTTATAATCTTTACGTTCTCCCTCTAAGTCACCTCTCATAAAACGCATACTGTACATTTCTCTGTAACTTAATGATTTTGGAGGTATGCAATTCTTTTGTCCTGCAGCTGACGGGAAAGTCCAGAATATGACTCGCTCATAAACCCACTTGTGGGAGGATATTGAATGCTACCATCTGTTAAGTGCAAATAACTAGTTAAAGGATATACCGTACTGTACAGGAAAACACCACTAGGAACCAAGGTGCCATATTAACAGAACTGCAGCATCATCCAAAGTTTAATCTTTTCTAGCCCAACAACCACCAGCTCTAATATTCATCACTTCTGGTTTGGAAGCTGAGATTCAGCAATGCTTGGGTAATTTATAAGAAGTGTGAACTGTATATCTTCCATCAGCTACGGATGAATCCATAATATTTTTGCTCATTTAACTTCACCCATTGCGTTATCTGAGCTTCTGCTCAAGAGTTCATTGAATTTGCTCCTGTCTGTATATGAAGTAAATTGTGTATGTTGTGTCTTTTTACAGGTTACCTGACTGGGGGTTCACAAAACTCAGTGCCTCCAGGGAAGGACACTGCAGCTGGCACCAGGAATGACAATTATCTTGGCTGTAGTGATAGATCCAGGAGCAACCTTGGAGGAAGAAGACTAGTATTAGAAATGATTGTTGCAGATTTTCTCATGGGGCTACAAGTTATCCCTTGGAGTGTAATATGACTATTGGCAAAAAGTTATTTCATTTTATATAGTCACCTGGAGAAATTTACAGCACTGCCCAATACGTTCCAAAAAAAAGTTTCATTATTAAAAGTCTGAAATTCCATTGAATGACAATCAGTTTAAAATGTCAAGTTTGAAAGGAATTTTGGATCTGTGAAATATAAGTGACTAGAGATGAGCAAATATATTCGAGTCAAATTGAATTCTACTCAAATTTAAAAAAAAATTCACATTCACCAAAATGCAGATTTTTTATAATTCGATCCCGAGCTGAATCAGCAAAATAGTGGACGCTGCCCGCCATTTTTCTGAACATTAAAGAGCCATGAAAAGGTAAAAAATACTTCTAATCACCTTACCACTCACCTGTCTGGCCCCTCTGCTCCTCACCGTCACTCTTCCAGTCCTCGTTGCATGTTTTGATTGCCACCACGAGTGCCGAAATCCCCGGTCCTCTCACAATGGGTCCAGGACTTCCAGCTCTGATGAGACCTGGGACTGTTCTGCGCATACACACACAAGATCATGGTGCACATCACAATGTCATGACTTTTTGCATGCTTACTCAGAATCGTCCTCAGCCTCATCAGAGCCAGAGTACCCATCCTATTTTGAAAGGTCCAGGGATTTTATCATTCACAGTGACAATCAGAAGATACGACGGATGACATTAATGAGTCGGAGAGGTGAGTGGTGAAGTGTGTATAAGTATTTATTTAATTTTTTTTTTACATCTTACATTTATTTTGCTTTGGAGACTGGAGAGAGCCCAGAGCATAATGGATATTTAATTTGGGGAGAAGAATTTTTCTTCAAATCAAATATCCAGGGAAAATCTACATGGTCTGAAGAATTCAAATTTTGCCAGATCTGCTCATCTCTAAAAGTGAAATTTGTAATAAAGCAGCCAGTCAATGAAAAAAGTAAACTAACAAGCGAAAGGGTAACAATGTTTTGAACTTTTGAATTTCAGGCTCCATATCTCACCATCCAGTACAGCTTCAAACATGAGACTACCATCATTTTATAGACATTCATCTTAGCTATCTCATACAGAAATTTGACTTGCAAATATTTATCATATTATTAGTTATGCAGATTCTTGTTATCTCACTGCATTGTTACTGTTTTGCTCCTGGTGATGGAAAAATCTTTCTCTACCTCTATACTACAAATTACAACATTGTTCTCACATTCCCTCATAGCTCAGTGTGTGATTAGGTTGATTCAAAAGTGAAAGGTCACTGGTTTGAATTGAGGATCAGCTATGAAGATTTTCCAAGAAAAGAGAAACAGCATTATCCCGTTCGTCGATAGTGATCTCTCGGCCAAGAAAATTGTCAAACTGCATTATATGATCGAGAAATTGAATGAAGTTAAGTTCAGTGGAGGAAGCCTGATGATATGGGGTTGTTTTACAGCCAAAGGTGTTGGATACTTAACCAGGATGGTGGTCTCAATGCTGAGCTATATGCGAGTATCCTACAAAAAGGACGACGTAGTGTTCCAGCAATGACCCAAAGCATATGAGTCGCACAAACCAGGGCTTGTGGGGTACTCGGCACCGAGCCCGTTCACTTCAATGCGGGAGAGGTCACGGGTAGCACAGCTCGGTCCGTTGCCCTGGGCGCTCATTCAAAGGGGGATATTTACAGGGGATTTAGAAATGTTCGTGACGCCACCTGTGGTTTCTGATCAGTGTGACCAGCGCTGCAGGGTGAATCCTCTGAGGGGTTGTTACTGGGCAGCAAGGTGTTAAGTCTTCCACAGGTAAGACTGATCCCTCGAGATATATGGCGGTGCAGGGGTGCAGAGCAATGAGGCAGACACACACAAGACAGTCTCTTTCTGTACCTTTACTGGTGTTTTTGCAGGCACATCCCGGGAAGCTGCTCAGGGTCGAGGATGCACGTCCAGTAATCACTGAGTAGGTGTAAGGCCTCCTTACTTCTTGATGTGTGTGAGTTTCTAACTTGCATGAAGCTAAGTTTAACTCCGTGTAGAACAGCTACGCCCGGCTGACATTGTGGTGGAGCCTTCTCTTGGACAGAACTAAGTCTCTATCTGCAGCGTCCTGCTAGACTCCTGTTCTTCCTGACCGCGGTTACGTATCAGCACTGTAGGGCCCCTCTGCGACCTGAAGTCCAGCAGGGTCTCCGGTTTCTCCCACAAGCCGTGAAGGTTCTAGCAAGCTCGGACCCGGTGTCCGGTTGTACAGAGTGGAGGTCAGCTATCGTTGCTATTTCTCCTCAGTCACTCTCTCTTGTCCCTTTTTCCACTTGCCTGTCGTCCTACTCACACCTTTAACATAAGCACAGGCAGCAGTAGGTGTCAGCTTTCTTCTCTTCACCGCTCTCTAACAGTACCTCAGTTTGCTCGGTGTTACAAGTACTGCAGTTCCCTTTCCTTCACTTCTTCCTTAGGCTCTGTCTGAAACAGCTATCAGGACCTTCCGTCAGACTGATCTGTGCACACTCCGAGAGTCACTTTCCACTTCCCTGGGGAACTAACAGTCAGCACGTTCTGAGGTAACAGTTTGCTTCTCTGCTTCTGTCTCATCTGACAGGAATCTCCGTCTGTCTGAACTCCGCTCTGAGCTCTGCTCTGACAGGAATGACTGGCTCAGACTGGCTACTGCTGCGTCTCTCCACACCCTTATATACTCTAAGGGACTCCCTCTGGTGGCACTATAGGGAAATGTGAAGTGTGAATGAATATCGGGTGATTGTGAATTACCTTTCTGTGCATCCTCCAGGGTACATGTGGCACCAAGCGCAGCTGGGCTACACACATACGTCAAGATTTTTCAAAGAAATGGTTCAATGACAATGAAGTTATGGTGTTGGAATGGCTCCCACAGTCCCCAAACCTCAACCCAATCCAACACTTGTGGGTAGAGTTGAAGAAAAAGCTGAACATACCCAAGTGAGGTGACCAGTATGCACCAACTTTGGGAATGTGTAGAAGGGACCTGGGATCAAATTTCAGTCGAGACATGCTTGAATCTGATCAAGAGCATGCCCAGAAGGATTCAGGCAATGTTGAAAACCAAAGGTGGATTTATAAAATACTAACAAATAATAACAAATAAAAATAATACAAATTAAAATTTAGATTTTTAGGAGCAAAACAGTAACAATGCAGTGATGTAGGAAGATGGACCGGGCCGTGGGTACTTGCTCTGCGCCGGGTCCGGAACTGTTGGGGCTGTCTCCTCTGTTGCCCGGGGGAAGCTTAGGGGACCGGACAAACACTTGCACCAGGAAGCAGGTGGCGTGGCTAAGTGGCAGCAGCCTCAGCACACAGAAGCAGTCAGACTTGGCGGGAACAGACATTACGCAGAAGGGAGAAATGAGTGCTCCATCCCACGAGTACCATAGCAGCGCAGGCCCACCCCGAGCGTCCCCGCTGACAACTGCAGAGACTGTGAGCATGGACTGGACCTGTGTCAGTTGGTCCCAGCAGTGTCCTCAGAACCAGATTCTAATCACCTAAGGGAAGAACGCCGAATTCTGGAGCAGATGCAGGCCGAGCTAACAGAACTCTCACCACAACAGGTGCAACAGGTGGAAGCCATTCTGGAGCGATATCAGGACGTTTTTGCTCGTCATGACGATGAACTTGGGTGTACCACAGCTATCACTCACGAGATCCCTACAGGTAACACCGCACCAATTAGGTAGCGGTATCGACACATCCCACCACAAATGTACCAGGAAGTGAAGGGGATGTTGACCCATATGTTGCAGAGTGGAGTTATCCGAAAAAGCCAAAGCCCGTGGGCTGCCCCCATTGTTCTTGTATGAAAGAAGGACGGGACTCTATCGGAAACTGAATGCCTGCACCGTGCGAGAGTCGTATCCACTACCGAGAATTGACGAATCATTATCGGCTCAGGGAAACGTAAAATACTTCTCGTCGTTGGACTTGGCCAGTGGGTATTTTCTTGAGTACCTGTCCAGGTCCGAAGTCTTGGTATGCATTGACAACAATCCCTTAGCCCTCCTGGAAAATGCAAAATTAGGGACCATGAAGCAGCAATGGGTGGCCCAAATGGCTAATTACCAATATAAGATCGCCTATCGGAGAGGAGTTGAGAACATACACGCTGACGCTTTATCCAGAGTGACACATGAGAGACCTTGGCCCAATCGGGATGAAGTGCTGGAGGCTGAATAGATCCCTGAGTACCGTAATACTGCCAGGACGGTGGCGGCCATGCAGGAACAGATCAGGGAAGTGCCCAGAAAATGTACCCTGGGGCGATCCCGTGACGAGTGGTTACGACTTCAACAGCAAGATGTGGAACTCACTCAGGTGAGACAGTGGGTGACTCTAAAACAACTTTCCAACCAAAGGGAGAGAGACGCTCTGCCCCCGGAACTCTGCAAATTCTTTGACAGTGGGAAAGGCTCCAACTGAAAGACGGTCTATAGTATCGAAATGTCCAATTGCACAGAGAACTGGGAGACACCTGGCAAGTGGTGCTCACCGAAACGTTGCTTCACAAGGTGGCCACGGAGACTCACAAAAGATGGGTCCACTTTAGCCCAGAGAAGACGTTCCTGTGGCTACAGAAGTTGGTCTATCATCTTCTGTGATAATGCAAAATAGTCGGCACTCCAGTCTCCATCGTGGTGCATGTGGAAAGAATGATTCATCCAAGGAAAAAAGGAAATCCTGGCACTCACATGTGTTGATTTAATTTGCTTTATTCCACATCCCAGCAAAACGTTTCAGCTGGATGAGCTGAAATGTTTTGCTGGCATGTGGAATAAAGCAAATTAAATCAGAACATGTGAGTGCCGGGATTTCCTTTTTTCCTTGGTCTATCATCCTCGACTGAGATCTGTGGTAGAGGAAGCCTGTCGGTAATGTAAAAGCTGTGAATTAGCTAAACCTCTGGAACAGAGAGCTCCTACGCAAACTATCGTGACTTCTGCTCCACTAGAGGTGTTGATGATAGACTACTTGACTATAGGCCCAGCTCACCTTGGATACGAACATTGTCTAGTGATGACCGATCACTTCACCAAATTCGCTGTGGTAACTCCTACTCAGGATCAGACTGCCAAATCAGCAGCGCAAGCCATCTATAGAGACTTCATTCAAGTGTATAGCTGCCCGAAGAGAATCTACTCTGATCAAGGCGTCTGTTTCCAGGGACGAGTGATGGAAGAACTGTATCGCATGTATCAGATTGAGAAATCTTGGACCACGCCTTACTATCCTCAAGGGAATGGGGCCTGTGAGCAGTTCAATCGAACCTTGATTCAGATGCTGAGGACATTAGAGGAAGATCAGAATGTTTGCTGGCCTGAGTTTGTTGCTGAATTAGTTTGGGTGCACAACAACCGAGTACATCGCACCACTGGGTACACACCCTACATCCTACTGTTTGGCCGACAGGGACGAGAGATCACTGAGCTTGAATTGGATCCAGAGGAGGACTACCAACGAGTGGGGGTGTCCACCTGGGTCCGTGAATATCGACACCGGTTACAAACTTTACATCGCCTTGTGCAGACCAAGTTCCAAGAGCTTAAACATCAGGAGACAGCTCCCCTGGGAGGGACAGCTCTTAAGGATGGAGACTGTGTGTTGGTCCGAGACAAACGACCTCAAGGCAAGTTGGAGTATAGATGGGAAAATACCCCATATCGGGTGAAATGTCGGATCGGAACTGAAGGTCCTGTTTATGAGATTCAACCTAAAGGGGAAGTAGACGCTCCCACCCGAGTACTACATTGGAACATGATATGTCTGTTGTGAACGTGTTGGAGACGACATCGAAGCTGAGGCTCCCTCTGGTGGTTGCTGAGGGTATTAAACCTATGTTGAACAGAAAAAGTCCACCACCTGCAATTGATGAATGGTTATCAGGTGGGACGGACTGGCCTGATATAAGTGAGCTGACCTCCCATGATCCTCGCCGGTGATCAATTGTTACTTCCTGGTCTTGGTTGGAATTCAGCTTGCTTTCTGCTGTCTCCTGCTATTATTCAGATAAGTTACTTTCTGGTTTTTTTTTCTGTGGTTTGATTTTCCTTGTTTTTGCTGCCTTGCTTTTTGAGTTCAGCTGGGTCCCCTTTGGGGGCTTGTGCTGGTCTCTGTTCTCTTTTTTTATTTGTTCATTTGCTCAGTTCTTGTGATTTTTTTTACTGCTGGGTAGCTGCGTGTTCATACCAGAGATCTGATATAGGTGGTCGAGACCATGTGGTCTCAGCATTTTTGGATTCAGAAGTGTTGGAGTTTTTCCTAGGGTTTTTCTGGGTTGCAGACAGTATTCTCTCCTGTGCTGTCCTATCTAGACAGTTTTGAGCCCCAGCGTTTGCTCATTCTATTTTCTGTCTGTGTTCGTGTTTTCATCTTGTCTAACCGCCATTATATGTTTGGGGCTTCCTATTCTTTTGGGGCTCTGCTCTGGGGCAGTTAGCTTTCTTCTTTCCATCTTCAGGGTAGCTAATCTCTCCAGCTGTGACGAGGCTTCTAGGGCACCGTAGGAACATCCCACGGCTGCTTCTAGTTGTGCGGTTAGTTTAGTGGTCTGCAACCTATCAGTTCCCAACCTCTCTAGTGTTTGGCTGCCTTTGCGGATTTTTGCTCCTGCCTTCCTCAGCTACCAAAACATTACAGAATCAAGAAAAAAACAGAAAGTAACTTATCTGAATGATAGCAGGAGACAGCAGAAAGCAAGCTGAATTCTAACCAAGACCAGGAAGTAACAATTGATCACCGGCGAGGATCATGGGAGGTCAGCTCACTTATATCAGGCCAGTCCGTCCCACCTGATAACCATTCATCAATTGCAGGTGATGGACTTTTTCTGTTCAACATAGGTTTAATACCCTCAGCAACCACCAGAGGGAGCCTCAGCTCCGAAGTCGTCTCCAACACGTTCACAACATATGTCCTTGCTTGTCACGAGATCCCGATCAACCAGAGAGAGCACAAGTTACACCTGAGTTATCCCCCGCTGCAGCTTTCAACTACGACGAGGAAGAATTCTCTGACCCTCTACCCATCGATACAGAAGAGGAACAAGATCCTGAAGCTCCCGAAATGTTTGCTCCATTGAACCTGGGCACGTCCCTGCCCACTCAACCTGACTCTACTACTCAGTCTGGCTTATGCCGTACCGAATGAATAACAGCTGGAATGCCACCCAACCAATAAGAGCAAGACCAATTTATTTGGTAGCAAATTATCCGAGAGATGGAGAGTGTCAACGTTTACTACAAGAACTCTCGCCCATGGTATGGTGAGCAAAAGGAGAGGGGGAGGGTAGGAAGAAGGACTGCGCCGTGGGTACTTGCTCTGCGCCGGGTCCGGAACTGCCAGTGCTATCTCCTCTGTTGCCCGGGGGAAAGCTTAGGGATCAGACAAACCCTTGCACCAAGAAGCAGGGGGCGTGATTAAGCGGCAGTAACATCAGCGAGCGCAGAAGCAGTCAGACTTGGCAGGAACAGACAGCTCAGAAGGGAGAAGTGAGCGCTCCGTCCCACAGGTACCGTAGAAGCGCAGGCCCGTGCCTGAGCATCCCCGCCGATATCTGCAGAGACTGAGCATAGACCGGACCTGTGCCAGTTGGTCCCAGCAGGGCAAGCTGCCAAACGCTCCGGGCCTGTTAGCGTTACGCGCGTGCTGCCTAAAAAGAGACCAGGTGAGTGATCGTGAACTGTTTCCTGACTTCCTGGTGTATGTTTAACAAGCCACGTTGGCCTCAGAGTATGCTGTGGCCTGTACGCCTTCTGCCACATCAACATATGGACTGAGGACCCTGCAGAAGGTACCAGAGACAATCCGCTGCCGTCGGGACCCAGATCATCGTCTACAGGACCTCACCGGACCCACCCCGTGCCAGCCGTCGCTGGGGCCATCGTCTGCTTCGTGGACCCTGCTACCTGGAGACCTCCTGTTTGGATAAGTTACACTTTACAGAACAGTACTGTAACCACGTTTGTTCTCTCTTTAAACCTTTATATACCTTTTATCTGCACTGCCCATTTTCCCCCATTTAACCAGTTGTCTCCCTGCGTGGAGTATACCCTTGTTAATTAAAAGCATTAACCCTTGCTCTGTCTCCTGTCCGTCGCTGCATCCCGCAACCTGCTTACAGTGACATGTCAAGAATCTACATAACTAATCAGATGCTAAATAAATGCAAGTCAAATTTATGTATGAGATAGCCAAGAACAATTGCCTATAGAATGATGGTAGTCTCACGTTCGATGCAGTAATGGATCGTGGTGAGATATGGAGCCTAAAAGTGAAAAGTTCAAAACATTGTTACATTTTTGCTAATCAGTGTACATCACATGATCTAACATACCACTGATGCAATGTGTGCTGCTATAGAGTGGTCCAATAGGTAATGGGGTCCACTTTCACCTTAATGCCTTGGAGCATATTTTGTCATAGATGAATTATTGGACTACATTGGGCCTAATATTGTTTATGCACAAGGTTCCTTCTCTGTATTTTTCCACCTATGATATATCACATGGTAAATAGCTAGGCTAACAAATATCATGAATAAAATGCTAATTCATTTCTGCCATTCTGTATCCTTAGTCATATGTGCTTTTAAATAATTGTTCTTAAAGAAGCACTTACAGATATTTTTTAATTAAATTTGTATACATGCATGTAATGTAGTGTGAATGTATTAATATACTCACCTACCACTGCTCTCTCCTGTGTCCAGCGCCATTCTGCTTCACTTTTTCTGTGATGTCACTGCTCCTCAGATTAGCCTTCTCACTCTATGCTCTATGTGTGTAAGCCAGAAGTCTCTTTACAATGTAAGTCTATGGAGCCTCGTTCTGACCCTCCATAGAGTTACACTGTAAAAAATACTTTCAGGTCACGTAGAGCGCAGTGTTAGCCAGAGAGTCTGCAGAGCACTGACGTCACTGAGAAGAGGTGCAGAATGGAGCAGGGCAGCGGAGAGAACAGCGGTAGGTGAGTTTATTAATATACTCACACTACATTACATGCACATACACACATTTAAAAAAATATAAATGAGAGGGCTTCTTTAAATATGATTAACCCCTTTCCGACCTTAGAGGTATCCATATCGCGATTTTGCGTGAAGACGCTGGGCGCACGTGATCGCCACCAGGTGTCAGCTGATTTTAACAGTGCCAGAATCGGTCCTGCACCACTCTCGTCACTTTAGCCCCCAAAGTGCTGCGATCAAACTCAATCACAGCATTTCAGGAGCAGGCAAAGGGAGGAAAGCCCCTCTGCTCTTGGATTGGAAACCCTGCGACGTCATCGCGGGGTCCCAGTCTTTGCCATGGTGACCAGATGTGAAAGTCCCATATTGGGACAAAGTAAAAAGGTTAAAAAAAGTTTAACAAGACGGCAAAAATGTAAAAATGTAAGAAAAAATAAAAAAAAATAATAAAAAATATATTGTACTCCTAAATAAATATTTTTAAAAAAAAAAACAATAAAAGTACAAATATTTGGTATCACTGCATCCGGAAAGACCCGACCTATAAAACTGTCCCACTAGTTAACCACTTTAGTGAACACTGTAAAAATAATAAATAACAAACAAGGCAAAAAACAATGCTTTATCATTATAACGCCAAACAAAAAGTGGATTAAAACACGGTCAAAAATACAAATGTAAATAAAAATAGTATTTATGAATACATCATCTTGTCCCTAAAAAAACAAGCCATCAAATAGCTCCATGAGCGAAAAAATAAAGAAGTTATAGCTCTCAGAATAAAGAATTGCAAAAACAATATATTTTTTTCTATAAAATTTTAAAGTTTTTATTGTGTAAAAGTGCCAAAATATAAAAAACTATATAAATGTGGTATCACTGTTATCGTACTGACCCGAAAAATAAAACTACCTTATCAATTTTACCACATGCAGAACGACATAAAAAAATTCTGAATGGCTGTTATTTGTTCATTCTGTCTCCCAAAAATCAGAGTAGAAAGCGATCAAAAAATGTCATGTGCCCAAAAATAGTACCAATTAAAACATCAACTCGTGCCACAAAAAACTAGCCCTCACATTACTATGTGGGCCGAAATATGGAAAAATTAAAGCTCCCAAAATATGTAGATGCAAAAACTAGTCTTTGCAAAAAAAAAGTGTCTTTTAGTGTGTTACAGCAGAAAAACATAAAAACCCGATATTAGTCTGGCATCGCTGTAATCGCACTGGCCCAAAGAATAAAGTCGTCTAATCACTTATACCGCACAAGGAATGGCGTAAAAAATAAATTAAGCCATTTCTGCACTTGTTGATTTGTTTATTCTGCCTCCCAAGGATTGCAGTGAGGCACATTTATCCTGCGCTGAGCGCTGACCGGTTTCCATGTAAATCTCTGAAATACATGATTCAGGTGGAACCCCCGGCAGAAGATTCCCTATAATGAGGTAGATGGAGGCACTGTGGATGCCGTCCGGCCTATGATCTTGCAGTGTCTGTCTAAAAGGTGTCCATAAAAGTGCCGTCAGCCGCAGTTTTGTGAACTTCTGAAAAGAAGGACAACTCTGAACAGAGGCCAGACGGAGTCCACAGTAACTCTGCTGCCTCATTATAGTGAATGAATCCCTCAGGGGGTTCATCTGAATCACATCACTCAGAAATTTAGATGGAAACCCCAATATAAGTGCTCAGCATAGAGTACCGGATAAATGTGATCCCAAATGTTATGTAAAATGTTCCTAACAAAAGCTTTAACTTAATTCACAAAAAAAATCAAGACCCTATTCAGGTCCGTTATCTGTTAACGGAAATATAGGGGACTTCCACATAACAGGTAGTAAAAATTCTCTGGAAAAGCGAAATGGCTCCTCACTCTCAAAAAGAATTCAGCAAACTCTGTGCTCCCAAATCCAAATGCCCCTTCCCTTCTAAGATCCAGTGTGCCTAAACCACATTTAGCGTCCACATGTTTGGCATTTCTGTAGTGAAGGCAGCATTCCTAATTTACGGGTGAGTATCTCCAGAAGCATGAGCTGGGCATAAGATACTGGTGATTGCAACGTACTGGTCACCACAACGGCAGTTTGCAATTTTCACTTAGTAACATTCGCTGCTGATTGTTTCTGGAAAACACCCATAGAGTGAAAATAGTCACTACACCTGTAGATAAATTCCCAAAGGGATATAATTTCCTAAATGTGGTCACTTGAGGGGTTATGCTCTTCTAGCACTTAAGGGCTCAGTATATGGAGTCCGCTGTTAGGGTTTACGGATCGTACTAAATATAAATTATGATAAAGTACGATCGCAATCCAGGGTCCAACATGCAGTGATGTAAAACCCCAGCTAGTGAACAATGACGGGCGAAGCTGCGAGCAAGCACTTTAAACACACTGAGATAAATGTCTCTCAGTGTGAACAGAGCACAAACTATACAACTGAGCTCTTGGAACTAAGCTCTGTTACTCCACAGAGCGTACTGTACAAGAGTGCACTAGCGCTATACCCTGTTAGGTGACACAGGAGTAGAGTAATTATGATGCTAGTTTGGGTCCCTATCGCTACCACTCAGGGAAGTCTAGGCTGGTGGTTGTGCATGCTCTACAACTCGGCTGTGCTAACCACGCACACGACCAGAGACAGATGCTAAGTCCAAGAGGGAGTTTCCACCCTACACTGCCTGCCTAGACACACAATTGCCGTACTAGAAGCGGCACATGTGCACACAGAGTGGTAGCGTATCCACTCACACACACAACACAAATGATACTAGCGCGCCGGCTTGCACCCAAGAGACTCTTTTATATGTTCCGCTCAAGTCCAGTCGGACAGGACCTTGCTCGTGGACCAATCTGGAGCTGCCACATTACTAGATTTGCGAGCTGACGACCGACCACCAATGAAAGGTCACCACACGAGCATGCTCAGTAGGGTGATTTCAGGACTTAGCTTTCAGAGCATCTATTTGCCGCTGCCTATCACTGGTTACCATAGACTTGGCTGGAAGGCCAGCAGCAACCAAGCGAACAGCACGAGTCTGAGCAAGATGCTGAGAACGACTTCTTTGCTGAGCAGCCTCCACTGCAGCCGGAGCAGAATGGGAGACTGCAGAGGCAGATAAGGCTTGGGATCTACTCTGTGCAGCGGGAGAATCCTGGTGCCTGACATCCACAAACTATTCTAGGAAAATCTGCTTTCCAGGAAGCAAATAGCACTTTGCCCCTCCCAAGTCTCGCCATGTGTCTGAGCAGTACTGTACAGCTACATATGGGGTATTGCCATGTTCAGTAGAAATTGTGGAACAAATTATGGTGCCATTTTTACTCACTTATTGTTTGAAAATGTAAAATCTAGGGCTAAAACAAAATTTTGGGTGCAAAAATGTAATTATTTTTTCTTCACTGCACAATGGTATAAAATTCTGTAACACACTTGTGGTGTCAATATGATCACTGCTTCCCTACATGAATTTGTTGAGAGTTGTAGTTTGTAATAATATTTTTGCAGGGAAAATGAGATTTTTTTTTTTATTTTTTTTTTTTATTTTTACTGCTCAACGTTATAAACTTCTGTGAAGCACCTGAGGGTTCAAGGTGCTCACCACACATCTAAATACATTCCTTGAGGGATGTAGTTTCCAAAATGGGGTCACTTGTTGCGGGTTTCCACTGTTTAGGCACATCAGGGACTTTCCATACGGGACATGGTATCCGAATATGATACTGAATAAATTTTACCACTATCATTAAGCACAATTTATCATGAAAAAACGGTCTCAGAATCAGTTGAAGCATTCCAGAGTTATTACCTCATAAAGTGACACTGGTAAGAATTGTAAAAATTGGCCTGGTCATTAACGTGTAAACCATCTTGTAGGGTAAAGGGATTAAAAATTATTTATACATGTCTCGTCATGAGTTACACACATTAGAGCTTTGGGACAAAGGGCAAACATCTAACAATGATTTGACCTCTGCACAGACAAGTTTGCCAACATTTTGGAACAAAATGCAAGGACACTCTTCTGTTGGGGACAGATGAATCTAGAAGTCAAATAAAAGACTGACTGTCACTTCCAAACAGAAAACAGGTGTGTACAAGAGCAAACTAAGAGTGGTCATCTCCATACCAACAAATAAAGTTGCACTCTGTAGTGCTGTATCATGAAAACATGAACTATATTAAAGTTGAATCGCTTTACTACTCTAAAAAATAGGAAAAATTGAGACAATTTTGTGCAGAAATTGGCCAATTCATGTATACCCAGCAGCTGCGATAAGGTGATTCTCATTGCAGGGAACCTATCTAATGTGAATCATCTCCTAGGCTGAAGCCTGCATTTATGTGGGTAGATAGGATTCTGCTATGATTAAAACCACTAGAAGCTGTTGAGTGGAGTGCTCAGTCAGACAAATTTTCCTATTTTCTAGAGCAGTAATACAATTGATATTTCATATGTTTCATGTTTTCAAGCTATAGCACTACAGAGTATAACTTTATTTGTTGGTTATAAATGTGGATGGCTACTCTTAGTTTGCACCTGTACACACCAGTTTTTAGAAGTGTCGGTCAGTCTTTTGCTATTTGTATACATAGACTCTCTGACTGAGCCTTTGGCAGTTTTAATCATAGCAGGATCCTATGTACCCACATAAATATAGACTTCAACCTAGGAAATAAGTTCCAATAGGTTAGTTCCCAGCAGAGAGAATCACCTTATCTCGGCTGCTGTGTACACATGAATTGGCCAATTTATGTGCTAAGTTTTCTCAATTTTTCCTATTTTCTAGAGCAATAACACAATTCATATTTCATATACAGTGGGGAAAAAATGTATTTAGTCAGCCACCAATTGTGCAAGTTCTCCCACTTAAAACGATGAGAGAGGCCTGTAATAGACCTTATAGGTAGACCACAGCTATGAGAGTCAAAATAAGAAAACAAATCCAGAAAATCACCTTGTCTGATTTGGCAAGATTTATTTTGCAAATTATGGTGGAAAATAAGTATTTGGTCATGAACAAAAGTTCATCTCAATATTTTGTTACATATCCTTTGTTGGCAATGACAGAGGTCAAAAGTTTTCTGTAAGTCTTCACAAGGTTGCCACACACTGTTGATGGTATGTTGCCCCATTCCTCCAAGCTTATCTCGTCTAGAGAAGTGATGTTTTGGGCCTGTCGCTGGGCAACACGGACTTTCAAATCCCTCCAAAGATTTTCTATGGGGTTGATATCTGGAAACTGGCTAGGCCACTCCAGGACCTTCATATGCTTCTTACGAAGCCACTTCTTTGTTGCCCTGGCGGTGTGCTTGGGATCATTATCATCCACGTTTCATCTTCAATGCCCTTGCTGATGGAAGGAGGTTTGCAGTCAAAATCTCACAATACATGGCCCCATTCATTCTTTCATGTACACGGATCAGCCATCCTAGTCCCTTTGCAGAGAAACAGCCCCAAAGCATGATATTGACACCCCCATGCTTCACAGTAGGTATGGTGTTCTTTGGATGCAACTCAGCATCCTGTCTCCTCCAAACATGACGAGTTTTGTTTCTACCAAACAGTTCTACTTTGGTTTCATCAGACTATATAAGATTCTCCCAAAACTCTTCTGAATAATCTAAATGCTCGCTAGCAAACTTCAGATGGGCCCGGACATGTACTGGCTTAAGCAGGAGGACATGTCTGGCACTGCAGGATCTGAGTCACTGGCGGTGTAGTGTGTTACTGATGGTAGCCTTTGTTACGGTGGTCTCAGCTCTATGCAGGTCATTCACTAGGTTCCCCGTGAGGTTCTGGGATTTTTGCTCACCGTCCTTGTGATCATTTTGACCCCACGGGTGAGATCTTGCACGGAGCCCCAGATCGAGGGAGATAATCAGAGGTCTTGTTTGTCTTCCATTTTCTTATTATTGCTCCCACAGTTGATTTCATCACACCAAGCAGCTTGCCTATTTTCGTTTCAGTCTTCCCAGCCTGGTGCAGGGCTACAATTTTGTTTCTGGTGTCCTTCGACAGCTGTTTGGTCTTCACCATAGTGGAGTTTGGAGTGTGACTGAGGTTGTGGACAGGTGTCTTTTATACTGATAACAAGTTCAAACAGGTGCCATTACTACAGGTAATGAGTGGAGGACAGAGAAGCCTCTTAAAGAAGAAGTTACAGGTCTGTGAGAGCTAGAAATCTTGCATGTTTTTAGGTGACCAAGTACTTAGTTACTTATTTTCCACCATAATTTGCAAAATAAATCTTGCCAAATCAGACAAGGTGATTTTCTGGATTTGTTTTCTCATTTTGACTCTCATAGTTGTGGTCTACCTATGATGTCAATTACAGGCCTCTCATCTTTTTAAGTGGGAGAACTTGCACAATTGGTGGCTGACTAAATACTTTTTTTCCCCACTGTATTTCATGTGTCATGCTATAGCTCTACAGAGCGCTACTTTATTTGTTGAATCTGAGAGGTCACATGTGTCAAAGTGGACTGTAGTCTACATTAAGAAATAGAGGTTATTCCAAAGTTTTACTTAATACTTCATGTGGCTAGAAATAGCAAAAGTCTTCTTACAAATTAAAACATATAAACTATATGGATAAAAGTATTGGGACACAGCTCAGATTAAAAGTCTGCAGTCACTATATATGACTACAGATTGTCGAATCGTGACAGTGTGCAATCCCTCTGTATTCCCTATGCGGACGATTGGACATACGATTTACATACTTCTGGAAAAGTGCTGACTAAACTCACCCTTGTACTTTCAATAGAAGAGAACTAGAGAACTGAGAGAAGTGCAGGAGTCAAGGCAGAAGTACACACAAATATGCAAATCGCATCCGCATGCGGAATACAGGGGGAGAGCACACTGTTACTATTCAGGAATGTGCAGTCAGCAGAGTGACTGTAGACTTTTCATTCCAGCCTAGACAACTCCTATATTTATTTATCATTTATTTATTATTCTTTTCTTATATAGCGCTATCATATTTCGCAGCGCTTTACATACATTATCATCGCTGTCCCCAATGGGTCTCACAACCTAAATCTCCCTTAATCATTAAATTCAGTTTTTCCATTTAGTTCAGTTTGGAGAAAGCAAATTGATTCGCGGAGGATTGAGTTTGAGTCGAATTTCCTGAATCTGCAGTTTTGCACGAATTCAAACATTTTGAGATTTGATTCATGGGTTGCAAAAAAAAAACTATCTTACCTGGACAATTTCCCAGACTGCTGAAGCATTAGAAAGATGGTAAACACCATTTTGCATTGCCCCGAGGGCTTCCCCATAATGCCCTGCAGTTATGACTTCTGGCGGATTATCACAACTTTTACACTGGTGGTCAGTGCCTAGGCCATTACAGATCAGTGATTCCAAGTGTGGCACAGTTTGTACAGCAGAGTCGTTTTCCACCAGAGTCACTGGATAAGTCTCCCTCTTCTGTAGAGTATAAGCTATTATGGTCAATGTGGTTATCTCGCTCTCTCCCTCCTTTAGAGTGTAAAGCTCTTATGGTCAATGGTGTCCTTTTTCTTGCCTGTAAAGAGTAAAGCTCTTATGGTCAGCATAGTTCTCCCTCTCCTGTAGAGCATAAAGCTCTTATGGTCAGCAGAGTCCTCTTTCTTGCCTGTAAATAGTAAAGCTCCTATGGTCAGCGTAGTTCTCTCTCTCCTGTAGAGTATAAAGCTCTTCTGGTCAGCAGAGTCCTCTTTCTTGCATATAAAGTGTAAAACTTTTATGGTCAACGTGGTTCTCTCTCTCTCCTGTAGAGTGTAAAGCTCTTATGGTCAGCAGAGTCCTCTTTCTTGCCTGTAAATAGTAAAGCTTTTATGGTCAGCGTAGTTCTCTCTCTCCTGTAGAGTATAAAGCTCTTCTGGTAAGCAGAGTCCTCTTTCTTGCATGTAAAGTGTAAAACTCTTATGGTCAGCGTGGTTCTCTCTCTCCTGTAGAGTTTAAAGCTCTTATGGTCAGCAGAGTCCTCTTTCTTGCCTGTAAATAGTAAAGCTTTTATGGTCAGCGTAGTTCTCTCTCTCTCCTGCAGAGTATAAAGCTGTTATGGTCAGCAGAGTCCTCTTTCTTGCCTGTAAATAGTAAAGCTCCTATGGTCAGCGTAGTTCTCTCTCTCCTGTAGAGTATAAAGCTCTTCTGGTCAGCGGAGTCCTCTTTCTTGCATATAAAGTGTAAAACTTTTATGGTCAACGTGGTTCTCTCCTGTAGAGTGTAAAGCTCTTATGGTCAGCAGAGTCCTCTTTCTTGCCTGTAAATAATAAAGCTTTTATGGTCAGCGTAGTTCTCTCTCTCTCCTGTAGAGTATAAAGCTCTTCTGGTAAGCAGAGTCCTCTTTCTTGCATGTAAAGTGTAAAACTCTTATGGTCAGCGTGGTTCTCTCTCTCCTGTAGAGTTTAAAGCTCTTATGGTCAGCAGAGTCCTCTTTCTTGCCTGTAAATAGTATAGCTTTTATGGTCAGTGTAGTTCTCTCTCTCTCCTGTAGAGTATAAAGCTGTTATGGTCAGCAGAGTCCTCTTTCTTGCCTTTAAATAGTAAAGCTCCTATGGTCAGCGTAGTTCTCTCTTTCCTGTAGAGTATAAAGCTCTTCTGGTCAGCGAAGTCCTCTTTCTTGCATATAAAGTGTAAAACTTTTATGGTCAACGTGGTTCTCTCTCTCCTGTAGAGTGTAAAGCTCTTATGGTCAGCAGAGTCCTTTTTCTTGCCTGTAAATAGTAAAGCTTTTATGGTCAGCGTAGTTCTCTCTATCTCCTGTAGAGTATAAAGCTCTTCTGGTCAGCAGAGTCCTCTTTCTTGCATGTAAAGTGTAAAACTCTTATGGTCAGCGTGGTTCTCTCTCTCCTGTAGAGTTTAAAGCTCTTATGGTCAGCAGTGTCCTCTTTCTTGCCTGTAAATAGTAAAGCTTTTATGGTCAGCGTAGTTCTCTCTCTCTCTCCTGTAGAGTATAAAGCTCTTCTGGTCAGCAGAGTCCTCTTTCTTGCGTGTAAAGTATAAAGCTCTTATGATTAGCATAGTTCTCTCTCTCTCTCCTGTAGAGTATAAAGCTCTTCATCAGCGAAGTACTCTTTCTTGCATGTAAAGTGTAAAGCTCTTATGGTTAGCATAGTTCTCTCTCTCCTGTAGAGTGTAAAGCTCTTATAGTCAGCTGGGTCCTCTCTCTCCTTACCCCACGTGCATTTTACGTTCATTACAAGCTTTCCAGTATTTAAATTCATCTAAATGTATTCACTGCAAAGCTAATTTTTGGAGAAAACTCAGCAAAGTCCTATTGATACAGATGTATAAATTCAGCCATGTCATCTGCTTTTACAGATATTTGTGTAAGAATGGGTCATTTTAAAGTTCTCTCTGATACCAGCACACTCCTGTAGTAGGACATCACTGGTGTGACAAATTAATTCATGAAATTTCTTCCCTCTTAAATATTCCACTATCTGTGGGTGGGATTATTGGAAAGTGAAACCTCAGAAACTAGGAGAAAAAGTGGAGACAGAACAGGGTTACCAGGTGCTGAGGTGCATAATGCATAAAAGTCACCAACTCCGTAACTGCCAACTATGTCCAAACATCTTCCAGTATTAACATCAGCAGAATAACTTTGTGCAGGGAGCTTCATGACATGGGTTTGCATGCAGCCTTACATCACCAAACACAATGCACACGTACAATGAAGTTATGCAAAGAAGCTGCCAACACTGGACTCTTGATCACTGAAATTTCATTATTATTTGACTGTCAGACGGACCTTGCAGCCAAAATCCTGAACCCATCGGTTTCTAGTTACCAGCATTAGATAACTTGAAGCAGAAATACAGAGATGATAAATGTAACATCTGTATTTCTTCAATTGGCAATGACATTCCTATAATTCTGAGTAAATAAATCACGTTGGCTGAAGTGAACTTAGTGGTGAATTTATTTTTCTTTCAATTTACAAGGATGAGATCAATGTACAGTCTAATATGACAATTTTGTCCAGGTTGCACTGAACACATTGCCCTGCGTTACTGCATTAATTATTCTATACATGTACAGTGCCTACAAGTAGTATTCAACCCCTGCAGATTTAGCTGGTTGACACATGCGGAATTAACTTGGCATTGTGACATTTGTACTGTAGATCAGCCTGGAAGTGGGAAATGCACTGCAGCAAAAATTTTTGTTTTAATTTTTTTTTTTTTTTTTTAAAAAGTGTCATTTATTATTCAACCCCTCAAACCACAAGAATTCTGTTTGGTCCCCCTAAAGTATTAAGAAGTAGTTCAGGCACCAAGAATAATGAGCTTCACATGTGTGGATTAATGATCTCTTTTGCCAGCCTTTTCTGACTATTTAAGACCCTCCCCAAACTTGTGAACAGCACTCATACATGGTCAACATGGGAAAGACAAAGGAGCATTCCAAGGCCATCAGAGACAAGATCGTGGAGGGTCACAAGGCTGGCAAGGGGTACAAAACCCTTTCCAAGGAGTTGGCCCTACCTGTCTTCACTGTTGGGAGCATCATCCGTAAGTGGAAGGCTTATGGAACTACTGTTAGCCTTCCACGGCCTGGACAGCCTTTGAAAGTTTCCTCCCGTGCCGAGGCCAGGCTTGTCCGAAGAGTCAAGGCTAACCCAAGGACAACAAGGAAGGAGCTCCGGGAAGATCTCATGGCAGTGGGGACATTGGTTTCAGTCAATACCATAAGTAACGTACTCCACCGCAATGGTCTCCGTTCCAGACGAGCCCGTAAGGTACCTTTACTTTCAAAGCGTCATGTCAAGGCTCGTCTACAGTTTGCTCATGATCACTTGGAGGACTCTGAGACTGACTGGTTCAAGGTTCTATGGTCTGATGAGACCAAGATCGAGATCTTTGGTGCCAACCACACACGTGACGTTTGGAGACTGGATGGCACTGCATACGACCCCAAGAATACCATCCCTACAGTCAAGCATGGTGGTGGCAGCATCATGCTGTGGGGCTGTTTCTCAGCCAAGGGGCCTGGCCATCTGGTCCGCATCCATGGGAGGATGGATAGCATGGCCTACCTGGAGATTTTGGCCAAGAACCTCCACTCCTCCATCAAGGATCTTAAGATGGGTCGTAATTTCATCTTCCAACAAGACAACGACTCAAAGCACACAGCCAAGAAAACCAAGGCCTGGTTCAAGAGGGAAAAAGTCAAGATGTTGGAGTGGCCTAGTCAGTCTCCTGACCTTAACCCAATTGAAAACTTGTGGAAGGAGCTCAAGATTAAAGTCCACATGAGACACCCAAAGAACCTAGATAACTTGGAGAAGATCTGCATGGAGGAGTGGGCCAAGATAACTCCACAGACCTGTGCCGGCCTGATCAGGTCTTATAAAAGACGATTATTAGCTGTAATTGCAAACAAGGGTTATTCCACGAAATATTAAACATAGGGGTTGTATAATAATTGACCCACACTTTTATGTTTAAAATTTATTAACATTCAACTGAGCAACATAACTTTTTGTTTTGTAAGATTTATGCTTCTGTTAATAAATCCTACTCTCGTTTGCAGTTTGAAGGCTCTCACTTATTTGCATCTTATCAAACCAGCTAAATCTGCAGGGGGTTGAATACTACTTGTAGGCACTGTATATACAGTATGTTTAGACACAACGTCATATACAATGCTATATATAAAATAGTGCCGAAGCAATATTGCTTCATCCCAAATCTGGCCCAATGGCCCATAAGTGGTGGATGATATACTCCAAAGAGTCAATAGTATACACCAAAAGAAAGGAGTAAAGACATCATCATTTTATAAAATTGCAAAGGCTTTATTAATAAACAACAATATGCCAACAAATAGTGG
The DNA here is from genome assembly GCA_033576555.1 of Oophaga sylvatica. Taxonomy (NCBI): domain Eukaryota; kingdom Metazoa; phylum Chordata; class Amphibia; order Anura; family Dendrobatidae; genus Oophaga; species Oophaga sylvatica. The sequence continues at coordinate 933,846,363 of JARQOD010000001.1, forward strand.
CCTACAATACAGAGATAAAATATGGAGGCAAAAAAACTGCGGGTATAGCAAGCAGGGGTAGCACAGACACATAAGTAACCAGGGTATATCAGGAATATAGTTTGTCACTTAAATAGTGTGCAGATTGGTGCATATCACTACATATAGATATGTAGCACAAGACTCATTAGGCCACAAATAGCCCATTAATAGTCATAATACAACGTAATAAGCATCAAAATGTCTAATCATTGGTTCTCACCCATATTAACTGGTACGGACTGTGCGTCCCCGGCGACCCCCTGACGCGCGTTTCGCGACAGTGCTTTCTCAAAAGGGGATGCCAGAATGTCAAAACCCCAGGATATATATGCTAACCATAATTGGGATTAAAATAGTACCGGTGTGTAGCGGCGCACATGCGTCTGACATCACACGCCCAACACATGCCACCTCCTTCCCCCTGGCCGTCGCTGCTCCACGTGCATCATGGCGAAATGTCGCCTCGTGACGTCATTAATATGCGCCTGTAGCATAATCGACAGCCCGAAGGGAAGATAGAGGAGGCGCGCGAGTACGGCGCATGCGCGCACCACAGCGGCCATTTTATAGGAGACCAAAACAGTGGACATCTTGGGAGAGTCCTTAAGAACTACAATTACAGTGAATAAAACGTGAAAGGTGAATATACTAGTGAGGGACAAACCAATAACTATGCAATCACATATATTATAAATGAAAACAATAAATATAAATAAAAATAATAATAAATATAAGAAATAATATAAATTATAATGGTGATATATATTAAATAATAAAGACCATGAACATACATAAAACTGTGTGTTAGACAAATTAATATTATAATACAACATATAAAAGTGTAATGTTAAAGTGCCCAGAATATAAATAATTATATATCATTTAAATGTCTTCATAATCTTGAGTGATGAAAATCTTTTTCAAAGTGTCCAATCAAGATGAATCCCACAAGATGAACCTCATTGTATAAGGAATCTCCATAAATCAACACACCAACACTAATGAACTAAGGGAAAAACTGAAGAAATGACATATATTAAAAATAACTAATTAAAACGTGGTGGAATTCACATATAAACTATCTCTAAACATACATTGAGCATGGCGCACTGAACTGCGGTGGACATAGCATATCTAGAAAGACATCCTCATTACAAAAATGGCACAAATGTCAACTTCTCATTTAGACCCCTAGGTGTAACTGTGTCAAGGGTGACAATCCACCTACATTCACGTTGGGCCAAAATGCGATTCAGGTTGCCCCCCCTGACACCACCTCTAACTCTGTCAATACCTCTGATTTTAAGTCCACTGGGATCAGATCCGTGACATAAGTGGAAATGCCGAGGTAACGTTTTTAGTGTGGTAACATCTACAACTTCCTTGGCTGCTGCAATGTCACGTACGTGTTCGCGTGTCCTAATTTTAAGTTCCCTAGATGTGAGACCCACATATATAAGGGGGCAGGGACATGTGGCATAATATACCACGTGTGTGGTGTTACAAGAAATGTAATCACGAATCGTATATTCTCTGCTCCCATCGGATTTCTTGAAGGTCCCACATCTAAGGATATTAGGGCACGCGACACAAGAGCCACATGGGAAACATCCCATTCTTGGATTAGATATGTGAAAAAAAGGCTGTGATTTCGCCACATAGTGGCTTTTCACTAAATGATCTCTAAGATTTCTACCTCTACGTTGTGTCAATGCGGGAAGTCGTGGTAGATTTGTCGCCAACACAGCATCTGTTCGCAACACAGACCAATGTTTGTTTAATGTGTCTCGAATCTGGTCCCAACGACAATTAGAGGTAGAAATAAATCTCAGCTCATTTGAGTTTTTCAAATTTTTCCTTTCTGCTGTTACCAAAAGATCCTCTCTCCTAGTCCACTTAGCACGTCTATATCCTGCCTTAATAGAACGGTTACTATAACCTCTATCCCTAAATCGCTCAGCAAGTATGACGGACTGTCGCTCGAAGCGGGTCATGGTCGAGCATGTCCGTCTATTTCTCAAGAATTGGCCAACTGGGATGGCTTTAATTACAGATGAATTATGTGCAGAGGAGGCATGCAAAAGAGAATTAACAGATGTCTCCTTTCGATATAAATCAGTTTCAATGGAGCCATCCTCCGCCACACATAATGTAACATCCAAAAAATCAATATGTCTTTTATCAGATTTGAAAGTAAACTTAAGGTTAAAGAATTCTCATTAAGGTACTGCATAAATTGTGATAGACTTGCTTCATTTCCCTTCCAGATCATGAGTACATCATCAATGTACCGGAACCATCCTACCACAGGGTCGGCGGCGTGCGCCCCGTCTCCAAAGAAAACCTGCCTCTCCCAAAAGCCGAGAAACAGGTTTGCATATGACGGAGCGCACGCCGCACCCATGGCAGTCCCTTGTATCTGTAAATAAAATTTGTCTTTAAATACAAAGAAATTTTTAGTCAAAACAAATTCTAATAAATCCAATATAAACTCCAAAAAATGGCCATCCCAGTTGGCAGTCTCAAGAAAGAAACGGACAGCCCGAAGCCCATCCCCATGTCTGATGGATGTGTATAAGGACTCGATGTCGATAGTCACCAATAACATGTCTGCCTCGAGGGAGAGTCCGTCAACCTTGGTGAGGATATCAGTTGTGTCTCTGACATAGGAGGGGAGGGTTTCAACTAAAGGTTTCAAATGATGATCAATATATTTACATACATTTTCACTCAACCCTCCTATGCCAGAGACAATAGGTCTTCCAGGTGGATTTAGGGCATCTTTGTGTACCTTAGGTATCAAATAAAAAGTGGGTACCTTAGGATATTTAGGTAACAGGACATCTAAAGCTTTTCTTGGGACAAGACCCTGCTCGTCTGCATAATCAAGAATTTTCTTTAATTCCAAAGAAAATGGCAGAGTTGGATTTTGAGGCAACACTCGGTATGTCTGTTTATCCCTAAGCTGGCGAAATGCCTCTTTCTCATAGCTCTCAACAGGCCAGATCACCACATTCCCCCCCTTGTCAGCTGGTTTTATTACCACTGAATCAAGTGCCCGTAATTCCTCTAGAGCGCACCTCTGTGCCTGTGTCAGATTATCATTACAAATCTTATTAGATATCCTTTTTAGATCTTCTGTTACTAATTTACAAAAGATATCAACTTGTGGACAGACTGACAAGGGGGGGAAGGTAAGTGATCGTGGCACAATAGACCGTGGCAGAATACCTACGTCATTGGGGAGTTGTTCATTTAATAGATCCTCCAAATCATTTAAAGTCTGTTGTTCAGTCATACTTAAGTTGTCATCAGTACGATGATGTAATTTACGAAGGACTATTTTTTCGGCAAAAAAGATGTAAATCCTTTAGGACTGTAAAAAAATCAAAACCATTATTAGGTACAAAATTTAGCCCCAATCTCAATACATCTAATTGGTTTGCAGACAAAATATGTGTAGATAAATTGATTACCTGTAAATTCGAGTTTTTACTTTTACGTTCAAAACTAGGAGAAGTGAGGTGTCTTTTTTTATTATTGTTATTTGCATAACGGCCTCTAGTACTTCTTGTAGAAATCCCAGTCCTATTAGTCCCAGTACTCATATTAGATGTCTGATCTGATCTGATACTGGCATCATCTGCAGATGTTAAAGAGGACATGGATCCTGATCGTGATTGTGCTATATGGCGTGATTTATTACCTCTATTTCTCCATTTATATACACGATTTTCTGAGGAGTCCAAATTGTCCCTCTGTAATTTTTTGGATTTAGTAGCACAAATTTCTTGTTCCCATTTTGTAAGATCTTTTTCTAGATCACCATTCAATTTTTCCAGAGCATCATCACTTAATACGTCTTTCAAGTTTATCTGAATAGTGTCAATCTCTTTTTCCAACTCTGCCAATTTTACTTCATCAGATTGAATCAATAATTCCATAAATCTCCGGGAGCATCTCGTGGCAGTATCCTCCCATTCCTTTTTAAATTTATCATCCTCAATAGGAAAGGCTGGGAAGATCTGCACACGCAGCCCTCTTGGGATTAATGCACGAGCAAGGTATTGTCCCAAAGATGCCTTGTTCCACCACAGTCTTGTGCGCCGATGCAACAGCGTTTTTAATCTAACAATATTTTCTTTAGAATCACCACCATTCGTAGTACAAATACCAGCAGTGTCCTCCTTAAATACCTCCTGGAGGTGAGATAACCACGTTTGGTCTCTCGCACGATAATCCATTTGTTTATGACTACCAGCTGTGAATACACAGAAATAACAATTTAGACACAACGTCATATACAATGCTATATATAAAATAGTGCCGAAGCAATATTGCTTCATCCCAAATCTGGCCCAATGGCCCATAAGTGGTGGATGATATACTCCAAAGAGTCAATAGTATACACCAAAAGAAAGGAGTAAAGACATCATCATTTTATAAAATTACAAAGGCTTTATTAATAAACAACAATATGCCAACAAATAGTGGCCTACAATACAGAGATAAAATATGGAGGCAAAAAAACTGCGGGTATAGCAAGCAGGGGTAGCACAGACACATAAGTAACCAGGGTATATCAGGAATATAGTTTGTCACTTAAATAGTGTGCAGATTGGTGCATATCACTACATATAGATATGTAGCACAAGACTCATTAGGCCACAAATAGCCCATTAATAGTCATATTAATTGTGTCGCGTGCCCTAATATCCTTAGATGTGGGACCTTCAAGAAATCCGATGGGAGCAGAGAATATACGATTCGTGATTACATTTCTTGTAACACCACACACGTGGTATATTATGCCACATGTCCCTGCCCCCTTATATATGTTGGTCTCACATCTAGGGAACTTAAAATTAGGACACGCGAACACGTACGTGACATTGCAGCAGCCAAGGAAGTTGTAGATGTTACCACACTAAAAACGTTACCTCGGCATTTCCACTTATGTCACGGATCTGATCCCAGTGGACTTAAAATCAGAGGTATTGACAGAGTTAGAGGTGGTGTCAGGGGGGGCAACCTGAATCGCATTTTGGCCCAACGTGAATGTAGGTGGATTGTCACCCTTGACACAGTTACACCTAGGGGTCTAAATGAGAAGTTGACATTTGTGCCATTTTTGTAATGAGGATGTCTTTCTAGATATGCTATGTCCACCGCAGTTCAGTGCGCCATGCTCAATGTATGTTTAGAGATAGTTTATATGTGAATTCCACCACGTTTTAATTAGTTATTTTTAATATATGTCATTTCTTCAGTTTTTCCCTTAGTTCATTAGTGTTGGTGTGTTGATTTATGGAGATTCCTTATACAATGAGGTTCATCTTGTGGGATTCATCTTGATTGGACACTTTGAAAAAGATTTTCATCACTCAAGATTATGAAGACATTTAAATGATATATAATTATTTATATTCTGGGCACTTTAACATTACACTTTTATATGTTGTATTATAATATTAATTTGTCTAACACACAGTTTTATGTATGTTCATGGTCTTTATTATTTAATATATATCACCATTATAATTTATATTATTTCTTATATTTATTATTATTTTTATTTATATTTATTGTTTTCATTTATAATATATGTGATTGCATAGTTATTGGTTTGTCCCTCACTAGTATATTCACCTTTCACGTTTTATTCACTGTAATTGTAGTTCTTAAGGACTCTCCCAAGATGTCCACTGTTTTGGTCTCCTATAAAATGGCCGCTGTGGTGCGCGCATGCGCCGTACTCGCGCGCCTCCTCTATCTTCCCTTCGGGCTGTCGATTATGCTACAGGCGCATATTAATGACGTCACGAGGCGACATTTCGCCATGATGCACGTGGAGCAGCGACGGCCAGGGGGAAGGAGGTGGCATGTGTTGGGCGTGTGATGTCAGACGCATGTGCGCCGCTACACACCGGTACTATTTTAATCCCAATTATGGTTAGCATATATATCCTGGGGTTTTGACATTCTGGCATCCCCTTTTGAGAAAGCACTGTCGCGAAACGCGCGTCAGGGGGTCGCCGGGGACGCACAGTCCGTACCAGTTAATATGGGTGAGAACCAATGATTAGACATTTTGATGCTTATTACGTTGTATTATGACTATTAATGGGCTATTTGTGGCCTAATGAGTCTTGTGCTACATATCTATATGTAGTGATATGCACCAATCTGCACACTATTTAAGTGACAAACTATATTCCTGATATACCCTGGTTACTTATGTGTCTGTGCTACCCCTGCTTGCTATACCCGCAGTTTTTTTGCCTCCATATTTTATCTCTGTATTGTAGGCCACTATTTGTTGGCATATTGTTGTTTATTAATAAAGCCTTTGTAATTTTATAAAATGATGATGTCTTTACTCCTTTCTTTTGGTGTATACTATTGACTCTTTGGAGTATATCATCCACCACTTATGGGCCATTGGGCCAGATTTGGGATGAAGCAATATTGCTTCGGCACTATTTTATATATAGCATTGTATATGACGTTGTGTCTAAATTGTTATTTCTGTGTATTCACAGCTGGTAGTCATAAACAAATGGATTATCGTGCGAGAGACCAAACGTGGTTATCTCACCTCCAGGAGGTATTTAAGGAGGACACTGCTGGTATTTGTACTACGAATGGTGGTGATTCTAAAGAAAATATTGTTAGATTAAAAACGCTGTTGCATCGGCGCACAAGACTGTGGTGGAACAAGGCATCTTTGGGACAATACCTTGCTCGTGCATTAATCCCAAGAGGGCTGCGTGTGCAGATCTTCCCAGCCTTTCCTATTGAGGATGATAAATTTAAAAAGGAATGGGAGGATACTGCCACGAGATGCTCCCGGAGATTTATGGAATTATTGATTCAATCTGATGAAGTAAAATTGGCAGAGTTGGAAAAAGAGATTGACACTATTCAGATAAACTTGAAAGACGTATTAAGTGATGATGCTCTGGAAAAATTGAATGGTGATCTAGAAAAAGATCTTACAAAATGGGAACAAGAAATTTGTGCTACTAAATCCAAAAAATTACAGAGGGACAATTTGGACTCCTCAGAAAATCGTGTATATAAATGGAGAAATAGAGGTAATAAATCACGCCATATAGCACAATCACGATCAGGATCCATGTCCTCTTTAACATCTGCAGATGATGCCAGTATCAGATCAGATCAGACATCTAATATGAGTACTGGGACTAATAGGACTGGGATTTCTACAAGAAGTACTAGAGGCCGTTATGCAAATAACAATAATAAAAAAAGACACCTCACTTCTCCTAGTTTTGAACGTAAAAGTAAAAACTCGAATTTACAGGTAATCAATTTATCTACACATATTTTGTCTGCAAACCAATTAGATGTATTGAGATTGGGGCTAAATTTTGTACCTAATAATGGTTTTGATTTTTTTACAGTCCTAAAGGATTTACATCTTTTTTGCCGAAAAATAGTCCTTCGTAAATTACATCATCGTACTGATGACAACTTAAGTATGACTGAACAACAGACTTTAAATGATTTGGAGGATCTATTAAATGAACAACTCCCCAATGACGTAGGTATTCTGCCACGGTCTATTGTGCCACGATCACTTACCTTCCCCCCCTTGTCAGTCTGTCCACAAGTTGATATCTTTTGTAAATTAGTAACAGAAGATCTAAAAAGGATATCTAATAAGATTTGTAATGATAATCTGACACAGGCACAGAGGTGCGCTCTAGAGGAATTACGGGCACTTGATTCAGTGGTAATAAAACCAGCTGACAAGGGGGGGAATGTGGTGATCTGGCCTGTTGAGAGCTATGAGAAAGAGGCATTTCGCCAGCTTAGGGATAAACAGACATACCGAGTGTTGCCTCAAAATCCAACTCTGCCATTTTCTTTGGAATTAAAGAAAATTCTTGATTATGCAGACGAGCAGGGTCTTGTCCCAAGAAAAGCTTTAGATGTCCTGTTACCTAAATATCCTAAGGTACCCACTTTTTATTTGATACCTAAGGTACACAAAGATGCCCTAAATCCACCTGGAAGACCTATTGTCTCTGGCATAGGAGGGTTGAGTGAAAATGTATGTAAATATATTGATCATCATTTGAAACCTTTAGTTGAAACCCTCCCCTCCTATGTCAGAGACACAACTGATATCCTCACCAAGGTTGACGGACTCTCCCTCGAGGCAGACATGTTATTGGTGACTATCGACATCGAGTCCTTATACACATCCATCAGACATGGGGATGGGCTTCGGGCTGTCCGTTTCTTTCTTGAGACTGCCAACTGGGATGGCCATTTTTTGGAGTTTATATTGGATTTATTAGAATTTGTTTTGACTAAAAATTTCTTTGTATTTAAAGACAAATTTTATTTACAGATACAAGGGACTGCCATGGGTGCGGCGTGCGCTCCGTCATATGCAAACCTGTTTCTCGGCTTTTGGGAGAGGCAGGTTTTCTTTGGAGACGGGGCGCACGCCGCCGACCCTGTGGTAGGATGGTTCCGGTACATTGATGATGTACTCATGATCTGGAAGGGAAATGAAGCAAGTCTATCACAATTTATGCAGTACCTTAATGAGAATTCTTTTAACCTTAAGTTTACTTTCAAATCTGATAAAAGACATATTGATTTTTTGGATGTTACATTATGTGTGGCGGAGGATGGCTCCATTGAAACTGATTTATATCGAAAGGAGACATCTGTTAATTCTCTTTTGCATGCCTCCTCTGCACATAATTCATCTGTAATTAAAGCCATCCCAGTTGGCCAATTCTTGAGAAATAGACGGACATGCTCGACCATGACCCGCTTCGAGCGACAGTCCGTCATACTTGCTGAGCGATTTAGGGATAGAGGTTATAGTAACCGTTCTATTAAGGCAGGATATAGACGTGCTAAGTGGACTAGGAGAGAGGATCTTTTGGTAACAGCAGAAAGGAAAAATTTGAAAAACTCAAATGAGCTGAGATTTATTTCTACCTCTAATTGTCGTTGGGACCAGATTCGAGACACATTAAACAAACATTGGTCTGTGTTGCGAACAGATGCTGTGTTGGCGACAAATCTACCACGACTTCCCGCATTGACACAACGTAGAGGTAGAAATCTTAGAGATCATTTAGTGAAAAGCCACTATGTGGCGAAATCACAGCCTTTTTTTCACATATCTAATCCAAGAATGGGATGTTTCCCATGTGGCTCTTGTGTCGCGTGCCCTAATATCCTTAGATGTGGGACCTTCAAGAAATCCGATGGGAGCAGAGAATATACGATTCGTGATTACATTTCTTGTAACACCACACACGTGGTATATTATGCCACATGTCCCTGCCCCCTTATATATGTGGGTCTCACATCTAGGGAACTTAAAATTAGGACACGCGAACACGTACGTGACATTGCAGCAGCCAAGGAAGTTGTAGATGTTACCACACTAAAAACGTTACCTCGGCATTTCCACTTATGTCACGGATCTGATCCCAGTGGACTTAAAATCAGAGGTATTGACAGAGTTAGAGGTGGTGTCAGGGGGGGCAACCTGAATCGCATTTTGGCCCAACGTGAATGTAGGTGGATTGTCACCCTTGACACAGTTACACCTAGGGGTCTAAATGAGAAGTTGACATTTGTGCCATTTTTGTAATGAGGATGTCTTTCTAGATATGCTATGTCCACCGCAGTTCAGTGCGCCATGCTCAATGTATGTTTAGAGATAGTTTATATGTGAATTCCACCACGTTTTAATTAGTTATTTTTAATATATGTCATTTCTTCAGTTTTTCCCTTAGTTCATTAGTGTTGGTGTGTTGATTTATGGAGATTCCTTATACAATGAGGTTCATCTTGTGGGATTCATCTTGATTGGACACTTTGAAAAAGATTTTCATCACTCAAGATTATGAAGACATTTAAATGATATATAATTATTTATATTCTGGGCACTTTAACATTACACTTTTATATGTTGTATTATAATATTAATTTGTCTAACACACAGTTTTATGTATGTTCATGGTCTTTATTATTTAATATATATCACCATTATAATTTATATTATTTCTTATATTTATTATTATTTTTATTTATATTTATTGTTTTCATTTATAATATATGTGATTGCATAGTTATTGGTTTGTCCCTCACTAGTATATTCACCTTTCACGTTTTATTCACTGTAATTGTAGTTCTTAAGGACTCTCCCAAGATGTCCACTGTTTTGGTCTCCTATAAAATGGCCGCTGTGGTGCGCGCATGCGCCGTACTCGCGCGCCTCCTCTATCTTCCCTTCGGGCTGTCGATTATGCTACAGGCGCATATTAATGACGTCACGAGGCGACATTTCGCCATGATGCACGTGGAGCAGCGACGGCCAGGGGGAAGGAGGTGGCATGTGTTGGGCGTGTGATGTCAGACGCATGTGCGCCGCTACACACCGGTACTATTTTAATCCCAATTATGGTTAGCATATATATCCTGGGGTTTTGACATTCTGGCATCCCCTTTTGAGAAAGCACTGTCGCGAAACGCGCGTCAGGGGGTCGCCGGGGACGCACAGTCCGTACCAGTTAATATGGGTGAGAACCAATGATTAGACATTTTGATGCTTATTACGTTGTATTATGACTATTAATGGGCTATTTGTGGCCTAATGAGTCTTGTGCTACATATCTATATGTAGTGATATGCACCAATCTGCACACTATTTAAGTGACAAACTATATTCCTGATATACCCTGGTTACTTATGTGTCTGTGCTACCCCTGCTTGCTATACCCGCAGTTTTTTTGCCTCCATATTTTATCTCTGTATTGTAGGCCACTATTTGTTGGCATATTGTTGTTTATTAATAAAGCCTTTGTAATTTTATAAAATGATGATGTCTTTACTCCTTTCTTTTGGTGTATACTATATACAGTATGTTGTATGTATTTTGAAGAAACGAAACATGAAATGTAAAAAATACATGTAGTTGGACACTCAGCTTACCATGAAAACTTTATCTGTACAACAGATGAGGCCATAATATAAATTGTTGGTTAAATTAAACATCCTAAATTTTCTATGACATACAGCACTAATGAAAAGTTTTAGGTTGGTGTGGAAAAAATGCTGTAACGTCAGAATGCTTTAAAAAATAGAAATGTTAAGAATTTAATTTTATCAATTAATAACATGCAAAGTGAATGAATAAAAGAGAGATCTAAATCAAATCAATATTTGGGGGACTGCCTTTGGCTTTCAAAACAGCATCAGTTCTAGATACACATACAGGTGCGTCTCACAAAATTAGAATATCATCAAAAATTTAATTTATTTCAGTTCTTCAATACTAAGAGTGAAACTCATATTATATATAGTCATTACAAACAGAGTGATCTATTTCAAGTGTTTATTTCTGTTAATGTTGATGATTATGGCTTACAGCCAATGAAAACCCAAAAGTCATTATCTCAGTAAATTAGAATACTTTATAACTTGACTTTAGTCTCAGGATCATAGTGATGGACCCAGCTTTCATCCTGTGTGTTCAGTCTGTTGGAAAAGTCCTCCTATTTTCCATGGCACATCGTGCCTGAGAGCACTTGACTCGTTCCTGCTTCTGGAAAGGTGTGAGCAGCCGGGTAACTCAGCGAGCAGGTACCTTATGTGAAAATAGTCTTGGATTATGTTTTCCACGTACCCCACACTAATCTTAACATTTTGGGCTAGGTGGCAAATGGTTACTCGGCGATTTTCCAAAATGGCGACCTCCACTTGCTGGATGGTGTTTTCATCAGTAGCAGAGTGGGGTCGCCCTGGAATTGGAGCTGTTTGCACCGAAGTCCATCCTTTTTCGAATTAACAATGCCAGTTCTTGACTACATCATATGATTAGGAATCATCACCATAAACCTCATTCATCTCATTGAACGTCTCCTTTGGTGTATGGCCTTTCAGGTAAAGAAATTTGACAACTGCTCTGTATTCCACTGGGTCCATTATCAAACCTCACACCACTACAACACCTGTAAAATCAAGACCATTAACAGTTCTGAGTTGCAAGTTGGCACGTAACCTATAGAGACTTATATCATTATACAAGTGCAGTTACAGCGTCCTGTGATAAATAGAAGTGGGTCAGGGGAAATCTCTAATGAATGCCCCTCGTAGGTCTTAATGACATTGACTGCATGTTTGGGGTCATTCTGCTGCAGAATAAATTTGAAAGCAATCCGATGCCCCTGATGTTTTAGCATGATGCAGGGCCGGCTCCAGGTTTTCATGGGCCCCGGCCGAAAGAGTTTCAGGGGGCCCCTTTAACAGATACCACAATTCATGATGCACAGATACAGCAGAGAAATATAGGTATAGTACAATGCCAAAGATTTCGCTTCTGACATTACATGAGTGATATCTATTGTAAAATTCTACAATACTATACAGCAGAGGGGATTCAGGTGATCCATGGTCCACAGATTTCAGGGTTTCAGTACCTGTAGTATTAGAGGTAAACGGGATATTGATAAATGTGCCCTACCAGTAGAAACTGTCCTCAGCAGTGCACCCTTTACAAAAGTCAATTTGTTCTTACATAGTCCTCCATACAGTACAATGGGCCCCATATATTGCTCCATACAGTATAATAAGCCCATATATTGCTCAATACAGTATAATGAGCCCCATATATTGCTCCATACAGTATAATTGGCCTCATTTATTACACCATACAGTATAATGAGCCCCATATAATGCTTCATACAGAATAATGTGCCCCATATAATGCTCCAAACAGAATAATGGACCCATATAATGGTCCATATAGTATAATTGACCCCAATGCCCCATATAATACTCTATACAGAATGGGCCCCACATAATGCTTCATACAGAATAGGCCCCATATAATACTCTATACAGAATAGGACCATATATTGCTCCATACAGAATGGGCCCTATATAATTTATATTATTTTCACAGCTCAACGTTATAAACTTCTGTAAAGCACCTGGGAGTTCAAGGTGCTCAACACACATCTAAATACATTCCTTGAGGGGTCTAGCTTCCAAAATGGTATCACTTGTGGGGGATTTTCACTGTTTAGGCACATCAGGAGCTCTACAAATGCGACATGGCGTCTGCTAATTGTTCCAGCAAATTTTGCATTCAAAAGGTCCTATGGCACTCCTTTCCTTTCGAGCTCTACTAAGCGCCCAAACAGTGATTTTCCCCCACATATGGGGTGTCGGCATGCTCAAAAGAAATTGCTCAACAAATTTTGTGGTCGATTTTTTTCCTGTTACCCTTGTGAAAATAAAAAAATTAGTGTCCAAAGTAATTTTTTTGTGAAAAAAAGTTAATGTTCTTTTTTTTCCACATTCTAAAAATTCCTTTGAAGTACCTGAAGGGTTAATAAACTTCTTAAATGTGATTTTGAGCATCTTGAGGGGTGCAGTTTTTAGAATAGTGTCTCATTGGGGTTTTTTCTATCATATACACTCCTGAAAGTGGTTTCATAAAAAAATGATTTTGTAAATTTTGTTGTAAAAATAACAAATCACTAGTCAATTTTAATCCTTATTACTTCCTAACAAAAACAAATAATTTCTTTCAAAAATTGTGCTGATTCAAAGTAAACATGTGGGAAATGTAATTCATGAACTATTTTGTGTGACATATCTCTTTGATTTAAGGGCATAAAAATTCAGAGTTTGAAAATTGCAAGATTTTTGCCAAGTTTCCATTTTTTTCAAAAATAAACGCAAGTTATATCGATTAAATGTTACCACTATCATGAGGAACAATATGTCACGAAAAAACAGTCTCAGAACAGTCTCAGAATCAGTGGGATCCGTTGAAGCGTTCTAGAGCTTTTACCCCACAAAGTGACAGTGGTCAAAATTGTAAAGATTGGCCTGGTCATTAACGTGCAAACCACCTTGTGGGGTAAAGGGGTTAAAGTATACAGCTCCCTTTTTAGTCTCTCAAATCAGGCTGTAGTTGGCCATGTGTGCGTTCCTTCTAGATAGGAGAGTACCATAATCATTGTTCAGTCTGTTTGTCACTTGTCCATCAACACGTCTCATAATAGAGGCACTGCAAAGTATCTCTAGCCTTGTAAATGTTTGACGTTGGGTCTTTTTCCAGCGCTGCGGAGTATATACACATTGCATAACGATAATGCACTGACACATCTACAAGCATTTTAAATGGTAATACAGCTAACAAGTGTTCCCATACTGCGTTTACCACTGTCCTGCAAAGACCTTTTCTCATCTTACTCTGTATATTTTCAGGTCATGCAGGAGACACATGAATATTTTAATATTTCATTTCTTTATCTTCTGAAATCTGTTGAAAATGTCTGCCTTCTACATGATGCAAATTTTGCCAGAGGCAACTAATTGTATCTCTTGAGAAAGATTTCCAGTAGGTTTTGTAGTGATATACAATAGTTTTAATATGCAGTAAAAAGTTTCGGATGATAGACCGCTCGTAATATCTTCAGTTCTGTATAATGAGTCCAGAAGTGAATTCTCTAGTACCACCAAGACTTGCCAGAGGCTAATACAAGGCAAGGAATCTAGGCCAGAGGACTACACTGTAGCAGGTTATAGCCAGGTCACCATTAGAAATATTTGGGCCTATAGCTGGAAGCAGTGATGTAACTGGAATGTTCCCCCATACAAAATCTGCAACTGGACCCCAACTATCATGTGTCTTTATCCCCTTCGTCCCCCAGCCTATTTTCACCTTCCTGACCAGACCAATTTTTTCTGACTATTGCCCGTTCCATTGTTTTCCAGAGATTCTGAGATTGTTTTTTCATGACATATTGTACTGCACGATAGTGGAAAAATTTGTTCAATATGACTTGTGTTTATCGGCTCAGGTGAGGAAGCCATAGAGGATGTCACAGGATGAGGGCTGGGTAGCCTGCGAGGAGTCAAAGACGGACAAGAAAAACCTCTCTCCCGCACAGATTCACGAGAGCGTTCCTGAAAGCGTAGATCAATACGTGTAGCCAGGGAGATTAAATCTTCTAGGGAAGTTGGTGTGTCTCATCAGGCCAGCTCATCTTTAACCCAACTCGGAGGACAGAGTGTGGAACAGAAAGAGAGCCCTGGCGTAGATTAAAGAGAGACTCAGTAGTGGAAGCCAGGCGGCCAGGCTCATCAAAAACTCTGCGAAAGGTCTCCAGAAAAATTGATAACTGGGAAACGATGGGATCGTCACGCTCCCAAAGAGGGTTAACCCACACCAAATCCTCACCCTCTAAATGAGACATCACAAACGCCACCTTAGCCTGATCGGTGGGAAGTTGTTGAGGCAGGAGCTCGAAGTGTAGACGGCACTGATTCAGAAATCCCCGACACAGCTTGGGGTCCCGATTATACCTAGGTGGTTTACCGAGACTGGATGGAGGGTGTGGGGCCTGAGTCTGTGCCGAGGCCAAGGACTGAAGAGACAGCAGTCCACCATGTAGCTGAGTATGTGGGCCTGAGTGTCTCGCTGCTGAGCAAGCTCCTGTTGGAGACTGGCCAGCTGGGAGGCGTTCACTGGATCAGAGGTCTGTAAGGCTGACAATCGGGAGTCCATGGACTTCATGAAGGACATGATCCGGGTTTGATTCTCCCGCAAGAAAAGTAACTCCTTTTGAGCAGCGGCTGAAGTACCAGCAGGGTCCATGATTATTCTATTACGCTCCAAGAGTGGAACCCACGCGAGCGAGCTGGCCAAGTGAACCCACCCCCTATACAGGGAGCGTCAGGGGCAAGACCGAGGGGTAGAAGTACCACGAATGCCAGTACCAAGGAGTGGCTCAGAGGAAGAGAATGGAGAAACTATGGAATGACGGAGGGAACAACAGAAGACGGTATAGGTAGGCAAGGTGTGGACAGGGACACGGAGCACACTGGAGGAAGGAGAACGGACAGGAATTGGATCCGTGGACTGGCAGCCAAGGCCGCAGAGTTGGGCGATGACACAGGGAGAAGCCAGGTACTGCAAGGCAGAAGGGGAAAGAAAATAGGTGAGAGAGGACAAGGGACCTGGGTTAGCAGCGCTAGGATGGACCCTAAACAAGGCACAAGGTAAGCACTCGCAATAATCAGGCGCTTCCTCTAGCAGGAAGCGGCCTGATATACCCGGTAGCCGCTGCCCTAATTGGGCAGTGCTTCCAGGAATAGAAACAACCCGACAGTACTAAACTGTCGGGAGAGCGCACGCCCACGATCTAAGCGGGCGACCACACATGCGCAAAGCCGGAGATCCCCAGTGAGGCTGAGGACCCGGAAGTGACAACCCGGGACAACGCGATGAGGGGACCGACCAGCGGGAGAAAAGACGCAGCGAAGGGCCCGGCCGACGGGTGAAGAGAGGTGAGTATCAGTAAGCCTCTCCCAGCCAGGATGTATGGATATGTTCACGGTCGTGAAGGGGTTAAAGGGAAGCTGTCACCACTTTTTTGCTACCTTTTCTGAAAATAGAATGATATAGAGGTAGAGATCCTGATTCCATGAGGGTGAGTTATACAGAGATCGTGGATGTGAATGACTACCTGGCAACAGGTTTACTAGTCCTCTAGTGATAATCTCCTGCTGATAAAACAGTTATGTTATCAAAACTACAGCAAGCAGTCCACTCCATTGAGGGAATAAGGCTCTCTGTCTCTACATTAGGCTACTTTCAGATTAGGTACCAGAACCTGGTGATCTATTTCCTTTAACACTATTGGTCTTCTTTTATGGGCAAAAGGGAACTTTGGGATCTCCCTAAACTTTGAGACTCCAAGTGCAACTGCAACCCCTGCAACTACTATACACTGTAGTTATACTTTTGTGTGCAAATATTGAGAACCGCTAACCCCAATATTATGCCCATCAACTTCATCAACTTCCATCTTGTACAACAAAGAATACATTTTTTTTAATTGTGCTTTTTTATTAAGATATCTTAACTGTCATGATTCCACATCTCAGTGAGTCTTGGACACAGTGATTGACAGCTCATTTGTCCAATCTAGTGCAAAGGCATGCTTAGCTGTCAGTGTTCTGATTGACAACTCAGCGATCCAATCTGAGACTTCAGGGTGCTGAACTTCCTTCAGGTGTTCCCTGTTCTAAGTGACTACCAGCTACTTTGAGTCGCACGTACCAGGGCTTTGGGGTACTCGGCACCGAGCCCGTTCACTTCACTGGGGGATGTCACGGGTAGCGCAGCTCGGTCCGTTGCCCTGGGCGCTCACTAAAGGGGGGATATTTACAGGGGATTGTAGATTTATAGAAATGTTCGTGACGCCACCTGTGGTTTCTGATCAGGGTGACCAGCACTGCAGGGTGAATCCTCTGAGGGGTTGTTACTGGGCAGCAAGGTGTTAAGTCTCCCACAGGTAAGACTGATCCCTCGAGGTATATGGCGGTGTAGGGGTGAAGGAGCAATAATGCAGACACACACAAGACAGTCTCTTTCTGTACCTTTACTGATGATGAAGCTGCAGGCACGTCCCGGGAGGCCGTCAGGGTGGAGGATGCACGTCCAGTAATCACTGAGTAGGTGTAAGGCCTCCTTACGTCTTTATGTGTGTGAGTTTCTAACTTGCATGAAACAAAGTTTAACTCCTTCTCTTTGCTATGCCCGACTCATCTTGTGGTGAGGTCTTCTTGTGGACAGAACAGTGTCTCTGTGGCGGTACCTGCCAGACCCCCGTCTTCCTAACCTCGGTTACGTATCAGCACTGCTGGGCCCCTGCAACTTGAAGTCCAGGGTCTCCGGTGTCTCCTACCAGTCGTGCAGATTCTGTTATGCGCGGACCCGGTGTCCGGTAGTGCAGAGTGGAGGTAAGCTATCGTTGCTATTTCTCCTCAATCACTCTCTCTTTCCCTTTTCCACTTGCCTGTCGCCCTACTCACACATTTAACATAAGCACAGGCAGCAGTAGATGTCAGCTTTCTTGTTCAGACTTCCTCAGCCCTCAGGCTAATCTGACAGGAGTCTCTCCCCGGTGTTCTGAGGAGATCCAATCTCTCCCTCACAGCTCGTCTGAGGTAACTGCCATTCTGAGGTAACTTTCCTCTCCAACACGCTCTGACAGGAATCCTCTCACTCCGGTGTTCTGAGGAGAACTGCACTGTCTGAGGTACAACCAACGACTAGCTAACTCGCAGCTAGACTGCCTTCATCTCACTACTGTCATCTCAAGGGCTCCCTCTGGTGGAACCAGGAAAAATGTGAAGTGTTGTGTGCTTATAGGTTATCATGGATTTACCTTTCGTGCATCCTCCAGGGTGACATGTGACACCAAGCGCAGCTGGGCTACACATCCCCCCTAGTTAATATCAGCACTCCCGGGCTGAAAAAGAAAACAATTTTTATAACATCAACAAAACATAACTCATCCCCTGCGGGAGGTAAGGACACTTCAAACGTTACAATGTGTACAAATGGCAAATAGAAAATATCAAAATACTTTCACACAATAAATACAGAATTTTGTGGAGGACCCGTACCAAACCTCCCACGGTGGTCCTGGGTAGGCTGCAGGACTTCTCTGCTGCAAACCTCACTCAAGGCCACACCATACGGGTTTTTCTTCTGAGGTAGAATGGCTTACGTAAAGCCAAGATGGGGCACTGAGTGCCAACTATTTACAACACAGTTTTTGGGCTGGCAAAGTCCTCAGCCACGCAGTCCTTTAAAAGAAACACATTTCACATATCACATTACCCAACTGGGGTATACTACTTCAGCATGTGAACATTATCATCATATAACATTCTCAATAAAGTGCAATTCTCTTCATAATACAAGTAACATATATACAAATATTTATACAAATCTTATTCACATTTTTACACTTGGATATTGGTTCACTGGATTAATTGGCTAGGACTACTCTTGGTACCTAATAGGTAACCTGCCTTTTGTCGTGCGTACTGACCTATGTGGTGTGGTGTCAGGTATAGTAGCATCTGGCCTATCTGTCCTGCGTGCTGGCAAACTGTAATACTGCCTTAACCTCTCTAGGGATCTGGCAAGCATACTTGTGGCTGGGCGATGCGGTTTTGTTTCGCCAGGGGATTCTTCTGGTAGTTCCACGTCTTGAGTTTCCATTTCTTGAGACTCTACTTCTGGAGGTGCTACAGGAGCAGGTTCCTCTTGAACTATTTCTTCTGCTGCGGCAACTGGCTCAACTGGACGTTGAAGCGCTTCTTGTGGTTGGTAAAATTGAAGTACTGGAATAATCACAGCATCCCCGATACAAGGCCAATCTGCAGGAAAATCTCCTAAGTCCGTGTGTATGACTTCACCTGGTTTCTCTTTTTCCATAACAAGTTCTTCCTCGTGAAGTTTTAACATGTCTGGACACAGTTTTAGGTGGTCTCTTGATACAGTGGTGGTCGTCTTTCCTCCATCTTTGCTAATGGTACAGGTTTTCCTGTTGTCAAATTTGGAATCTTGCACGACATATGGCTCTTTTTCCCACTGATCATCCAATTTGTGCATTCTTCTTTTCCTTTTTAGCACAATTTCTCCAGGCATAAAAGGTTTAGCTGGCGCACTTTTGTTGTAGTTTTCCTCTTGCTTTTCCCTTACTTTATTGAGACTATCTTCCACGCAGGCTTGTACTCTCCTGTACTGTTCCTGTCGGTTGTGTCCCAATCTTCAGTAGTAACATCAGCTTCTGGTTCTACAACACCAAGTTCCAAATCCATGGGCAGCTTTCCTGGTCTTGCTCGCATAAGGTAGGCTGGAGTGCAATTGGTGGAACTGACAGATATGTGATTGTACAGATCTACCAGGTCAGGTAGTAGGTCTGGCCACCGATTCCTTTCCTCCAGTGGTACCGTCTTCAGCAGATCAATGACTATGTGATTCATCTTTTCACAGAGACCATTGGTTTGGGGGTGGTACAGTGTGGTTCTTATCTTCTTACACCCGTACAAGTGACAGAACTCTTTAAACAATTCGGCTTCAAAGGCAGGACCCTGATCAGTTAACACTTGCTCTGGATATCCATGGGGTCTGCAGAAATACGCCTGAAACGTCTTTGCTGCTGTTTCAGCTGTCAGATCTTTGACAGGGGCTACCACCAAGAACCTGGAGTAGTGATCCACCATCGTCAGGGCATATGAGTATCCTGACCGACTGGGTGACAACTTTACATGGTCCAGGGCCACGATCTCCAAGGGACGAGTCGTCTTGATGGGTTGCAGAGGTGCTTTCTGGCTGCTGTAGTCTTTTCTTCGGAGGCTACAGGATGCAGTTTTTACACCATTTCTCGATGGAACTGCGCATTCCCACCCAGTAGAAACTACACTTCAGCAGGGTTTCTAGCTTCTTCCAGCCAAAGTGACCCGCTCGATCGTGGTAGGCTTCCAACACCATCTGGATGTCTGTTCTTGGGACTACTATCTGCCATACCATCTCATGGGTTCTGGGGTTGACGTACCTTCGGCACAGCTTCTCTCGGTAGATAAACAGCCGGCTTCTCTCGTTCCACAGCTGCTTTGCTTGTTGAGACGCATCCTTCTCCAAGGAGGAACCTTCCTGAGTTATCAGCTCCTTGATGCGGCTGACAACCGGGTCACTGTTCTGGGTCTCCTTCCAGCTGTGGTGATGTAAAGGGTTTAACGTCTTACCACGTTGCCTCCTGTAGGCTCGTTGTTCGTGGATCACCCCATTTCTGTGGAATGCAGGTAGCTCAATCTCTTCTACATCATCCAATTCCTCTTCCGTGTCGGACTCATGCGGCATTCTGGACAAGGCGTCAGCGTTGGCGTTCTTACGGCCCGCCCTGTACTTGATGATAAATTGATAGTTCGACAGCCGAGCCATCCAACGTTGCTCCATGGCTCCCAGCTTGGCTGTTTCAAGATGTGTCAAGGGGTTATTATCAGTGTAAGCAGTGAACTTGCTGGAGGCTAGGTAATGCTTGAAACTTTCTGTAATGGCCCAGACCAGCGCCAGGAACTCCAACTTGAAGCTGCTATAGTTCTCTGGGTTTCTCTCGGTCGGCCGGAGCTTCCTGCTTGCATATGCGATGACTTTTTCTTGGCCATTTTGCTTCTGACTGAGGACAGCTCCCAATCCTTCGTTGCTGGCATCAGTATACAGCAGGAACGGCTGGCTGTAGTCAGGATAGGCTAAGATCTCATCGCCTGTCAGGATCTCCTTCATCTCCTTGAACGCCTCAGCTTGTTCTTTACCCCAGTGGAATGGAGGATTTCTGCTCTTGAGGGGCTGTCCTACCAGAAGGTCCTGCAGAGGCGCTGCTTTCTTGGTGTAGTCCTTTACAAACCTCCGGTAGTAACCTGTCAGTCCCAGGAACTGGCGCACCTCCTTAAGATTCTTCGGCTCGGCCATTTCTGGATGGCAGTGACCTTTTCGGGGTCTGGCACTACTCCTTCTGAGCTAACAATATGTCCCAAGTACTGTACCTTTTGTTTGAGCAGATGGCACTTTGAAGGCTTCAGTTTCATCCCATACTTGGACAGTGACTCAAATACCTCTGCCAGGTGCTTCAGATGATCCTCATACGTCTTGGAGTACACAATTATGTCGTCCAGGTACAGCAACACGGTTTCAAAGTTGAGATGTCCCAGGCAACTCTCCATCACTCTCTGGAACGTTCCCGGGGCACTGCTGAGTCCAAACGGCATCCTGTCAAACTCACAGAGTCCCATCGGGGTGGTGAAAGCCGTCTTCTCCCGATCCTCCTCAGCCACAGCTTCTTGCCAGTACCCACTAGTGAGGTCGAGGGTGGAAAAGTAGTTAGCAGTTTTTAAGGCAGCTAAGGATTCCTCAATGCGTGGTAAAGGGTATGCATCTTTATGTGTAATGCGATTTACTTGTCTGTAATCTACACACATTCTCATGCTTCCATCCTTTTTCCTAACTAGGACTAGAGGTGCTGCCCAGGGACTACAACTATCCCTTATCACCCCTGCTTCCTTCATGTCACGCAACATTTCCTTAGCTTTCTGGTAGTGTGCTGGAGGTGTAGGCCTGTACCGCTCTTTGATGGGAGGATGGCTGCCTGTAGGGATATGATGTTGTACTCCCATACTTGTCCCAACGTCAAGTGGGTGTTTGCTAAATACCTGTGTGTACTCCTGTACCACCCGTAGTACTCCCTGTTTCTGGTGGGCGGGAGTGGTGTCTGTCCCGACATGGAGCTGCTGACACCAATCCTCCACCTGGGTTGCAGGGTCATTATCCTCCGCTGGTTGGCGGGAGGCTAAGGACTCTTTCGTGAGAATAGAGTTGTTATCTATGGTATGTAATTTAGCAACTGTGGCATAGCGTGGTAAATTCACTTCATCTTCTCCCCAGTTGAGAAGACGTACTGGTACTCTCCCATTTCGTACTTCTACTACCCCTCTAGCAGTCAAGAGTGTAGGTCTGTGCTCTGAACAATGGGGCTCTACTACTCCTTGGTAGTTCTGTCCTCTCAGACCTATTGCTGCTCGACACCATATAAGCATTTCACTCATTGGGGGTATCACAATGGGGTTCGGGTCTGTCACCCGTACATTACCAATTTCACCATCTGTCAGCTTCGCTTGCTGCTGGCACATCAGGGCCCGGATCTCCCTCTGGATCACTCCCTTCTGCTCTGGCCTGGCAACTTCGGCGAGCTGTTGGAGCAAAAACACAACTTCTCCCAGACAGTTACTAATAATGTTTGTACCTAAAACCACATTTAAGTCATTTTCCTCATTTACAGTCTTTACTACTAAGAGTCCCTGGTCCTTCAGCTCCACTCTGCCCACCTTTACGTCCACGTTTTTGGCTCCGAGTATATCAACAAGGAGACCATTAGAGGCATACACAGCAAAGTCAGGGCTCGGGGGCTGGAGACTGTCCATGGACCAAAACTTATTATACAGGACATCAGGTATGATGGTCACCTGAGATCCAGTGTCCAGCAGGGCAGGGATTGCGATCCCGTCCAGGATGATGGACAGGTAGGGTCTTCCTCCCACAAACCTGCGGTTCCAGTCTGAGGGGCCTGATGAGTCTATTCCTGGGTGTTGGCCCTCGGACCCAGGATCTGCTCGTTTAAATGACACTGTCGGGCTAGATGACCTTCTCTGTTGCAACGGTAGCAGATGATCTCTCGGCGAGGATGGTGCTGATCAGGGGTCGCTCCTGGGGGTGGCGTTGTCCTCCTCCGGTGGGGCGACGTCCTCCTTCTCCTCCGGTTCATCCAAGGGACATCCTCAGGGCAGTCAGCTAGCAGGATCTTTCCTCCTTCTTCCTTTTCAGTTGCAGGGCACTCATTACAGCGGCCAGGTTTTTAGTCAGCTGGCGCACTTCTGAGCGCAGACAGTCCAACTCAGTAGGGGGCGCAACCTGCGTTTTGGCTTCCGCCACCAGCGGGGAAAAGGTGGATGCTGCCGGCTTTAGAGTGGCTTCACCCGGGTGACACTGAGTTGACACCTCGGGCTTCTCCAGGGGTCGCAGTCCTTTTATAGCCATATCCTTTAGGGCATCAAAGGTAGCGTCAGGATGATCCAAGGACCACCAGTGCACAGTTCTGCTTTCAGCTTGGGACCTCAGTCCCCGTACAAATTGTTCCTTCAACATTTTGCTTTCATTAATGGCACTTATAGGGTTGACCTGTTTGAGAGCTCGCAGTCAGCAGGCGTAGTCCCTAATACTGTCATCTGGTCTCTGGGAGCATTGGTAAAACCTCATCCGGAGATTTGTTTCAGTGCGGTCCTCAAAAATAGTCTGTAGCTTTAAGAAAATTGAAAGCACTGATTCCTGGTCTGCAGCTGTCCAAGTCTCTACTTCCCTCTCTGCAGCACCAGTCAATTGTCCCAATACCACTGCAGCTCTTTGTTTCTCTGTCATAGGGTACATGTCCATTATACTGCATATTTTACGCTTAAACCCTGACAGGGTGTCTGGCTTACCGCTATACTGAGGGAGCCACTTTGCTCCAGGCAGGTATGGGAGCGTCAGCGGTACTATCGGGGCCACAGGACCGGGTGAGGGGCCAGCGTTTCCATCCTGCGTGGCAGCGCCGGCGGGCAAGTCATTGGAGCGGTCGCCCTCGGCCGCGCTGTCAGCTTGCGGCTGCGACATGTCTGCGCCCCCCTAGTTAAGTGTGGCCTACCTTCTCCTGAAGGCTTCAGCTCTCCGGGCGTAGCGATGTGGAAGGACCTGCCGCCGCGTCAGCGTTGGGGGCGTGTCCGGGACTCCGCGCGCTTTCTGCAGGTACGCCCCTTCTCCTTGCGCTGTAGCGCTGTACTTTGGCGGGCAATGGCGGACAATTGGCGTCAAAAATCTCAAAAACAGCAACACAGTCTATAGCACAAAAACAGTCCAATTCAGGCACACAGGACTCACATATAGCGAGCTTCTTATCCTGTTCGTGACGCCAAGTTAGATGAGTCGCACGTACCAGGGCTTTGGGGTACTCGGCACCGAGCCCGTTCACTTCACTGGGGGATGTCACGGGTAGCGCAGCTCGGTCCGTTGCCCTGGGCGCTCACTAAAGGGGGGATATTTACAGGGGATTGTAGATTTATAGAAATGTTCGTGACGCCATCTGTGGTTTCTGATCAGGGTGACCAGCGCTGCAGGGTGAATCCTCTGAGGGGTTGTTACTGGGCTGCAAGGTGTTAAGTCTCCCACAGGTAAGACTGATCCCTCGAGGCATATGGCGGTGTAGGGGTGAAGGAGCAATAATGCAGACACACACAAGACAGTCTCTTTCTGTACCTTTACTGATGATGAAGTTGCAGGCACGTCCCGGGAGGCCGTCAGGGTGGAGGATGCACGTCTAGTAATCACTGAGTAGGTGTAAGGCCTCCTTACGTCTTTATGTGTGTGAGTTTCTAACTTGCATGAAACAAAGTTTAACTCCTTCTCTTTGCTACGCCCGGCTGATCTTGTGGTGAGGTCTTCTTGTGGACAGAACAGTGTCTCTGTGGCGGTACCTGCCAGACCCCCGTCTTCCTAACCTCGGTTACGTATCAGCACTGCTGGGCCCCTGCGACTTGAAGTCCAGGGTCTCCGGTGTCTCCTACCAGTCGTGCAGATTCTGTTATGCGCGGACCCGGTGTCCGGTAGTGCAGAGTGGAGGTAAGCTATCGTTGCTATTTCTCCTCAATCACTCTCTCTTTCCCTTTTCCACTTGCCTGTCGCCCTACTCACACATTTAACATAAGCACAGGCAGCAGTAGATGTCAGCTTTCTTGTTCAGACTTCCTCAGCCCTCAGGCTAATCTGACAGGAGTCTCTCCCCAGTGTTCTGAGGAGATCCAATCTCTCCCTCACAGCTCGTCTGAGGTAACTGCCATTCTGAGGTAACTTTCCTCTCCAACACGCTCTGACAGGAATCCTCTCACTCTGGTGTTCTGAGGAGAACTGCACTGTCTGAGGTACAACCAACGACTAGCTAACTCGCAGCTAGACTGCCTTCATCTCACTACTGTCGTCTCAAGGGCTCCCTCTGGTGGAACCAGGAAAAATGTGAAGTGTTGTGTGCTTATAGGTTATCATGGATTTACCTTTCGTGCATCCTCCAGGGTGACATGTGACACCAAGCGCAGCTGGGCTACACAACTTAACTAGGCTTTCAGTCACAGATAGCAGCCAGTCGTAGCTTTCAGTTCAGTGTGGTGTGTTCTCTGTGCTTTGATCTTCTGTTTTGGACCCTGGATTTACCTACTGACTATCCATTTGTATTAGCCCTTTTGTCTTGATGCACTCTGACCTTGGAATTCAGACTCTGCCCTGTGACCTGACTATGCCTTCGTCTCTTCCCACTGTTTATGATGTACCCACCTGGCTCTTGACCTCGGACTCCTTGACTACCCTGACTCGTGGCTTGTCCATGAGAAGTGACTCAGTGTCACATTAACATTTTATAAAAATGCAGACATTAAAAAATCCACTAACTTTCCTCTGCCTTTACAAAGAAAGTCCCTCACAATGAGAACAAAATGCTTATTGTGCACCATTACAAAAGGAGAAATATTGTCTAAAATATAAAGAGAATTACATAATGCATACAGTAAAAAGCTTAGGCAAGTGATAAATCTACCGCAGGACCGCAACTCTCCTGTCCCAATGTACATAGGAGATTTGGTGGACCACAATGGGGTCAGAAAGTGACGTATTCCGCATTGCATCTTCCTCTCCATGAGTGGGAAACCTGCATACTCTAGTAATAAAATAAAGTCCAGCTCACCAGTATAACATCCCAGGGATCGGAGCACGGAACCGCTGTGTCAGACGTATAACATGGCAAAATGAAGAAAAAAAATCCAGCTCCACGACAAAGTGAAAAAGTAGATCTTTATTCACTTGATATATCAAGCATAGAGGATAAAAGTATCAGCATAGATAGCAAAAAAAATGCGTTATCAATAGGGTTGAGCATTCCGATACTGCAAATATCGGGTATCGGCCGATATTGGCTGTATCGGAATTCCGATTCAGAGTACCGATATTTTCGTCATATCGGATACCGGAATCGGAATTGTCACTGTCAGTGTCCGTCAGTCGGGTCTGTCAGGAGTCAGAGGCACTTACCCGGCAGAAGATCTCCGGCGGTCACATCCCGGACTGCTTAATGGCCGCCATCCTCTTCTCCCCGGCGGTCACATGCAGTTTCTCGCGATAACTGCAGTGACTGCTGGGTAATCGCGGCCGTAAAGCAGTCCGATGACGTCACCGCCGGGGAAGCTGGTAAGCAGCTGTGCTGCGCCGGGATGTCAGGCTCTGCCTGGCATTCCGATGTAGCAGAGCTGGATCGTCGTGGGACTGTCGTTATGGACTGCGTCGGACAGGTGGTATACTGTTGGGTTTTTTTTTTTATTTTTTTACAGGAGATCGATGGCGTCGCAGGAATGAGAGAGTAATAAAAAAATGAAAACTGTGTTGTCTCTTTTATTTCATTAAAAGACTTTTTTCTTGCTGTGTCTTTTTTTTACACATTTAAAAACTTTGGGATTAATAATGGATCGGTGTCTTATTGACACCTCTCCATTATTAACCGGGCTTATTGTCACTGTGCAATCAACGGTGACATTAACCCATTATTACCCCGCTTGCCACCTCTACAGGACAAGTGGGAAGAGCCGGGTAAAGTGCCACAATTGGCACATCTTTTGATGCGCCAAATGTGGGGCTGCTGTAGCCTGGTATTATCAGGCTGTTGAGGGCCAAAATCCATGGGCCTTGACAGTCTTTTAATACCAGGCCGCAGCAGTCTGCATTTTACTTGGCTGGTTAACAAAAATAGGGGGACCCCTACGCCGTTTTTTTTTCGAGGGGATCCCCTATTTTTGTTAACCAGCCAAGCTAAGCAGACTGCTGTGGCCTGGTATTATCAGGCTTGCAAGGTCCATGGATATTGGATCCTTACCAGCCTGAAAAACCAGGCCTCAGCGGTCTGCTTCATCTGGCTGGTTAACAAAAATAGGCGGGACCCCACGCCAATTTTTTTCGAGGGGATCCCTATTTTTGTTAATCAGCCAAGATATGCAGACTGCTGTGGCCTGGTATTATCAGGCTGGCAAGGTCCATGGATCTTGGCTCCTTAACAGCCTGAAAATCCAGGCCTCAGCGGTCTGCTTCATCTGGCTGGTTAACAAAAATAGGGGGTACCCCACGCCATTTTTTTTTCGAAGGGAACCCCTATTTTTGTTAATCAGTTCCCTCTGACGTCACTGATGGTGTCCCTGGCTGACCTGAAGTGAAAGTGGAAAGCAATCAATTAAGCTTTCCACTTCCTCTCCTGTCAGCCAGGAGAGGAGCTCATTCATTTGGGGGTTTACTGTGAGGCTGCAGCATTAGCTGCGGTCCCTGCAGTAAACATTAACCCTTTCTGAAGGATTACACCGTGGGACCTGACTGTGCATCGGATTGGTAAGAATAATTTTGCTTTATTATTTTATTTTTATTACAGGAAATGGTTTTAGCAGGTAAATAAAATATGGTCAAAAACTGTGTGATTATTTCATTAAACTTCTTTTTTATTAAAGTGTGTGTGTTTGATTTTTCTTTCATACAATAGGATTAATAATTGATAGTTGTCTAATTGACAGCTCTCAATTATTAACCTGGCTTAAAGTGACCTTTCAATTGCAAGGTCATTTTAACCCCTTATTAACCCATTCGCCACCGCTACAGGGCAATGGGAATAGATGGGCAAAGTGCCAGAAAGGGCAAATCTAATTAGAGATTTGCCCTTTCTGGGGTGTCTGGGGGCAGATGTTAAGTAGCCGGGGGGGGGCCAAAAAAAATGGTCCCTCTCTGGGCTATTATTATCTGCCCCCACTCACTGGCTTTGTCTGTCTGGTTGCGAAAATAGGGCGGGAGCCCACGCATTTTTTTTCAGCAATTTTACACCTCATATATATATATATACATGTCATTGAATTTGTGACACATATATATATATTTATATTTATAGTTCATACACTTCTACATAGTATAATAGCCGCTAATTCAATTGCCGGCTTTTGTGAAAATGCAGAACCCGACATGAAATGACACTTGGTGTACATAGGGTTAGCCATGTCTTTTCATGTAGTTTGATATCTGATTTGCACAAACAATTACATGAGTGTAAGTGTGCAAAATTTCACACCTGTAGGGGTTAATTAAAGGTGTAAATTCGTAGCAAAAAGTCCGTTTTTTTTACAACGAATTTACACCTTTAATTAACCCTACAGGTGTGAAATTTTGCACACATAGACTGATGTAATTGTTTGTGCAAATCAGATAGCAAAGGACATGAAAAGACATGGTTAACCCTATGTACACCAAGTGTCATTTCATGTCGGGTGCTTCTGTCTTTTCACAGAAGCCGGCTTTACCCGGCAATTGAATCAGAGGATATTTTACTATGTAGAAGTGTATAAACTATACATATATGTATATATATATGTCACAATGACATGTATATATATATATATATATGTATTCTATGTGTGTATATTTAGTGTTTACAAGGAAAGAAAGAGGTTTTTTTAGTTGCGATATTTTGTTCCCATAGACTTACATGGGACTTCCGGTATCGGGATCGGGTATCGCCGATATTTTAGTGATATCGGCGATACCATTCCGATTCCGATACTTTTGGATATCGGAAAGTATCGCTCAACTCTAGTTATCAACGCATGACTAAGGGTTCTGCGACACCAGAAACGCATTGATAATGCATTTTTTTGCTGCTATCTATGCTGATACTATTATCCTCTATGCTTGATATATCAAGTGAATAAAGATCTACTATTTCACTTTGTCGTGGAGCTGGTTTTTTTCTTCATTTTGCCATACTCTAGTAATGCACGCGATACCAATATCCATTAGCTACAGCAACCCCAGTAGAAATCTAGTTAATTCTCTGGAAGCCATTCCCAAGATATCAATCCACAGAGCCCACATTTTCTTAATTTTTTAAATTTTGCAAAGGGTTATCATTTTGCATACACTTCTTTCTCCAATTTTTCTTATCCATGAATTCTCGTACAATCTTATCTATTTAATGTTGTGCTCACACAGCTTCCTTGCCATACAGAGCATTCCAGCTACCGCAATCTTTCCTGGTTCATAAATCTCGAAGACCTCCACATACCTCAAAATACACAAATGGTGAGACAGAAACATTTACGGATTAAACATTATTAAATAAGTTGTCTGGGACTTTAACATTGATGGCCTATCCTTAGGATAGATCATCAATGTATGATCGGTGGGGGACACATGGCACCACTCCTGCTGATCAGCTGTTCCCAATGTCGGTGGCAGGAGGAACTGCTCAGTTGCAAAAGTGCACAGCTCCATCGAAGGAATAGTGGCAACGGCCAGGTACTGCATATCCACTCTCTATTGATTTGAATAGGGGCAGATGTGCTGTACCTGACCGCGGCCACTATACAGTCAATGGAGTTGTACTGTGAAGCTCAACAATTAAGCAGATCCGGCTGCCGTTGACACTGGGAATAGCTGATTGGCTGGGGTACGGGGTCTCGCACCCACACGGATAAGACATTGATGGCCTATCCTAAGGATAGGCCATTAATCTCAAAGTCCAGGACAACCCTTTTAAATATATCTGTTACTCCCTTCCAAAACTTTCCTAGGTCTGGACAAGCCAACATTATGTGGATCAGATGACACCGGGAGTCATCCCTTCACCCTATATCATAAAGAAATTGAGGGGCTTAATAAATATGATGCAATAAATACAGATGTGACCATGTGTGCCTCGCTCACTGAAAGTTAGAGGACTCTCTCTAAAATTTCTCTCCGTTGCCTTCAATAAGACCTACGTCCACTTACCATTTTTCCTTATTTTGAACTGAGTAATTTGACAACACTAACTCTAAGGCAGTCATCACACATGCAAGAAACTCGCACGATTCTCTTGCGAGTCTCTCCCATGAGCACCCGGCACTGCTGCCGGCACTCGGACCGGAGCGTGAGGCTTAATGTATTTCTATGTAGCCACACACTCCGGTCCGAGTGCTGGCAGCCGTGCCGGGTGCTCATGCGAGAGACTCGCACGAGAATAGTGCGAGTTTCTTGCATGTGTGATCCCGGTGACGGGTATTGCATTGAGAAAACTTCCGCTGAATTGATCATGCTTGCAGTGCAGTGTATTATTCTACTGAGGGGCAGTCACCCGGTCACTTCCAGCAACCCTGCTGGATAAGCGTATTGCGGCTGCATGAACTTGTAAAATTCAGTTTGAGACTATTCATATTCCTCTAAAGAACGCCACTCAGTCAGAAAATGTGCCACTCTTCTTGTGTCTCTCTGATTCCATTGATCAGAACCATCTAAAGGGAAATAGGGAAGCCATGGAGTATCCCAAGAGAAGTGTAAGCTACAATATTGCATGTATTTAATGGGCACCTGAGGAAAGAGGTCACACTTCTTCTTACTCATAGTAATCTATTGATCTCCAGATGGAAAGCAGCAATATGATCTTAACCCAGTCTGACCTCGGCCATTTTATATATCTACTAGGTCAGTGGAGAGATGTGTAAATGAGTGAACTGGAAGAATCCATGCTCACCCACTAATGAATTTTGTAATGTTATAGTTGTCTCAAGTACAGATACATTTTTAGCATATAACCGCACGATAACTTCTAACTCTTGTAAGTAGAGTTGAGCAAAACAGGTCGGTCAGATTCAAAAGTCGCCGACTTTAGCCAAAGTCGGGTTTCGTTGGCCGAAACACGACCATAGCGTGCAGACGGCCATGCGTTCAGCGAAACGAGCGCCAAAGTTGATTTTCCCAGAATGCTTGCAGGCGCCTTTTTTCAGCCAATGAGCAAGGACGTACACTGTGGGCAACGAGATGACATGGGCAGCGTCCACCACCATCTTAGAGAAGGGTATTGCAGTGATTGGCTTGCTTTGGAGGGCGTCACAGTGTCTATAAAAGCCCTGACCGCCGACCGCCATTTTACTTCTGGCGATCTTAACAGTAGGGTGAGGTTGCTGATGCTGTTTATCAGCAGGGAGAGAGTTAGGGCTGGAAAGAGAAGTTCTTATATGCTTGTGCTGATAGCAATTGTGCTGTACAGTTAGTGTGCAGTGACAAGGGAGGATTTTGTTGTGTTCAGCAGCGCTGGTTATTAGGCTGCCTGATAGCTGTATTGCTGTGTGTACAATGCCTTGCGAAAGTATTCGGCCCCCTGGAATTTTTCAACCTTTTCCCACATATCATGCTTCAAACATAAAGATACCAAATGAAAATTTTTGGTGAAGAATCAACAACAAGTGGGACACAATTGTGAAGTTGAACAAAATGTATTGGTTATTTAAAATTTTTGTGGAAATACAAAAACTGAAAAGTGGGGCGTGCAATATTATTCGGCCCCTTTACTTTCAGTGCAGCAAACTCACTCCAGAAGTTCATTGTGGCTCTCTGAATGATCCAATGTTGTCCTAAATGACTACTAATGATAAATATAATCCACCTGTGTGTAATCAAGTCTCCGTATAAATGCACCTGCTCTGTGATAGTCTCAGCAGCGTCGGACTGGAGCACCTTGGGCCCACCAGAGAAAATCATTCTTGGGGCCCACTATGTAGCTACATACAAATAAATACAAGACCACCAATTGTGCTGTAAAATGCGCTATATCAGGGTATAATATAAGGTAGTACATGTCTTAATTATGTAGTAGGGGTTGCGGTAGGATCATAGAAGGGTAGCCCCCTCATAGAATATAATGTAGCCACCCTCACAGAATATAATGTAGCCCCCTCATAAAATATAATGCAGCCCTCTCTCATAGAATATAATGCAGCACCTCACAAAATATAATGCAACCCCCTCATAAGGTATATCGCAGTCCGCACCATAGAATATAATGTAGCACCCTCATAGGGTATAATGCAGCCCCCCCATAGAGTATACTGTAGCCCCCTCATAGGGAATAATGCTGCCCCCCCATAGAGTATACTGTAGCCCCCTCATAGGGCATAATGCTGCCCCACTCATATAGTAGGATTGTAATGTATGTAGTACAGTTCATATAGCGTCTTGTGCTTGGGTGCGATGAAAATACATGAGACACAGGTTTGATATAGAAGGTCTTGTATTACTTCATACAAGTGGCAAAAATAGTCACACAGTTTGCAGATACAGAAGCAGGAGACACAGCAGGCCAGAGTAACTTAAGCTCAGCAATCACTCTCCACAACAGGTTCAGGATCTTCTTCTCTGTTACCGTAAGTCCATGCAAACGTGGATCTTTAAAAGAGCAGGGTTCCAGAGTCCACAAGTGTTCAGAGTTCCTCAGTAGGAATAGCTGGAGTACATAGTCCAAGGCTTCCAGGAGTCAGGTCACAGGTTCACTGCAGGCTAGATTCTGAAGCACTGATTGCTCAGCTGTGGCTGCTTAAGAAGCAAGAGGGAGAGAATCAGGGCGGGAACATGAAAGCTGAAAACTCCATATTGACTGAGGGCAAGATAGCTGCAGCAAGACAGAAAGCAAAATGGCTGACGGAAAACTGAGTTTCAAGAACATGTACAAAGAACCTTACATTACTCCCCCCTTAGGGACAACCTCCGGATGGCCTCAGACCAAGCTTGTCTGGGTACCTCTGATGAAACTGGCGGAGCAAACGAGGAGCATTAACGTTATTGACTGGTTCCCATGAGTTGTCCTCCACTGGGTAGCCCTGCCATTTAATCAAATATTGTAACTGATTTCTGTATAACCTGGAATCTAGAATTCTTTCCACCATAAATTCTTCCTGACCATCGACTAGCACTGGGTCAGGGCAAGGAGAAGAACGTCCAGGAAACGTATTGGGTGTTGCAGCCTTTAGTAGGGATACATGAAAGACAGGGTGGATTCTCATAGTTCTAGGCAATTGAAGACGACAAGCAACGGCACTTATAATTTTACTGATTTTATAGGGTCCAATGTACTTATGTCCCAACTTAGACGATGGAATCCTTAACTTAAGATTTCTGGTTGACAGCCAGACCAGGTCTCCTACCTTGAAAGCTGGTGCAGGTTTACGAAATTTATATGCTGCTTTCTTGTACCTTTCCTGAGCCAATTCCAGATTCTCCTTTAGAAGATCCATATTCTTCTGTAAAGACGTGATTCTTTCGGCCACTGCTGGTAAAGGCGTTTCTATGGGAAATCGTGGAAGAATGTTAGGATGATAACCTAGATTGGAGTAAAAAGGAGACTGCTTAGTGGAGGCGCTCTGAGAGTTGTTATAAGAGAACTCAGCCAATGGAAGTAGATCCACCCAATCATCCTGTAGGTGGCAGATAAAGCAGCGGAGATACTGCTCCAGAGTTTGATTGGTTCGTTCGGTCTGTCCATTAGTCTGGGGATGAAAAGCAGAAGAAAGGTTTACTTTAATGTCCAATGCTGCACAGAAATTTTGCCAAAACCATGAAGTGAATTGCACCCCTCGATCCGAAATAACCTCATCCGGTACTCCATGTAAGCGAAACACATCTTTAATCATCAAATCTGATGTCTGTTTTGCAGTGGGTAAGCCGACACAAGGAATAAAATGAGCTGCCTTTGTTAAACGATCAACCACCACTAGAATGGTGTTTTTCCCTTTAGAGGTTGGTAACTCCACAATGAAGTCCATAGAAATGGATCCCCACGGGCGGGACGGGGTGGGAAGAGGTTGTAACAGACCAGTTGGTGAGGAGCGAGGTGTTTTGCATCTTGCACAGACTTCACATGAAGTGACATAGTTTAAAACATCCTTCCTGCAAGTGGGCCACCAAAAGAAACGAGAAAGAAATTCCTGTGTCTTTAGAATTCCTCTATGCCCAGTTATCTTGGAATCGTGAATGAGTTGCAATACTCTCAATCTGACTGTTTCAGGAATATACTGTAAGGTTCTATGTATATATTCCTGAAACTCAGTTTGTTCGTCAGCCATTTTACTTTCTGTCTTGCTGCAGCTATCTTGCCCTCAGTCAAAATGGAGTTTCCAGCTTGCATGTTCCCGCCCTGATTCTCTCCTTTGCTTCTTAAGCAGCCACAGCTGAGCAATCAGTGCTTCAGAATCTAGCCTGCAGTGAACCTGTGACTTGACTCCTGTAAGCCTTGGACCTTGTACTCCAGCTATTCCTACTGAGGAACTCTGAAGCACTTGTGGACTCTGAACCCTGCTCTTTGAAAGACCCACGTTTGCATGGACTTACGGTAACAGAGAAGAAGATCCTGAATCTGTATTGGAGAGTGATTGCTGAGCTTGGATTACTCTGGCCTGCTGTGTCTCCTGTTCCTGTGTCTGCAAACTGTGTGACTATTTCTGCCAACTTGTATGAAGTAATACAGGACTTTTCTATATCAAACCTGTGACTCCTGTGTTTTCATCGCACCCAAGCACAAGACGCTATATGAACTGTACTACATACATTACAAGATTCTGAAGCCAAAACGTTAGTGTCTGCTGGGTCTGGAAGGCTGTGTCTGCTGTACTGTGGATATCAGACGTCCGGTTGTACTTTCTGTGATGACAGTGGTTGTGACTTCTCACAACCATTCCAGGTGAGCAATTCCCTTAAGTTTTTTCTTTTTGCAGTGTTACCACAGGTAAACACTATTGTTTTTTTTTTTTTCCTTTCTTTTTTCTTTTTTGTCTGCTGTAACTCTGGATATCAGATGTCTGGTTGAAACTTTCTGTGATGATAGTGGTTGTGACTTCTCACAACCATTCCAGGTGAGCAGTTCCCTTAATTTTTTTTTTCTCTCTGCAGTGTTGCCACAGGTGAACACTATTGTTTTTTTTTCTCTCCTCTTCTTCCAGTACTCCTGTCTTAAAAGATCTGGAAAATGGAGGCCCGCATAAAGGAACTTTGCGGAGTGACTGATAATATCCTTGCAGATTTGCAGAATATAAAGACCCGTTTTACAAATCTACAGGACCTCAATAATCACAATTTGCAAGTGGTTGGACAGACTACCCAGGATTTGCGAGCCAGGATTGAGGTTCTAGAGGGGCGAGTCCAGGCTCCTGCCGTAGCCCCGAGTGCTGGGATTCCCAAGTTGCCCCCTTTTCGTTTTGGCGGTGAACGTGAGAAATTCAGGGGATTTATTAATCAATGCAATCTTTTTTTTTCTGCACATGCTTCACAATTTCCCACTGAACGATCTAAGGTGCTTACTATAATTATGTTGCTTACCAACAAGGCTTTAATGTGGGCAAACCCTCTGATTGAGACTGAGGATGATTGTTTGAATCACCTTGATGATTTTATTTCAGCCATGGGGCAGGTGTTTGATGACCCCAATCGAGGTGCAACAGCTGAAGCAGCCATGTTAGCTTTGCGCCAAGGTAAGCACTCGGTAGCTGAATATGCCTTGGATTTCAGGAGATGGGCCCTTGATACCACCTGGGACAGTTCCGCCAAAAAATCTATTTTTCGAAAGGGTTATCTCCACTGATTAAGGATGAATTTGCTCGTGCCGACCCTCCCACTGCGTTAGGTGACTTTATTAACTACTGCATCCGTATTGATACTCGTCTGACTGAACGCAGGCAAGAGAGATGGTTCGAAAGCAATCGTACTAACCTTTTCCTACCTTCCTCTCCAGCTAAGGAACCTTTGAGTAGGATTACACGGGAACCTGAACCTGAACCCATGCAGGTAGACTCTTTACAACGACGGGTTAGTGATGCACGCAAGGAACATCGTTTTAAGGAGAATCTATGTTTCTA
>JARQOD010000001.1:933882669-933943095 GCA_033576555.1 Oophaga sylvatica
TTGTGGTAAGTCAGGGCACTTCATTATAAACTGCCCCAGCCGTTCTCGTAAGACTACTGCAGCACTCATTCATTGTGAGTGTTGCGAGAGGGGATCTGTCAGGTCCGAGCCGACACAAGGGATAAAATGAGCTGCCTTTGTTAGACGGTCAACCACCACTAGAATGGTGTTCTTCCCCTGAGAGGTTGGTAACTCCACAATGAAGTCCATAGAAATGGATCCCCACGGGCGGGACGGGGTGGGAAGAGGCTGTAACAGACCAGTTGGTGAGGAGCGAGGTGTTTTGCATCTTGCACAGACCTCACATGAAGTGACATAATTCAAAACATCCTTCCTGCAAGTGGGCCACCAAAAGAAACGAGAAAGAAATTCCTGTGTCTTTAGAATTCCTCTATGCCCAGCTATCTTGGAATCGTGAATGAGTTGCAATACTCTTAATCTGACTGTTTCAGGAATATACAGACGTTGTCCCTGAATCCACACACCATTCTTAAAGACAAGACTTACGTCCCTTGGGGTTGTGCCAACAAGGAATCCGCATGGTATGCTTCCTTGATGTCCTTAAGTAGGTCTTGATTATGAATCACTCCCAGGAATCTAGAGTCAGGAAGAATAGTCTTAGGAGGAGCAAGTGGACGGGTCTCTGCTGAATGAATCCTAGAGAGTGCATCAGCCTTTCCATTGCGCGATCCTGGTCTATAAGAAGTGACAAAATTAAATTGGTTTAAGAAAAGATTCCAGCGAGCCTGGCGAGGAGTCAGGCACTTAGCCGACCTGATAAATTCAAGGTTACGATGGTCTGTCAGGACGACTATTTGCTGTGCAGCTCCCTGAAGAAGGTGTCTCCATTCTTTGAAGGCGGCAATAATGGCCAACAACTCTCTATTGCCCACATCGTAGTTCCTCTCAGCCGAAGACAACTGCTGGGAAAAGAAGGCACAGGGATGCAAGACATTCTTCTCACCTGTTCTCTGAGAGAGTATAGCTCCAACGGCACAATCTGAAGCATCCACCTCTATTATGAAGGCAAGTTCGGGGTTGGGATGTACCAAGATAGGTGCGGTGGTAAATTTATCTTTTAGACGAGAAAATGCTTCCTGGGCTTGGGGAGTCCAGGAAAACCTAGACTCTTTCCGGGTAAGTTGAGTGATAGGTGACACTACCTCAGAGAAATTTCTAATGAAACGTCTATAGAAATTGGCAAACCCGATGAAGCGCTGCACCTCCTTCACATTTCTAGGACTTGGCCAATCCTTGATGGATTGGGTTTTGCTTCCATCCATACTAATTCCTTGTGTAGACAGTACATACCCCAGAAATTGAATTTCGGTCCTATGGAATTCACACTTTTCAAGTTTGATGTAAAGATGATTTTGTCTTAGACGTTCCAAGACCATTCTCACATGTCCATGATGTTCCTCTGTGGAGTTAGAAAAAATTAGAATATCATCCAAATAAATCACCACGAATGTATCTATGAGATCCCTGAAGATGTCATTCACCAAGTGTTGGAAAGTGGCTGGGGCGGTACTCAGACCAAAAGGCATAACTAGATATTCAAAGTGTCCATAGCGTGACCTGAATGCAGTCTTCCATTCATCCCCAGGTCTAATACGGACCAAGTTATAGGCCCCACGGAGATCCAATTTAGAGAAAATTTTGGCATGCCGCACTCTCTCCAATAACTCAGGGATTAAAGGCAATGGATAACGGTTTCTAATAGTAACCTTATTGAGTTCCCTATAGTCTACGCATGGTCTCAGAGATCCATCTTTCTTCTTTACAAAGAAGATGGGTGCACCTGCAGGAGATGAAGAGGGGCGTATAAGCCCTTGGCTAGATTTTCGTCTATGTAATCCTTTAAAGCCTTTAGCTCAGGCCCCGCCAGGGGTAGATCTTACCAAAAGGTATCTCTGCTCCAGGCAATAATTCAATTGGACAATCATATGGACGGTGAGGGGGAAGCTGGTCAGCGTTCTTCTTGTCACATAAATCCACATAGTCCTGGTATACAGCTGGTAGTTCAGGGACTGACATGGTTCCTTTAGGAACAGAGCAAGCTGAAACTTCTGGACTCATCTGTTTCTCTGGAAAGTGTAATTCCTTGGTCTCCCAGTTAATGGTAGGGTTCTGAGCCTGCAGCCATGGTAGCCCTAGAAAAATGGAAAGTGGGGAGAAGAGATAAGCATAAAGGACAGTTTCTCTTGATGATCTTTACCCATAAGGACCCTTAAAGGCTCTGTTTCCTGATCCACTGGTCCAGAGGTCAGCAGGGAGCCATCCACAGTTTCCATCTGTACTGGAGTAGCCTTCTTCACTGAACGTATCCCCTGTTTCAGAGCAAAGGAGACATCCATAAAATTCCCACTTGCCCCTGAGTCGATCATAGCAGAGCTAGACACCCAGACTGAGTTAACCCAGAGTTTGATGGAAAGGAAGCAATGAGAATTGTTTTTCCTACAACTCAGCTGGGACACCACTGAGGAAACTTGAAAAATTGCAGCGTTTACACAGTCATCGTCCTCAGAAGTAACGGAGTTTAAGTCCGAGAAATCAAGATCTGTTGCTGCAGATCTCTCTGGAGCCTGAGGCTCGGACCTGACAGATCTCCTCTCGCAACACTCACAGTGAATGAGTGCTGCAGTAGTCTTACGAGAATGGCTGGGGCAGTTTATAATGAAGTGCCCTGACTTACCACAATAGAAACATAGATTTTCCTTAAAACGATGTTCCTTGCGTGCATCACTAACCCGTCTTTGTAAAGAGTCTACCTGCATGGGTTCATGTTCAGGTTCCCGTGTGATCCTACTCAAAGGTTCCTTAGCTGGGGAGGAAGGTAGGAAAAGGTTAGTGCGATTGCTTTCGAACCATCTCTCTTGCCTGCGTTCAGTCAGGCGAGCATCAATACGGATGCAGAAGTTAATAAAGTCACCTAACGCAGTGGGAGGGTCGGCACGAGCAAGTTCATCCTTAATTAGTGGAGACAACCCCTTTCGAAAAATAGATTTTTTGCCGGAACTGTGCCAGGTGGTATCAAGGGCCCATCTCCTGAAATCCAAGGCATATTCGGCTACCGAGTGCTTACCTTGGCGCAAAGTTAACATGGCTGCTTCAGCTGTTGCACCTCGATTGGGTCATCAAACACCTGCCCCATGGCTGAAATGAAAGCATCAAGATGATCCAAACATTCATCCTCAGTCTCAATCAGAGGGTTTGCCCACATCAAAGCCTTGTTGGTAAGTAACATAATTATAGTAAGCACTTTAGATCGTTCAGTGGGAAATTGTGAAGCATGTGCAGAAAAAAACAGATTGCATTGGTTAATAAATCCCCTGAATTTTTCACGTTCACCGCCAAAACGAAAAGGGGGCAACTTGGGAATCCCAGAACTTGGGGCTACGGCAGGAGCCTGGACTCGCTCCTCTAGAACCTCAATCCTGGCTCGCAAATCCTGGGCAGTCTGTCCAAACACTTGCAAATTGTGATTAGTGAGGTCCTGTAGGTTTGTAAAACGGGTTTTTATAGTCTGTAAATCTGCAAGGATATTATCAGTCACTCCGCAAAGTTCCTTTATGCGGGCCTCCATCTTCCAGATCTTTTAAGACAGGAGTACTGGAAGGAGAGGAGAAAAGAAAAAAAAAAAAACAATAGTGTTTACCTGTGGTAACACTGCAAAGAGAAAAAAAAATTAAGGGAACTGCTCACCTGGAATGGTTGTGAGAAGTCACAACCACTATCATCACAGAAAGTTCAACCGGACATCTGATATCCACAGTTACAGCAGACACAAAAAGAGGGAAGAGAAAAAAAAAAACAATAGTGTTTACCTGTGGTAACACTGCAGAAAAAAAAAAACTTAAGGGAATTGCTCACCTGGAATGGTTGTGAGAAGTCACAACCACTGTCATCACAGAGAGTACAACTGGACGTCTGATATCCACAGTTACAGCAGACACAGCCTTCCCAGACCCAGCAGACACTAACGTTTTGGCTTCAGAATCTAGTAATGTATGTAGTACAGTTCATATAGCGTCTTGTGCTTGGGTGCGATGAAAATACATGAGACACAGGTTTGATATAGAAGGTCTTGTATTACTTCATACAAGTGGCAAAAATAGTCACACAGTTTGCAGATACAGAAGCAGGAGACACAGCAGGCCAGAGTAACTTAAGCTCAGCAATCACTCTCCACAACAGGTTCAGGATCTTCTTCTCTGTTACCGTAAGTCCATGCAAACGTGGATCTTTCAAAGAGCAGGGTTCCAGAGTCCACAAGTGTTCAAAGTTCCTCAGTAGGAATAGCTGGAGTACATAGTCCAAGGCTTCCAGGAGTCAGGTCACAGGTTCACTGCAGGCTAGATTCTGAAGCACTGATTGCTCAGCTGTGGCTGCTTAAGAAGCAAGAGGGAGAGAATCAGGGCGGGAACATGAAAGCTGAAAACTCCATATTGACTGAGGGCAACATAGCTGCAGCAAGACAGAAAGCAAAATGGCTGACGGAAAACTGAGTTTCAAGAACATGTACAAAGAACCTTACAAGGATATAGCCCCCCAGAATATAATGTAGTCCCCTGACAGAATAATGCAGGACCCCCCATAGAGTATACTGTAGCCCCATCATATAGTAATATGTAGCCCCCAGAATATAATGTAGTCCCCTGAGAGAATAATGCAGCCCCACCACAGAATATAATGCAGCTCCCCAGAGTATACTGTAGCCCCCTCATATAGTATGATATAGCCCCCAGAATATAATGTAGTCCCCTGAGAATAATGCAGTCCCCCCACAGAATATAATGTAGCCCCCTCAAAGTATAATGCAGACCCTCTCCACCCCATCACTGTCCTCATCACCACCTCTATCATTGCCTTCTCCCCCACCACCCTTATCATTCTCCCCCACCACCCCATCACTGCCCATTCCACCACCTCAATCATTGCCTCCTCCTCTACCACCATCATTGTCCATTTCATCACCTTCACCATTGCTTCCCCACCATCATTGCCCATCACCTCCATCATTGCCTCCCCTCACCATCATTGCCTATCTCCTCCATCATTGCCTCCCCCACCATCATTGCCTATCACCTCCATCATTGTCTTTCCCCACCATCATTGCCCATCACCTGCATCATTGACTCCCCCCACCATCATTGCCTGTCACCTTCATCATTGCCTCCCCCCACCGCCATCATTGCCCATCACCTTCATCATTGCCTCCCCATCGCCATCATTGCTCATCACCTCCATCCCTGACTCCTCCCACCACCAACATTGCCCATCACCTCCATCGCTGCCTCCCCATCATTGCCCATCACCTTCACCATTGCCTCCCCCCACATCATTGCCCATCACCTTCATCATTGCCTCCCCCCACCGCCATCATTGCCCATCACCTCCATCCCTGCCTCCTCCCACCGCCATCATTGCCCATCACCTCCATCATTGCCTCCCCCAACCGCCATCATTGCCCATCACCTCCATCACTGCCTCCCCAACCGCCATCATTGCCCATCACCTCCATCATTGCCTCTCCCAACCGCCATCATTGCCCATCACCTCCATCGCTGCCTCGGCCAACCGCCATCATTGCCCATCACCTCCATCCCTGGCTCCTCCCACCGCCATCATTGCCCATCACCTCCATTGTTGCCTCCCCCCAAAATTGTCCATCACCTTCACCATTGCCTCCCCCACTATCATTGCCCATCACCTTCATCATTGCCTCCCCCCACCACCATCATTGCCCCTCACCTCCATCCCTGCCTCCTCCCACCACCATCATTGCCCATCACCTTCATCATTGCCTCCCCCCACCGCCATCATTGCCCCTCACCTCCATCCCTGCTTCCTCCCACCACCATCATTGCCCATCACCGCCATCATTGCCTCCCCCACCACCATCATTGCCCATCACCTTCATCATTGCCTCCCCCCACCGCCATCATTGCCCCTCACCTCCATCCCTGCCTCCTCCCACCATCATCATTGCCCATCACCGCCATCATTGCCTCCCCCACCGCCATCATTGCCCATCACCTTCATCATTGCCTCCCCCCACCGCCATCATTGCCCCTCACCTCCATCCCTGCCTCCTCCCACCACCATCATTGCCCATCACCGCCATCATTGCCTCCCCCCACCGCCATCATTGCCCATCACCTTCATCATTGCCTCCCCCCACCGCCATCATTGCCCATCACCTCCATCGCTGCCTCCCCAACCGCCATCATTGCCCATCACCTCCATCGTTGCCTCCCCCCACCATCTTTGCCCATCACCTTCACCATTGCCTCCCCCCACCATCATTGCCCATCACCTTCATGATTGCCTCCAACACAATCATTGCCCATCACCTCCATCACTGCCTCCCCCCACCAACCCTCTCTCTCTCACACACACAAACACAAAGCATCGCACCACATACACACACGCAGGCACACAGCACACGGCTCACCTCCCCACAGCAGCAGCACATCACGGCAGCCTGTTCCTCGCCTGCTGCTTTCTGTCTGAGACCAAGTGCTGGATGATGACATCATCCAGCTGGGCTCTCTCAGACAGGAAGAGGTGTGCAGGAAGCCGGATGTGCTGCGCGGTGAGTATTGGTGTGTGCCTCTGTATGTGTGTGTGGTGCGGTGGTG
Organism: Oophaga sylvatica; assembly: GCA_033576555.1. Lineage (NCBI taxonomy): Eukaryota > Metazoa > Chordata > Amphibia > Anura > Dendrobatidae > Oophaga > Oophaga sylvatica. The sequence continues at coordinate 933,889,314 of JARQOD010000001.1, forward strand.
GGACTTTACATGCAGGCAGTGTTAGCTGCAGCCTGCCGCTAACACTGCCCGCTATTAAAGAGAAATGGTATTCACGCCTCTCCATGCCCATAGGGCGTGGGGAAGCATGAATATTCATTTAGCTTTAGCAGCGGGGACACAATCCTGTCTCCAGCTGCAGCTACGCAGGCACAGGGTGGGCCCCCTTGACTCAGGGCCCCCATAGCCACTTGCTGGAGGCCCCTGGAGCAGTGGGGGCCCTTGGAGCAGTGAGGGTCCTAGGCAGCTGCTGGCCAGTATGCCAGCAGGTGTCAGTGCCTGGGCCCACCGGAGAATCCTCCGGTTCTCCGGTGGGCCAGTCCGAGCCTGAGTCTCAGGGTTCTGTTTGAAGCACAGAGAGCATAGTGAAGACCAAGGAACACAACAGGCAGGTCCGTGATACTGTTGTGGAGAAGTTTAAAGCCGGATTTGGATACAAAATGATTTCCAAAACTGTAAACATCCCAAGGAGCACTGAGCAAGTGATCATATTGAAATGGAAGGAGTATCATACCACTGCAAATCTACCAAGACCCTGCCGTCCCTCTAAACTTTCATCTCAAACAAGGAGAGGACTGATCAAAGATGCAGCCAAGAGGCCCATGATCACTCTGGATGAACTGCAGAGAGCTACACTATGTTCCAAATTATTATGCAAATGATATTTTTCTCTGACTTTCCTAAGTGGTGGGTGCAAATGACAGTCAGTATAATAAAAGTCATTACCGTTAGAGTATACCTGTACATTGAATTTTATTGAAGAAACCCCCCAATGATAACAGTATAATCTCCAAAATGGAAAAAAAACTCAAAATGCACTGTTCCAAATTATTAGGCACAGTAGAATTTCTGAACATTTGATCTGTTTTAAAGAACTGAAAATGCTCGTTTGTGGAATTTGCAGCATTAGGAGGTCACATTCACTGAACAAAAAAACTACTTAACTCCAAAACATCCTAAAAGGCCAAGTTACATGTTAACATAGGAACCCTTCTTTGATATCACCTTCACAATTCTTCCATCCATTGAACTTGTGAGTTTTTGGAGAGTTTCTGCTTGTATTTCTTTGCATGAAGTCAGAATAGCCTCCCAGAGCTGCGGTTTTGATGTGAACTGCCTCCCACCCTCTCAGATCTTTTGCTTGATGATACTCCAAAGGTTCTCTATAGGGTTGAGGTCAGGGGAGTTTATCTCCTTCTATGCCCATACCAGCCAATGACTCCAAGGTATACTTTGCAGCATGAGATGGTGCATTGTCATGAATGAAGATGATTTTGCTCCTGAAGACACGTTTCAGCTTTTTATACCATGGAAGAAAGTTGTCAGTCAGAAACTCTATATACTTTGCAGAGGTCATTTTCACACCTTCAGGAACCTTAAAGGGCCCTACCAGCTGTTTCCCCATGATTCCGGCCCAAATCATGACTACTCTACCTCCTTGCTAACGTAGCAGCCTTGTTGGGACATGGTGGCCATCCACCAACCATCCACTACTCCATCCATCTGAACCATCCAGGGTTGCTCAACACTCATCAGTAAACAAGACTGTTTGAAAATTAGTCTTCATGTATGTCTGGGCCCACTGCAACCGTTTCTGCTTGTGAGGCACTGTTTAGGTGTGGCCGAATAGTAGGTTTATGCACCACAGCAAGCCTTAGAAGGATCCTACACCTTGAGGTTCGAGGGACTCCAGAGGCACCAGCAGCTTCAAATATCTGTTTGCTGGTTTGTAATGGCTTTGTAGCAGCTGCTCTCTTAATCCGATGAACTTGCCTGGCAGAAACCTTCCTCATTCTGCCTTTATCAGCACAATCACATCTGTGCTCAGAATCAGCCACAAATCTCTTAACAGTACGATGATCAAGCTTAAGTTTTTGGGAAATATCTAATGTTTTCATCCCTTGACCAAGGCATTGCACTATTTGATGCTTTTCAGTAGCAGAGAGATCCTTTTTCTTTCCCATATTACTTGAAAACTCTGGCCTGCTTAATAGTGTGGAACATCCAGTTTTCCTTTTATTGGGCTCACATGGCAAACTAATTATCACCGGTATCTGAGATTGATTTCAGTTATCCAAAGAACCCTGAGACACAATACCATCAATGGGTTTCATTTACAAAAAAAAAAAACGCTATGACACTTAAAACCAATTTGCATAATAATTTGGAACATAGTATACAGCTGAGTTGGGACAGTCTGTCCATTGGACAACAATCAGTCGTACACAGCACAAATCTGGCCTTTATGGAAGAGTGGCAAGAAGAAAGTCATTTCTCAAAGATATCCATAAAAAGTGTCATTTAAAGTTTGCAACAAGCCACCTGGGAGACACACCAAACATCTGGAAGAAGGTGCTCTGGTCAGATTAAACCAATATCGAACTTTTTGGCCATAATGCCAAACAATATGTTTGGCGTAAAGGCAACACAGCTCATCATTCTGAACACACCATCCCCACTGTCAAACGTGGTGACTAGTGTTGAGCGATACGATACCGCAAGTATCGGGTATCGGCCGATATTAGCTGTATCGGACTTTCGATACTTAGTTCCGATATTTTCCATATATCGTATACATGAATCGGAAGTTCCCATAATTCTTTGAGAGGCAATGTGATTTTAGTCAGCCAATGAGGAATCCTAAGAAGTGTGGGCACATCCTGTAATGCTGCGGTCATGTTAACTAATGGCATGGCTGTGATTGGATGCTGAAATGATGTCAGAATGCACTATAAAAGGCGCCGCCGCCATTTTAGCGTCACTGTGCTGTGAATTCAGTAAGGGACAGAACGCTGCTGTGCTGACTCTGAGGGACAGTTAGAGATTGCGATTTAGTGTACTGTGCTTTAGGCAGGCTAGCACCAACCGCTGTGTAAAGCTTCCTTTTGCCTGCAGTGTTGTTTTAACAGCTCTGCAAGGTGTGTGTGAGTGCAGGTGACGCTGCAGTTTGCTCTGCATGCAACGCTGTCTGTAGGCATCTGCACGTGTCACTCACAGACTCTTTTTTTTTTCTTCAGTGTAATTCTTGCTGCTCCATGCAATTTAAATTTTAGTGTGACGCGCTTCCATCCGTATCCAATACATTGGTTGCAAACACTATAGAAGTAGACAAAGGAGTAGCCTTTCACAGATTGTGAACAGTTGTGTTTCAGTGTTCACTTCAGTCTGTGTTTTTTATTTTTTGAGTGCACATCACGCTCCAGTTACTTGTTCAAGCACTGCTGCTTGTACTCTGCTGAGCGTGTATCAGTGCCTCATCCTTGTCATTTCTCTCCAATTGGTTCTGCTCCAATCCATTTAAAATAAATATAATCTATTAGTGTGACGCGCTTCCATCCGTATCCAATACATTGGTTGCAAACACTATAGAAGTAGACAAAGGAGTAGCCTTTCACAGATTGTGATTTGTGAACAGTTGTGTTTCAGTGTTCACTTCAGTCTCTGCGTAATAGCCACACTTAGGCCTTATAACTTTTCTGACTTTCTTTATCAATCTACCAAGATGAAGAAGTCAGTGAGTAAGGCACGTGGTCGTGGCCGTGGAGTTTCAGCAGGGAGAGGACGTGGGAATTCTGTGGCTGCTGCCGCCCTCAGTGACACAGCATCCACCAGTTTTCCCCGTGAGCGTTCCTTTATGCGCACTTTGGTAGGAGCTCGGCGTGCCCCCCTGCTGCGGGAAGAACAAATTGAAGCCGTTGTTGGTTGGATGGCAGCCAATGCATCGACTTCAATTCCTTCCACCTCCTCTCAGGAACACAACACTGTTGAGCAACCATCTGTCTGTTCACCGCCTGTCAAATTGCCCAGGCAGTCAGAGAGTTCTGTACAGGAGCCAACTGAGTCTCTGCTTCTGTTCTCAGAATCTGTTGGCTCGCAAACACGGGCACAGGCAAGCAGCATTCTGCAATTTGAAGAAGAGGGAGTATGCAGTGATGCGCAACAGCTGTGTCTCTCTCAATCTGAAGAGGCGGGTGAGCCAGTGCCGATGGACAGCACACCGCAGAACACATCTCATGATGATGATGAGACTCAGGTGCCAGGTTTTGTGGAGCATGGTGCTGCCCAGACCATCCAACAGCAGCAGGTGTTGGAAGAGGGTAGTGGAGATGATGAAGTCCGAGACCCAACATGGCGTGAGCAACAGGAAGGTGGTGGGAGCAGCTCTGAGGAAGAGATTGGCCCAACGGTACAAAGAGGAGGGAGAGGTAGGCTGCAGACTCGCTTGCCTGTAGCCTCCAGTTTGGCACCTGTTGGGAGCAGTTCTCTTACAAATGTCAAAATTGGCGCTCCCATGACTTGCACTGCGTGGTCCTTTTTTGACAGACTTGTAGATGATATTTGCTATGTTAAATGCAAGCTGTGTAAGCAAAAAGTTAAAAGAGGTAAAAATATCAGTAACCTGAATACCACAAATATGTGGAAACATGTACGGACAAAGCACGTAGCTGAGTTACAAAGACACACTGGAGATGTAGGCCAACCTACAGCAGCACCTACATCTTCAGGTCGTGTTGGAGCCTCTACCTCCAGCTCACACACACCTGGTTCGGCTTCCTCACAGGATCTCTATGGAAGAACCTCGGTCACTGTTGTCCATAGACAAACTGTTATTCCACCCACAGCAGCAAGTTCACAGTCATCGTCACACTCCCAGGCCACAAAACAGCCATCGGTACCACAGGCATGGGATAAAAGACGGCCATACTCGGCAAACCATCCACGAGCACAGGCTCTGAATGCTGGCATTGCAAAACTCCTGTCCCTTGAAATGCTGTCATTCAGGCTGGCGGAGACTGACAGTTTCAGGAACTTAATGGCATTCGCAGTCCCACAATATAATGTGCCAAGCCGATTTTATTTCAGCAGGCAAGCCGTCCCTGCTCTGCAAAAACATGTCGAGGGAAACATTAAACATGCGCTACTAAACGCCGTCACTAGCAGGGTCCACCTGACCACCGATGCGTGGACCAGTACCCATGGCCAGGGACGATACCTTTCCCTCACTGCCCATTGGGTCAATGTTGTGGAGCCGGGTACAGATCTTGCCAGTGGCGCTGTACGTGTTCTGCCAACTCCAAGGATTGCAGGAATCCAGTCTGTACACATTGATTCCTCCTCCTACTCCAGTTCCTCAGAATCATCGCTGCACGAGCCGTCACGGTATACCTCCACATGGACCCGTGAATGCTTACCTGTTGCGACCGATATGAGCACAGCCGTGGCCAAACGTCAACAGGCCGTCCTGAAAATGATTTCAATGGGGAATCTAAGCCACACAGCGCAGGAGGTCTGGAATGCCATCAAGCAGGAGAGCGACGTGTGGTTTTTGCCTGCGAATCTCCAGCCAGGCTTGGTAGTGTGTGACAATGGCCGAAATCTGGTGGCAGCTCTGGGCCTTGGCAACCTTACTCACATACCATGTCTGGCACATGTGCTCAACTTGGTCGTGCAGAGTTTTTTGAGGGACTATCCGGATCTTGCTGGACTGCTGTAGAAGGTCCACCTAGAGTGCGCTCACTTGCGACGTTCCAGCATAGCCAGATCGCGCATTGCTGCTCTGCAACGCCGATTTCGCCTTCCTGAACATTGCATCATATGTGACGTACCCACCAGGTGGAATTCCACGTTACATATGTTGGAGCGGTTGTGTGAGCAGCAGACAGCAGTAATGGAGTATCAGCTGCATCAGGCGCAATCAAGTCGCTCTTTGCGCCGTCCACACTTCACCACTACTGAGTGGGCCTCTATGAAGGACATCTGCGACGTTTTGCGTGCGTTTGATGTCTCAACGCGGATGGCGAGTGCAGATGATGCACTAGTCAGCATGACTGTCCCCCTTATCTGCCTGCTTCAGAAATCACTGAAAGCACTAAAGGAAGAGGTTTTGGAAGAGGTGGAGGATGAGGAGTCACAAATTCAATTACCTTCAGGACAGTCAGCGCAACGTGGTTCCTCACAAAGGGCTGGGCAGGGCTCACTTTGTGAGGAGGATGAGGAGGAGGCGGAGTCAATGGAGGAGGAAGAAATCCCTACAGAGGGAGGTACACAACGCTCTAGTCAGTATGTAGAGCGAGGGTGGGGTGATGCAGAGGAGGCAGAGATGACGCCTCTTCCAGAGGACAGCTTTTGTTGGCCAGTTGGGAGTCTGCAGCACATGGTTGATTTCATGCTTCAGTGCCTGAGAAACAACCGCCGCATCGCCCACATTCTCACCACGTCAGATTATTGGGTGTACACCCTCCTAGACCCTCGCTACCGGACAAATTACAAACCCTCATCACACCGGTGAACCGGGACCGTAAAATGCGGGAGTACCAAGACACACTGGTGCAATCCATACTGTTGTACATTCAGCCGAGAGAGCTGCTGCTGCTACTGCTTTACAAAGCAGCTCTGTGCGTCGAGGCAGTGCAGACACCTCTACAACAAGAGGGAGCACAAGCAGCGCCTCTGCACAGGGCAAGAGCTGTATGTTACAAATGTGGCAAAGTTTTGTGACAGCGCCAGCAAGGTCTACACCATCCGAGACGGCTCCAGTCACCAGGAAGCAACGTTTCCGTAAGATGGTGACAGACTACTTGTCTTTCCCTCTAAGTGTACTCCCAGATGCCTCTTCCCCTTTCAAATTTTGGGTCTCTAAGTTGGATACATGGCCAGAGCTTAGCCAGTATGCATTGGAGGTGCTGGCTTGCCCTGCTGCCAGTGTATTATCTGAGCGCGTCTTTAGTGCTGCAGGTGGTGTACTAACAGTCCGTCGCATGCGACTATCCTCAGAGAATGTAGACCGGCTTACTTTTCTGAAAATGAACAAGGCATGGATCTCGCCAGAATTTGCCTGTCCGTTTTCAGATTAAATAACTGTTTGGCAACGTTTTCCATGTCTCCTGTTATGTTCATCTTTCTACCACCTGAACTCTACTCCCTGGGCTACAACACCGCCATTTGTTGCTCGTAAGTAATTGGCAGGGGTACTGACTCCTGGCCAGCCTGGTTACAGCACGACAGCTGTTTCCTGGCAGTGTGAACGTCAATTATCCTCCAATAAGTTGTGCTGTCGTGTTGCATTCGGGTTAGCCGACTCTATGGTGCCTGCAGTTTAGGTAATTCCTATGTGTGCTGTGGGATATGTAAATAAAGGCTGTTTCCATTGTGACAATAGGACAAGCACCCACTGTAGGACTGTGTGATTCGGTAACTGCGGACGGCTTGCGTCCTGTCAACTTACATTTTCATGGGTGCGTTCTGCTACCCGTCCGGGGTCCAGTACCGTCAACTGGTTCTCCCCAGTGCCTTTGGCCTAGGTGCCTCCATCTCCGTATACGAGTTCCAGCAACGTCTGCTGGTCCTTGGTAGTGCTTTGGAGCACAGGTACCTCCTGCTTAGTAACCGTGTCACAGTAACGTCAGCTGGTACTCGGTTGTGACATTGCTTCTTTTCCTTCTGCTACCTGTCCGGGGTCCAGTATCGTCAACTGGTTCTCCCCAGTGCCTTTGACCTAGGTGCCTCCATCTCCGTATACGAGTTCCAGCAACGTCTGCTGGTCCTTGGTAGTGCTTTGGAGCACAGGTACCTCCTGCTTAGTAACCGTGTGTCACGGGTGTGTCGCGGCGGAGATCGTCGCGATTGCACACCCTGACTTCGCACAGCTGAGTTTCTGGTGCTGGGTGTTTTTCGGCACTGAGGGAGTTAATTCTTTCTCTCTCGGTGCTGGACTTACCAGCCTCGCCCAGCTGCGATTGATGTTTTGTTAATTGGCTTCCTTCATATACCTGCTGGTCTGCTGGGGAAGTTGCCGGTGAAAGCATTCATTCAGACCAGCAGAGCGGATCGTTTCTGAGAAGACTTAAGCTAAGAGTGCCTGTTGTGGTTTTTCCTCTCCTCGCTTATTGTTTATCTCCTTAACCTTTTGTGTTCCTCTGTAGTGGAAGTTTTGTATGCAAGGCAGTGTTTTCTTTACCCCTTGTCTGTCTCGTTTGTCTTAGACTGTGTGTAAGCTGTGACCTGCCCATTCCCTGTGGTGGTAATCAGGGTCCTTCTCAGGACTAGATTACAGTGGTCAGGGATCTACAGGAGACAGGGTTACGCTGGCGGCCTGGACCTCTGTACCATTAACAGTACCTCCAGGTAGAGGGACTAGTCAGGACCCCAGTTCAGGGTCAGCATAGACCCCGGTCCACCTCTATCCTGAGACAGCGTGACACGTACACAGTATAGACCCACAATACATAGGATATTATGTCAGGTAAGACATTGCTGGCGGATACTATGTATACATGTTGATATTTTCTATTATATGAAATATAGAATGTTGTCACATTAGATATATGTTACTATCATAGAATATATCTGTTATACGTCGTGACATTTTCACCGGCCACTCTAAAGATTCTCCCCTGCTACCATGGATCCAATAGCCCAGTTAGCTCAGCAGTTACAGAGTTTGTCCATGGAGCTGACGGACGTTAAGTCCAAGGTTTTGTACCCCAGGGAGCAAACCAGATCTGAACCTAAAGTAGCTCTCCCGGACAGGTTCACTGGTGGGCGGGACAAATTTTTTACCTTCCGGGAGGCATGTAAATTATATTTTCGGCTACGGCCTCGGTCTTCGGGGAGTGAAGATCAGAGGGTGGGAATTGTCATCTCGCTCTTACAAGGGGACCCTCAATCCTGGGCGTTCTCTCTTCCTCCCGACTCCCCGGCTCTCCAGTCAGTAGATCGATTTTTTACAGCCCTGGGTCTGGTATATGATGACCCGGATCGGGTCTCCCTTGCTGAAATGAAGTTACGTAAGATACAGCAGGGAGATCGTCCGGCGGAGGAATTTTCTTCTGAGTTCCGTAGATGGGCCACAGATACTCAGTGGAATGACCCAGCTCTTAGGAGCCAGTTTTGTCAAGGATTATATTTCGGAAAGTCTGGCCAAGGGGCATATTAGACCTTCATCTTCCCCAGTGGCCGCGGGGTTCTTCTTTGTGAAGAAAAAAGATGAAGGCCTACGCCCTTGCCTGGATTTCCGTGAGCTTAATCGGATTACGGTCCGAGATCCGTATCCGCTCCCACTTATTCCTGATCTCTTCAATCAGATTGTGGGCGCCAAATGGTTCTCTAATTTGGATCTCAGGGGGGCGTATAATCTGATTAGGATAAAGGAGGGGGATGAGTGGAAGACGGCGTTTAACACTCCGGAGGGACATTATGAGAACCTTGTCATGCCTTTCGGTCTGACTACTGCCCCGGCGGTGTTTCAACATTTTGTTAATGACATCTTTCGCCACCTAGTGGGACAGTTTGTTGTCATTTATCTAGATGACATCTTAATTTACTCGCCGGATCTTGTGTCTCATCAGGAGCATGTGAGACAGGTGTTGCAGATCTTGCGAGACAATAAACTGTACGCCAAATGGGAGAAGTGTGTATTCGCCGTACAAGAACTTCAGTTTTTAGGATTCCTGGTGTCAGCTTCCGGTTTCCGTATGGACCCTGGGAAAGTGAAGGCTGTGCTTGAATGGGATCGGCCAGAGAATCTTAAAGCACTGCAGCGTTTCCTGGGGTTTGCTAACTACTACCGGAAATTTATTCGTAATTTCTCATCCGTTGTCAAACCTCTCACTGACATGAAAAAAAAAGGGACGGATTTTTCTAGGTGATCTGACAAAGCTTGTCAAGCATTTTCCTCCTTGAAAAAATGTTTTGCTTCAGCACCCATACTCATCCAACCTGATGCATCACAACCGTTCATTGTGGAGGTAGACGCATCTGACGTAGGAGTGGGTGCGGTATTATCTCAAGGTCCGTCCCCTGGTAAATGGCATCCGTGCGCTTTCTTTTCTAAAAAATTGTCGTCCGCCGAGAGGAATTATGATGTCGGCAATAGGGAACTCTTGGCCATTAAGTTGGCTTTTGAAGAGTGGCGTCACTTTTTGGAGGGGGCAGTCCACCCGGTCACCGTCATTACTGATCACAAGAACCTGCTGTATTTAGAGTCTGCAAAACGTCTGAATTCCAGACAAGCTAGATGGTCGTCGTTTTTTACCAGGTTTAATTTTGTCGTCACATATCGTCCTGGGTCAAAAAATGTAAAGGCTGATGCCTTATCTCGTAGTTTCCCGGGGGCCGGGAAGACGGATGACCCGGTTCCTATTCTTCAGGAGGGAGTTGTGGTGTCGGCTGTATGCTCTGAGCTTGAGGAGGAGGTATTGGAGGCTCAGGGGGACGCCCCTGTAGGACCTCCAGGGAGACTGTTTGTTCCAGATCAGTTAAGACAAAAGGTTATCGAGGCACATCATAATTCTGCTTTGGCAGGACACCCAGGGAGTAAAGCAACTGTAGATCTCGTTTCTCGCCGGTTTTGGTGGCCTAACTTAAATAAAGAGGTGGTAACTTTTGTCGCGTCCTGTGGGGTATGTGCGCGCTCTAAGACCCCACATACCCGTCCGTCTGGGGCCCTTTTACCGTTGAAAATCCCGGAGCGTCCATGGACCCATCTGTCTATGGACTTCATTATGGACCTCCCTCCGTCTTCAGGTAAAACTGTCATACTAGTTGTAGTTGACAGGTTCAGCAAAATGGCACATTTTATTGCTCTTCCTAATGCTAAAACTCTGGCGCAGGTGTTCATTGGGGAGATTGTGAGACTTCACGGGTTGCCTTCCGATGTGGTGTCTGATCGGGGGTCTCAGTTTGTGTCCAAATTCTGGAAGGCATTTTGTTCTCGTCGGGGGATGCAGTTGTCATTTTCTTCGGCTTTTCATCCGCAGACCAATGGCCAGACAGCGTCTGAATCAGAGCTTAGAGACATATCTCCGGTGTTTTGTCTCAGAGAACCAAGAGGACTGGTCTTCTTTCTTGCCTCTGGCACAATTCGCTCTTAACAATAGGCGGAGCGAGTCCACTGGTAAGTCCCCGTTTTTTGGGGCATATGGTTTTCACCCCCAGTTTTGTACTTTCAATGGGGGGGGCTCTTCTGGGGTTCCTGAGGAGGAACGATTTTCGTCGTCACTTGCTTCAGTGTGGAGAGGAGTGCTTAATAATCTGAGCACTATGGGGAACCGATACAAACGTATGGCTGATAGGAGGACAATGTCTGGTCCGGACCTAAGTGTGAACGATCTGGTATGGTTGTCTACCAAGAATATAAAACTTAAGGTTCCCTCCTGGAAACTCGGTCCCAGATTCATCGGGCCATACAGGATCAGTTCAATAATTAATCCGGTGGCTTTCCTTCTTGACCTCCCTCCTACGTTTAAAATCCACAATGTGTTCCACAAATCGTTGCTTAAGAGGTACGTGGCACCAGTTATACCGTCACCTCTACCTCCTCCTCCAGTGGTGGTCAATGGTAATTTGGAGTTTCAGGTATCGAAGATCATTGACTCACGTCTGAATCGCCGGTCCCTTCAGTACCTTGTTCATTGGAGGGGGTATGGTCCTGAGGAGAGGATGTGGGTTTCTGCGTCGGATATTAACGCAGACCGATTGGTTCGGGCCTTCCACACTACTCACCCAGATAGACCAGGCCCTGAGGGTCCAGAGGCCCCTCGTAGAAGGGGGGGTACTGTCACGGGTGTGTCGCGGCGGAGATCGTCGCGATTGCACACCCTGACTTCGCACAGCTGAGTTTCTGGTGCTGGGTGTTTTTCGGCACTGAGGGAGTTAATTCTTTCTCTCTCGGTGCTGGACTTACCAGCCTCGCCCAGCTGCAATTGATGTTTTGTTAATTGGCTTCCTTCATATACCTGCTGGTCTGCTGGGGAAGTTGCCGGTGAAAGCATTCATTCAGACCAGCAGAGCGGATCGTTTCTGAGAAGACTTAAGCTAAGAGTGCCTGTTGTGGTTTTTCCTCTCCTCGCTTATTGTTTATCTCCTTAACCTTTTGTGTTCCTCTGTAGTGGAAGTTTTGTATGCAAGGCAGTGTTTTCTTTACCCCTTGTCTGTCTCGTTTGTCTTAGACTGTGTGTAAGCTGTGACCTGCCCATTCCCTGTGGTGGTAATCAGGGTCCTTCTCAGGACTAGATTACAGTGGTCAGGGATCTACAGGAGACAGGGTTACGCTGGCGGCCTGGACCTCTGTACCATTAACAGTACCTCCAGGTAGAGGGACTAGTCAGGACCCCAGTTCAGGGTCAGCATAGACCCCGGTCCACCTTTATCCTGAGACAGCGTGACACGTACACAGTATAGACCCACAATACATAGGATATTGTGTCAGGTAAGACATTGCTGGCGGATACTATGTATACATGTTGATATTTTCTATTATATGAAATATAGAATGTTGTCACATTAGATATATGTTACTATCATAGAATATATCTGTTATACGTCGTGACACCGTGTCACAGTAACGTCAGCTGGTACTCGGTTGTGACATTGCCTCTTTTCCTTCTGCTGCCCCTCCGGGTTCCTGTTATGTTTCGGTAACTGAGGAGTGCAGGTAAAAAAGGCAATACACCAGAGCAGCTGGAATCTATGAGATTGCAGTACCCTGACTAACCACCACAACTAGAGGCAGCCGTGGAGCGTTCCTACGTTGGTCCTAGACGCCTCGTCACAGCCTGAGAAACTAACTACACCTAAAGATAGAAATAGGAAAGCTATCTGCCCCGGAGCAGGGCCCCATAGAAAGCCCCCAAACATGTAATGGCTGTTAGACAAGAAGAAATACTGACACAGACAGAAAATAGTATGAGCAAACGTTGGGGCCCAAACTAACTAAATAGAAAAGGATAGGAAGGGTACTTACTGCAATCCCAAAAAACCCTGCAAAGCACCAACTCTACTAATTTCAAAAACACCTGAGATCACACGACCTCTACCACTTAAATTAGTTCTCTGGTGTAACAAAATCAAAACAGCAGCCACTGAAGAAACTGGAAAAAGCAAAAGTACAAACATCAGTGGCTGAACTAAACTGAGAGGGCAAAAGCCCCCGGAGGGGACCCTGAAGGCCCCCACAGAAGTGCAGGACAAAATGCAAAAATAAAGCACAAAAACAAAAAGAAGAAAATGTCTTATCTGTTAGCAGGAGATGCAGACACGACACAGCAGGCTACAAGGGAAACAGGAATCATGGAGTGAGACCAGAACAATTGATCACCGGCAACCCTGATGGGAAGGCGACTCCCTTATATAAGACCAGTCAGTAACACCTGATTCCCACTCCTCACAATCTTCACTGGACAGTCCAGTACCGCTTGTAACCACCAGAGGGAAACTCTGCTCAGAACTCATTTCAAGTCCATTCACAACAGTACCCCCCCCTTGAGGAGGGGTCACCGAACCCTCACTTGAGCAACCAGGTCGGTCAGGATGAGTTCTATGATACGCACGGATGAGTCTCCTAGCATGGATGTCCGAAGCAAACACCCAAGAATTGTCTTCCTGACCATAACCTCTCCACTTAACCAAATACTGGAGTTTCCGTCTAGAAAAACGAGAATTCAATATTTTCTCAACCACATACTCCAGATTGCCCTCAACCAAAACAGGGTCAGGAGGCACAGTAGTAGGAACCACTGGCTCAACAAACCTCTTCAACAAGGACTTGTGGAACACGTTATGGATCTTAAATGTCCCTGGAAGAAGCAAACGAAAAGAAACAGGATTAAGAATCTCCATGATCTTATAAGGTCCAATGAACCTAGGCTTAAATTTAGGAGATGCCACTCTCATAGGAATATTTTTTGAGGACAACCAGACCAAGTCCCCCACTTTAAACCGAGGACCATCAGTCCTATGCCGGTTAGCAAACCGCTGGGCCCTCTCCTGAGAGAGGGACAACCTCTCCACTACCTGGTCCCAAATCTGTTGCATACGCTCCACAACAGAGTCAACACCTGGACAGACAGAAGCCTCCGTCTGTCCTGAAGAAAATCGAGGGTGAAACCCAGAATTACAGAAAAATGGAGACATCAAAGTGGCAGAGCTAGCCCTATTATTAAGAGCAAACTCAGCCAAAGGCAAAAAAGAGACCCAGTCATCCTGATCAGAAGACACAAAGCATCTTAGATAAGTCTCCAATGTCTGGTTTGTTCTCTCAGTTTGACCATTGGTCTGAGGATGAAACGCCGAGGAGAAAGATAATTGAACACCAAGTTTAGAACAAAAGGTCCTCCAAAATCTTGAAACAAACTTGACTCCTCTGTCAGACACAATGTTCTCAGGAATGCCGTGTAAACGAACCACGTGCTGAAGGAACAAAGGCACCAATTCAGAGGAGGAAGGCAACTTAGGTAATGGCACAAGATGTATCATATTGGAAAACCTATCACAAATCACCCAGATGACGGTCATTCTCTGAGAAACAGGAGGTCGGAAATGAAATCCATAGAGATATGGGTCCATGGTCTCTTGGGCACAGGCAATGGCATCAACAAACCACTAGAGCGAGAGCAAGGCTTGGAGCGAGAGCAAGTCCCGCAGGACTGCACAAATTCCCTGACATCACGAGACAAGGTAGGCCACCAAAAGGACCGACTAACCAAGTCTCTGGTACCAAAAATTCCGGGATGACCGGCCAGCGCGGAACAATGAATCTCAGACATCACACTCTTTTTCCACTGGTCCGGGACAAACAATTTCTCAACAGGGCAGCGCTCGGGCTTATCCTCCTGACACCCCTCCAGAGCCAGTCTCAAATCGGGCGAGATGGCGGAAAGAACTATACCCTCTTTCAAAATAACAGAAGGATCAGATAACTCAGGAGAGTCCGCCAGGAAACTCCTCGAGAGGGCATCCGCCTTAACATTCTTAGTGCCAGGAAGAAATGAAACCACAAAATTAAAACGTGTGAAAAACAAGGCCCACCTGGCCTGTCTAGGATTAAGTCGCTTGGCAGATTCCAGATAAACCAGATTCTTATGGTCCGTAAGGACCACCACCTGATGTTTGGCTCCCTCCAGCCAATGTCTCCACTCTTCAAAAGCCCACTTCATGGCCAATAACTCCCGATTACCCACGTCATAATTACGTTCAGTAGGAGAAAATTTTCGAGAGAAAAAGGCACAAGGGTTACTTTTAGAGGTCTCTGGATCTCTTTGGGACAAAACGGCACCTACCCCAATTTCAGAGGCATCAACCTCCACCTGAAATGGTAGAGAAACATCAGGCTGCCGTAGAACAGGAGCAGAAGTGAATCTCTGCTTAAGTTCCTGAAATGCAGAGACTGCCTCAGGAGGCCAATTCACCACATCAGAACCCTTTTTGGTCAAATCAGTTAAAGGTTTAACAATAACCGAGAAATTACCAATAAATTTACGATAAAAATTGGCAAAACCCAAAAATCTTTGAAGAGCCTTTAATGAAGTAGGTTGGACCCAATCACAGATGGCCTGAACCTTGACCGGGTCCATTTCAATAACAGATGGGGACAAAATGAATCCCAAAAATGAGATCCTCTGTACGCCAAAAAGACACTTTGATCCCTTCACATACAGAGCATTCTCTCTCAAAATCTGGAATACAGTTCGAACATGTTTCACATGAGAGTCCCAGTCATTGGAAAAAATCAAGATATCATCCAAATAAACAATCAGAAATTTATCCACAAAATCCCTGAAAATGTCATTCATGAAGGACTGGAAGACAGAAGGAGCATTAGTGAGCCCAAAGGGCAGCACAAGGTACTCAAAATGCCCCTCAGGGGTATTAAATGCCGTCTTCCATTCATCCCCGTGCTTAATGCGAATAAGGTTATATGCCCCCCTGAGGTCAAGCTTGGTAAACCAAGTAGCATTTTTCACCCTGGAAAACAGGTCAGAAATCAAGGGTAATGGATATTGATATTTCACAGTAATATTGTTCAAAAGACGATAATCAATACACGGCCTTAATGAACCATCCTTTTTGGCCACAAAGAAAAAACCGGCACCTAAGGGTGAAGAGGATGGTCTGATATGACCCTTCTCCAATGACTCCTTGATATAAGACCGCATAGCGTCATGTTCAGGTACAGACAAGTTAAAAAGGCGACCTTTAGGGAATTTACTACCAGGCACTAATTCAATAGCGCAGTCATAGCTCCTATGGGGAGGCAAGGATGCAGATTTACTTTCGCTAAACACATCAGAAAAATCAATCAAAAAGTCAGGAACATCCTGAGCCTGGGGGGAGGCAGAAAAAACAGGAGTGTTGGTATTAACACATTGGCAGCCCCAACTGGTTACAGACACAGTTTTCCAATCCAAAACAGGATTATGAGACTGCAACCAAGGGAAACCCAGTACGATAATATCATGCAGATTATACAGAACCAAAAATTTGCAGCACTCCTGATGATCAGGTTCAACCCTCATTATCACCTGAGTAGAGAACTGAGGTTTATTCTCAGCCAAAGGGGTAGAATCAATCCCCAGTAGGGGAATAGACTTATGTAGGGGTATCAAGGGAAACCCACAACGTTTAGCAAAATCATAATCCATCAGGTTAATAGCTGCTCCAGAATCAACGAAAGCCTGAGCAGAAAATGAGGACAGAGAGCATATCAGAGTGACAGTTAATAAAAACTTAGTCAGAACACTACCCAAGACAACTGAGCGTGCAAAACGTCTTCCCCGCTTAGGGCAGACTGAAATAGCATGAGAGGCATTACCACAGTAGAAACATAACCCATTGCGCTTTCGAAACTCATGACGCTGTGCCCCCGACACCACTCTATCACACTGCATGGATTCAGAAGCAGGTTCACAAGGCAACACTATTCCACGCATACTTCTCCGCTCACGCAAACGTCTGTCAATTTGAATCGCTAATGACATAGAATCATTGAGACCAGAGGGGAGAGGGAATCCCACCATAACATCCTTTACATTATCTGACAGACCCTTCCGAAAAAGGGCCGCCAAAGCGTCGTCATTCCACTTGGTCAGGACTGCCCACCTACGGAATCTCTGACAGTATAACTCAGCATCATCAAGCCCCTGATTTAATGCCAACACGGCTTTTTCAGCTTGATCAGTGACATTAGGCTCATCGTACAATAACCCCAAAGCCTGAAAAAATGCATCAACATCACTCAAAACAGGATCCCCAGGTGTCAGGGAAAAAGCCCAATCCTGAGGATCGCTGCGCAGGAGAGAGATGACAATTTGAACCTGCTGCGCTGCATTCCCTGAGGACTTAGATTTTAAGGCAAAAACAATTTACAATTATTTTTGAAATTCTGAAACTTAGCTCGATCCCCCAAAAACAAATCTGGCATGGGAATCCTAGGTTCCACAACAGGCAACCTAGCAAGATATGCAGCAATACTCTGAACCTCAGTGGCAAGCTGATCCACACGGCCAGACAACTGTGCAAACTCCATTGAGAGAAAAAATCCTCCCCAGCACCCAGAGATACAGAGGGAAAAAAAAAATGCAACAAACAGAAAAATATCTCTGACAACTCTGACAACCGTTTTTTCTTTCACAATATTTTTCCCTTCTGTGAGTACCATACAACTTTAAATTTTGGGCCGGTGATACTGTTATGTTTCGGTAACTGAGGAGTGCAGGTAAAAAAGGCAATACACCAGAGCAGTTGGAATCTATGAGATTGCAGTACCCTGACTAACCACCACAACTAGAGGCAGCCGTGGAGCGTTCCTACGTTGGTCCTAGACGCCTCGTCACAGCCTGAGAAACTAACTACACCTAAAGATAGAAATAGGAAAGCTATCTGCCCCGGAGCAGATCCTAAAAGAACATAGAAAGCCCCCAAACATGTAATGGCTGTTAGACAAGAAGAAATACTGACACAAACAGAAAATAGTATGAGCAAACGTTGGGGCCCAAACTAACTAAATAGAAAAGGATAGGAAGGGTACTTACTGCAATCCCAAAAAACCCTGCAAAGCACCAACTCTACTAATTTCAAAAACACCTGAGATCACACGACCTCTACCACCTAAATTAGTTCTCTGGTGTAACAAAATCAAAACAGCAGCCACTGAAGAAACTGGAAAAAGCAAAAGTACAAACATCAGTGGCTGAACTAAACTGAGAGGGCAAAAGCCCCCGGAGGGGACCCTGAAGGCCCCCACAGAAGTGCAGGACAAAATGCAAAAATAAAGCACAAAAACAAAAAGAAGAAAATGTCTTATCTGTTAGCAGGAGATGCAGACACGACACAGCAGGCTACAAGGGAAACAGGAATCATGGAGTGAGACCAGAACAATTGATCACCGGCAACCCTGATGGGAAGGCGACTCCCTTATATAAGACCAGTCAGTAACACCTGATTCCCACTCCTCACAATCTTCACTGGACAGTCCAGTACCGCTTGTAACCACCAGAGGGAGCCTCTGCTCAGAACTCATTTCAAGTCCATTCACAACAGGTTCCAGCACAGTCAGCTGGTCCTCGTTACTTCCATTGTCTCTTGTTCCATCTGATACCCGTCCGGGTTCCAGTAATGTCAGCTGGTTCTCGGAAATTAGACGACCTTAAAGACCACCCAGAAGAAGATGATGACAACAAGGACGACGAGCATGAAGCCAACCAGCCTGAACACCATCACAAAGAAAAAATAAAAGATTACCCAGAAGAAGATCACCAACAGGACAAAGAAGGTTAAGACAAACTACAAGATACAGAACAAGAGACAGAAGAACAATAAGCAGAAGATCAAAAAGCAGAAGAACATGAAGTATAAGACCAAAATGAAGAGCAAAATATATGCTCTAAATTCTAAGCAGAAGAAGACTAAGCAGTGTATGGGGGTGAGTCCGTTCCTCCTCGTGGTGCCCCTGGAAAATGCCTGCTGCTGCAGGCTAAACTGAACACGGACAAATACTGTTGTAATTTAAATCTTTTGTGACAGCAAGAACGGAAGGATGAAAAATTCATACTTTTACAGATTACAAGTACAGGAATCTCTGTCACAAATAAGAATATGATGAAGAAGATGAAGAGGAAGAAGATGAAGAATTTGAATATGAAGAAGATTAATAGTTTAATAATAACAATATGAGTAATGTAAACAAAAACATGAATAGCAAGAAGTTTAAGAAGAAGATTAAGAAGGTGAAGATGAAGAATAATTTGATGAGAAAGATGATGCTGCTGAAGATTATGAAGGAGAAAGTGTGGCACTGGCAAAAGTTAAAAAGGTGAAGAGCATGGAAGTTGTGAAACATACATATTTGCCAAAATAGAAAAAAGGTTAACAACATTGTCAATTTGTTCGTCAATCCAAACGTATTTCCAAAATAAAATATATTAATGCTATTCCAATGCATTGGGTTAAACATGTATGCCTTTATTGTCTCCTCAACCTCCCCCAATACATTCTACATTACTCTTTGTTGTTTTCCTTCATGTACAATTAACCAACAAGGCAAGAATGGGTTTTTTTTAATGTCGATATTTGGTTCCCATAGACTTACATTGGACTTCCGGTATCGGTATCGGGTATCGCCGATATTTTAGTGATATCGTCGATACCATTCCGATCCGATATTTTTAGATATCGAGCAGTATCGCTCAACACTAGTGGTGACAGCATCATGGTTTGGGCCTGCTTTTCTTCAGCAGGGACAGGGAAGATGGTTAAAATTGATGGGAAGATGGATGGAGCCAAATACAGGACCATTCTTGAAGAAAACCTGTTGGAGTCTGAAAAAGACCTGAGACTGGGACGGAGATTTGTCTTCCAACAAGACAATGATCCCAAACAAAAAGCTAAATCTACAATGGAATGGTTCACAAATAAACGTATCCAGGTGTTAGAATGGCCAAGTCAAAGTCCAGACCTGAATCCAATCGAGAATCTGTGGAAAGAGCTGAAAACTGCTGTTCACAAACGATCTCCATCCAACCTCACTGAGTTCGAGCTGTTTGCCAAGGAAGAATGGGCAAGAATTTCAGTGTCTCGATGTACAAAACTGATGAGACATACCCCAAGAGACTTGCAGCTGTAATCGTAGCAAAAGGTGGTGCAACAAAGTATTAAGTTAAAGGGGCCGAATAATATTGCACGCCCCACTTTTCAGTTTTTGTTTTTCCACAAAAATTTTAAATAACCAATAAATTTTGTTCAACTTCACAATTGTGTCCCTCTTGTTGTTGATTCTTCACCAAAAATTTACATTTGGTATCTTTATGTTTGAAGCATGATACGTGGGAAAAGGTTGAAAAGTTCCAGGGGGCCGAACACTTTCGCAAGGCACTGTACACTGCTGTGCAGACTGCTTTTTACACAGCACTAATACTTTTATTCTTTTTTTCTGCACAGTTACCAACCGGTCATTTTTTACCACACCGTTTAGAGGTGTACGCTCCTCACACACTACCATGTACCGGCTGGTATCACGGACAAATACAAGCTGACTTTCTGTGTGTGACTCTAGAAATATATATGGAGATTTAAATTTTCCCCTACACCATATACAGCTGTCCGCTTCTGATACAGTACCGTATAATCTGCTCTTTGTATTACGGTCAAATCCATACTGAGTGAGCGTCTGTGTGTGACTCTGGAAATATATGGATCCCGAGCATCATGAATTGTGGTATGTGTTAAAGGGGCCCACTGAGACTCTTTGGCCCAGGGCCCATGAAAACCTAGAGCAAGCCCTGCCCCCCCCCACAACTTTAGCCAAATAACTCCCAGTTTTCAATGCGTTACTATTATTATAAAGTAAATGAAGGTTGACAAGCTTAAGTAATAAGAATTGATGTCGTTGGCATTGAAATGGGCACTGTAGGTGTGTTTACTGTCCTCCACTGACTGTTGACTTTTCTTCTGCATTGACTTGCATTGGGGTCGGGTTTTCGACTCAGACTTGACCTTTTCCGTTAGTCGGCTGACTTTGTTCGACTCG
Source organism: Oophaga sylvatica (assembly GCA_033576555.1). NCBI lineage: Eukaryota > Metazoa > Chordata > Amphibia > Anura > Dendrobatidae > Oophaga > Oophaga sylvatica. Next base: position 933,910,132 of record JARQOD010000001.1, read on the forward strand.
ACTTTTCAGAAAGTCGGGTTTCGTGAAAAAGGCAAAGTCGCTCATCTCTACTTGTAAGGATAAACCATTACTTCCTTATAGTATGTGAGGGACTCAAAAATTTAATGAAAAATTAAAATGATCTAGGGGTGGATCGATGTTAGTAAAACAGTGATATAGTAAAATTGAATTTTTGGGAGATACTTTCCATTCTATTACATAAAATCCCTAAACAGGTACACTAACATGTAAACTACCTCACAGTCAATGGCACTTTGATTTTGCCATTATTTTTTGTTTAAAATGTCCCCATATACGATTACAATTTTGAAACAATTTCTTTAATATATCACTTGCCACAGAAGACATTTTATTTCATCTAACAATATATGGAATTACAGACAAATAGGATTGGTACCAAAATGAGGCCTCTAAAAATTCTGCTATTTACAATAACAAACATAGTAACTGAGCAGAACACCAGTAGGAAAAGGATCCATGAAGCTATGAAATCTATTGGAATCTGCCCACTTAAATTTCAGGCCAATTCCTGCCGTCTCAGAAGCGGACATCCAATCCTAGGACATGGCCAGATCTTCTCCAGCAAACTGCTGACAAAACTTCCACCACATTCCACAACGGGAAAGTCCGGAGCCTTAAGCTCCCTTCTGGAAAATACCTATTTCTTAATTTTTCTAACTCCAAGGATTTCCACATATCGCCACATCTACGGTGATATGAAAAGATAAAAAAACTTAGAAAAAAAACACCTTGGCCAATTCAGTCAATCAATCCATTCACACCCAATTCTTACTTTTTCCACCATCCCTAAAAAAGAACCACCTAACCTCCCATACCCTCATTTCCACAAGTGTGGTTGGGTGCTTGGGAGTTGCACTGACTTGTTAAGGTAAGATGGGCAGTTAGCCTGCTTTTTTTTAGCATCAGCTTCTCTTGAAATCTTCTAATTTGACCCCAATCAGGGTTAACTCTTTTCTGCCCTAACCTCATTTACTCTTGCTCCCTAGTCTAACCATGGCTGTCTCTACACAGGCTTCTAGCCCCCAGGCCAGCCTTACTGTAACCTATAGGATATGTACTCAGTAACTTTAAAATATTGACAATAATTACTGAAGTTGATCAAATCTATTCTATTATTTCAAAACACTGTTTTTCGGTGATTACTTTGCATCTCCGTTCATACTGCACCCACACACACAAATGATACACCATTTGAAAGGTAAACTTGCCCCCTTCAGCAATAAAATAGCCAAACAAACCACACATCCACGGTTTGATCACAAAATACAGTTTAAACATTAATTTTCATAAACCTGCAGTAATGAAAAATGACCTGCAGGTGGCACCACACTACCCCAAAGCACACTACCACAAAGCTGTTACAGACATCACAAACAAATCTAAACATTTGCCTTGGGGTCTTTCCAGCTTGCCGAAGTGCTTGCCCAGCCTATTTCAGGCACATTGGAGGATTGCACACTTCACTGCAGGTGAGTCACATATGCAAACACATTTGCAAACATCCACTGCTTTTTCACTGATTACTTCGCCCCACACACAAATGATACACCATTTGAAAGGTAAACTTGCCCCCTTCAGCAAGAAAAGAGCCAAACAAACCACACATTCATGATTTTAACACTAAATACAGTTTAAACATTCATTTTCATAAACCTGCAGAAAAAAACAATGACCTGCAGGTGGCACCTCAACCGGAAGACATTTTTTGGCCTCTACTTATCAAACCAATTTATTGTATTTCAATCTACATATATAAATACCTTAAACACCAATGTCCCAGTACACAATCTAACTGGGATCTGTTTAAGCATATAAATAAATTTTTCAGAAAAGTTTTTTTGAATATCATAATTCAACTTTATTTCCATAAAACAATATCAAAACACATATAAACACCAAAAAAGGATGCAAGATTTGACTCCAGGGACATTTCAGACTCTTGTATATCAAATATCTGCCTTGTAGACACTCATTCACATTAGCTCAAATTCCATATATCGCAGCTATTTATCCAGCTCCCCACCCTTAGATTTGGGTTACTGCTATCTACCCCTTGATAAATATAGAAACGATTGTGAGAAAGTCCAATTCCCCGACACGAGATCTATGTCCCACCACTTAAATATATCATATGCTGGGATCATATTTCCATAAGTGTAACCCAGCCAATTGCACTATCACAACCAATAATATTTAAACGGGGGTTAAGCCTGACCCTATCTCATATTCGGCTGGAACAGTCTAGATCACTTCATATAACAACGTAATAGAGCTATAAAAGTGCTGAGTATCGTACCTGAATCCTGGCAGTTGAGATCAAATGCTGAGAGTCCTGTCCCCTCTGCCCCGACGCGCACGTTTCGCCCAGCTTCTTCGGGGGGCGTGTCAGGGCAGAGGGTATGTGCTCCTTAAATATTCCCATTAGCCTATTACTACCGCTCACCAATTAAAAAGTACACGTGCATACCCATCGATAATGTAGCGGCGCAAGCGTCTGTCGTGTCCGGTCATGAGTCGACTTCCGATTGCGATCTCGGTGAGGCCACCCCCTCCCGTCCGTGAACTGATCACGTGACTAGGTCCGGGTGACGTCAGCGTTTCAGATCGCGCTCGGAATATCGCGAGCCCGTCCACGATCAGCGCACGTGCACCAAAATCGAACTGAATGTTTTGACTGCACGCAAGTCCTTTGCCCGTTCTGCGAACACTGGTTATCCTCTATCGATCAGATCTATATAAAGATGTACAAACATGATGACTAGATGCTAGTAAACCTAGATGCTGGTAGACCTTAATCAGATTCCATAACATGCTAAATAGTGGCCGTATTGATCACTTAATAACCTACTAAAGCTGTTTGACTAAGACATATATATTATGCTACATCGATCAGATCTATAAAAAGATGTACAAACATGATTACTAGATACTAGTAATCCTAGATGCTAGTAAACCTTGATCAAATTCCATAACATGCTAGATAGTGGCCGTATTGATCACTTAATAACCTACTAAGACATATATATTATGCTACATCAATCAGATCTATATAAGGATGTACAAACATGATGCTACATCGATCAGATCTATATAAGATGTACAAAAAGCAATATATCTATCAAATTTGTCTATATGTATAAATGGCAATTTGACTAAAACCAATCAGTAATTAATATTACAGTATCGATCCACATATAACGCTGTGTCTTGCCAAGTCCAAAAAGAGTCAGAAATTTTCTTTTAAATCCCATAAATACATTCAATTCTTTCTTTAGGTTTTCACTCCAGATCCACAATGATTATATGAAGATTAGTGTTGAGCGATACGATACCGCAAGTATCGGGTATCGGCCGATATTAGCTCTATCGGCCTTTCGATACTTAGTTCCGATATTTTCGTCTTATCGGATACCGGAATCGGGATTGTCACTGTCACTGTCAGTGTCCGTCGGTCGGGTCTGTCAGGAGTCAGCGGCACTTACCTGGCAGAAGATCTCCGGCGGTCACGGGCTGGACTGCTTCATGGCCGCCATCATCTTTCCCCGGCGGTCACATGCAGTTTCTCGCGATAACTGCAGTGACTGCTGGTAATCCCGGCCGTAAAGCAGTCAGTCCGATGACGTCACCGCCGGGGAAGCAGGTAATCAGCTGTGCTGCGTTGCGATGACAGGCTCTGCCTGTCATTGCGATGTAGCAGAGCTGGATCGTCGTGGGACAGTCGTTACTATGGACTGCGTCGGACAGGTGGTATACTGTTGGTTTGTTTTTTTTCTTTTTTTACAGGAGATCGATGGCGTCGCAGGAATGAGTGTATAATAAAATTAATGAAAACTGTGTTGTCTCTTTTATTTCATTAAAAGACTTTTTTCTTGCTTTGTCTTTTTTTTATACATTTAATAACTTTGGGATTAATAATGGATCGGTGTCTTATTGACACCTCTCCATTATTAACCGGGCTTATTGTCACCGTGCAATCAACGGTGACATTAACCCCTTATTACCCCACTTGCCACCGCTACAGGGCAGTGGGAAGAGCCGGGTAAAGTGTCACAATTGGCACATCTTTTGATGCGCCAAATGTGGGGCTGCTGTAGCCTGGTATTATCAGGCTGTTGAGGGCCAAAATCCATGGGCCTTGACAGTCTTTTAATACCAGGCCGCAGCAGTCTGCATTTTACTTGGCTGGTTAACAAAAATAGGGGGACCCCTACGCCGTTTTTTTTTCGAGGGGATCCCCTATTTTTGTTAACCAGCCAAGCTAAGCAGACTGCTGTGGCCTGGTATTATCAGGCTTGCAAGGTCCATGGATATTGGATCCTTACCAGCCTGAAAAACCAGGCCTCAGCGGTCTGCTTCATCTGGCTGGTTAACAAAAATAGGTGGGACCCCACGCCAATTTTTTTCGAGGGGATCCCCTATTTTTGTTAATCAGCCAAGATATGCAGACTGCTGTGGCCTGGTATTATCAGGCTGGCAAGGTCCATGGATATTGGATCCTTAACAGCCTGAAAATCCAGGCCTCAGCGGTCTGCTTCATCAGGCTGGTTAACAAAAATAAGGGGGACCCGACGCCATTTTTTATTCGAAGGGAACCCCTATTTTTGTTAATCAGTTCCCTCTGACGTCACTGATTGTGTCCCTGGCTGACCTGAAGTGAAAGTGGAAAGCAATCAATTAAGCTTTCCACTTCCTCTCCTGTCAGCCAGGAGAGGAACTCATTCATTTGGGGGTTTACTGTGAGGCTGCAGCATTAGCTGCGGTCCCTGCAGTAAACATTAACCCTTTCTGAAGGATTACACCGTGGGACCTGACTGTGCATGGGATAGGTAAGAATAATTTTGCTTTTTTATTTTATTTTTATTACAGGAAATGGTTTTCGCAGTCAAATAAAAGATGGTCAAAAACATGTGTCTTTATTTCATTAAAATGATTTTTAATTAAAGTGTGTGTGTTTTATTTTTATTTCATGCAATAGGATTAATAATTGATAGTTGTCTGATTGACAGCTCTCAATTATTAACCCCATATTAACCCATTCGCCACCGCTACAGGGCAATGGAAATAGACGGGCAAAGTGCCAGAAAGGGCGAATCTAATTATAGATTTGTCTTTTCTGGGGTGTCTGGGGGCAGATGTTAGTAGCCAGGGGGGGCCAAAAATAATGGTCCCTCTCTGGGCTATTATTATCTGCCCCCATTCGCTGGCTTTGTCTGTCTGGTTGCGAAAATAGGGCGGGAGCCCACGCATTTTTTTTAAACAATTTTACACCTCATATATATATATACATGTCATTGAATTTGTGACACATATATATATTTATATTTATAGTTCATACACTTCTACATAGTATAATAGCCGCTAATTCAATTGACGGCTTTTGTGAAAATGCAGAACCCGACATGAAATGACACTTGGTGTACATAGGGTTAACCATGTCTTTTCATGTCCTTTGCTATCTGATTTGCACAAACAATTACATCAGTCTATGTGTGCAAAATTTCACACCTGTAGGGGTTAATTAAAGGTGTAAATTCGTAGCAAAAAAGTCCGTTTTTTTTACAACGAATTTACACCTTTAATTAACCCCTACAGGTGTGAAATTTTGCACACATAGACTGATGTAATTGTTTGTGCAAATCAGATTGCAAACGACATGAAAAGACATGGTTAACCCTATGTACACCAAGTGTCATTTCATGTCGGGTGCTTCTGTCTTTTCGCAGAAGCCGGCTTTACCCGGCAATTGAATCAGAGGATATTTTACTATGTAGAAGTGTATAAACTATACATATATGTATATATATATATGTCACAATGACATGTATATATATATATATATATGTATTCTATGTGTGTATATTTAGTGTTTACAAGGAAATAAAGGTTTTTTTTAGTTGCGATATTTTGTTCCCATAGACTTACATGGGACTTAAGGTATCGGAATCGGATATCGCCGATATTTAGTGATATCGGCGATACCATTCTGATCCGATATTTTTAGATATCGAGCAGTATCGCTCAACACTAATGAAGATATTGAAGCCCGACCACATCTTGAGATCTGTCTTCCTCCTCAATGTTCATTCAATAACCCCCATCAAATCGCACGAACCAGCTCATGTCAAAATAAAGGCAAAAAACAGGTAAGTAAAATCCAAAACTTAAAAACATACTTAAAAACAAAAGAAGCAGAAAAAACACACCCACTGCCCCATTCCACCTCAAATACATGCCAGCCAAAAAAAACCCTATTTTTATTCACAGAAATGCTCCAAAGCCTGTATTCTCATTAAGTCCCTGTGGACTCATTGTTCCCAATCTATATATCCATCTACATTCTAATCTAGCCAGCTCCCTACCAAGATCCCCACCTCTGAATCCCAATGATAAAGAGTCAATTCCCTTTATTTTCAATGCATATGACCGACTATCATGGAACTTTTTGAAGTGCCTAGGGAGTGTTTTTAACAGGGTTTCGTCCTCGACGGTTTTTGCCCTTTCAATATCCAAGCAATGCTCTCGTGTCCGAATTTTCAACTCTCTAGTGGTAAGGCCTATATACACCTTATTGCACGGACATGACGCATGATATATAACTCCTTTGGACGCACATGTAATGTGTTTTCTTATTTCGAAAATTCTTGAGCCATCGTGATTCTTGAACTTTTTAGCTTTCACCAAATTTGCACATGCCTTGCAAAAGCCACATGGAAAAAATCCAAAATTGTTTTTCCCTTCCACCTTCTTGTGGGGATCAAAGTGACTATGCACCAATGTATCTTTTAAGTTCCTGGATCGTCTTGCTACTATTGAGGGACGTGGATCTAGAATTTTACTCAAAATAGGGTCAGTAAACAGAATTTTCCAATGTTTATTTAGAATAGATCTAAACTCTTCCCATTGGTCATGATAAGCCGTTATAAATCTCATTTGATTTGGATTTTGATTAGTTCTTACTGATCCACAAAGAAGTTGATCTCTGGATGTATTTTTTGCTCTTAAATATCCCCTTCTAATGCTACGACGGCTATATCCTCGGTCCTCAAATCGTTGCGACAAATCTCTCGACTAGAGTTCAAATTGACTCTCAGTTGTGCAAATTCTCTTGACCCTCAGGAATTGACCTATTGGAATACCCTGAATAAGGGTATTAGGGTGAAAGGATTTGGCGTGAAGCAATGAATTGGTAGCTGTTTCCTTCCTAAAAATTGTTGTAGATATGCAACCATCATTTGAAACTGACACAGACAGGTCAAGGAATTCAATGGTACGTCCCGACTTATATGTTAGATTAATGTTATATGGATTTGTGTTGAGAGTTCTCATTATATTGTCCAATTCTTCAGTCGGCCCCTCCCAAATAAACAGCACATCATCGATGTACCTCATCCAATGATGTATCTGATTAATACCGGGTATCATTTCACTCAAAAATATTTCTCGTTCCCAGTACCCCAAAAATAGATTTGCATACGAGGGGGCACATGAGGCCCCCATCGCTGTTCCTTGTAACTGTAAAAAAAATTTTTTATTAAATGTGAATGCATTGTGTTTCAAGACAAAATCCAAAAGTTGAACCAACAGATCACTCATTGCATGTGGGATGCTACTTGATTCCAAGAACCATTTGACAGCCCTTATACCATCCTCATGGCGAATTGACGAATATAAAGCTTCTACATCCGCCATCACCAAAGTCATATTTTCTTCCAAGTGAATATGATTGAGGTGATTTAGGGCAGCTGTTGTGTCCTTTAAATATGAAGGTAATTCTTGTACCAGCGGCTTCAGAAAATGATCTATTATATCACAGACGACCTCACACAAACCCTCTTTTCCAGACACTATTGGTCTTCCTGGTGGTTCCAGGATATTTTTATGGACTTTTGGTATTAGATAAAAAGTTGGTAGTTTGGGCTTTAAATTTTTAAACAGATCGACCAATTTCTTTGGAATGACGTGGTGTTCAAGGGCCGACCTCAGGATCTCTATTAATTCCTGTTGATATTTTATTACTGGATTATAGGTTAGCTGTCTGTAACAGTCTTGCCTATTTAGCAATTTATCAGCTTGTACAATGTACATCTGATTAGGCCAAATAACAATATTTCCTCCTTTGTCAGCCACCTTGAACACCACGTCATCCCATTGCTCCATCTCCCACAAAGCCCTCTTTCATCCCTGGCAATATTAGACCTTCCGTGCTGCCTAAGTGACAGTGTCCTGATGTCATCCGCTACAAGTTTTGTGAATACTTCTACCGCGGGTACTGTTGATAGTGGGGGGAACTTCTTCGATTTGCCCAAAAGGTGAGTAGGAAAATAACTCACCTCTGATTCTTGTTCCTCAATTAAAGCTTATAAAAACTCAACAGAAATAAGATACAGAGCAGTGCAAAATAATAAATCAACCTAAAAATATAATGTGTAATAGAATAATTAAATTTAGCACCAAAATCTGGACCCCACTTCAAAGTGCGGTTGACAGAGCCAACCCCAAGTAAAAATAGACACCCAAGTGCAAAGGAAAAAGGGGGAAAAACAGCACCACAAGGCAGGTAAAGTACACAATGTGAAAGTTTAATTGAATATAATAACAATTATAAAAACATGGTATAATCATAAAAATAACAGCAATAAAAAGGAGGCAAGAACACCACCTAATAATAGCCAATACCCAGTTTTCCAATGTATATGATCAGGTAAGTATGTAAATTATATATAGATTGTGCAATAACAATTAGCCAATGGCCTACTATAAGCAATATGAAAGTGAATGCAAACAAAAAAAACCCTGTATGTAATAAATGTGCACTGTTGTGCTCAATGAATAAAAAACCTGAGTCACTGTATATGTATGTGCACACACCCAATAAAAATAAATAATATGTGCAAAAGTGAAACGGGTGAATGAACAGAAAAAACAATAAAATATATATATGCACCCACAAAATTGTGCAGAAACGTGTAAAAAACAATCCCTCCTGCGCTAAGCTGCACAATGCCTATATACACTTAATAAGCGCTGAATCTGCGCTAACCACTATGTGGTATAATGGGGATAAGGAAATTAACAACCCAGTAAGGCCATATGGATAACGGTGAAATGCTAATACCTGAAGAGAACCGGGGAGCAAAATAGAGCGGTGGTGTCGATGCCTCCTAGGACGCGCCCCGACGCGCGTTTCGGAAAAACTTTCCTTCGTCAGGGGATGCGAAACAGTGAAATCGCGGAATTTAAATAGGCCAAACAACATGTGTGTAATCAAATAGTGATTGCGCAAACAGACAGGCCCATGGTCGCTCAGAAGAGACGTCACATACCACGTGGGACCCCGGTCACATGACCGCAACGTCAGATGCCATATGCGCATACAGATAGCTGTAGTCGCACCAAAACTACGTATTTGGGTCACATGACCGCAACGCTAATATATGTGAGTAGTTGTAACAAATCCACAAATCCAGAGCTGTACCAATAATAGAAATATGTTTAGATCAAAGTGCAATATAAAGACTAAGTGACCTAATAGTGTACAACAAAATACCCGAAAATAAAGGTCACATGACCCACCATACATAGGCATTGATACATGGGCATTACATATGCTTCTTGCAAAGATGTAAAAAATAGGAGCATTAATGCACAAAACTGCAACAATGTCTAAGCACATAATAGCAGAAATTGATGATTGTCACAACAAAATATCATGGCCCAGTAGAACCATAATAGAACAGAAAAATGTCGTATCGCTCTATTGCCATATATGTACATGCAACATGTACCATTATGATTTCAAAGGTGGCACCCTGGTATCCATTTGTGAATCAAATGCTATAATGCCCCGAAGATTCATTGATAATTAGCATAATAAAGCAAATAATGCACTAAAATTAATATATGCTAGTATTATCATATATTGTAAAATATAATGTGACACATCCAAATAAATATATATATACCGACCAAAACACATCTAAGTGACCCAGTGTGTATAACGGCGCATGTTAGGAGACACTGAACGAACGTCACATGGCGAAAGGCGTCAAACGTCCGGACACAAGGTCAGGACGCATAAAGACACCCTCACCATGCGTGCATCCGACAATGTCAACCAACATGCGCACGACACATGGAAATACATGGATCAATACAATAAAGAAACATTGCACAATGTATAGAATGTGTACCACACATAAAAATAAATAAATCAATAGAATAAAAAGACATTTCATAATGTATATAATGTGTACAACCAATACAAAATAATGTAAAAAAAAAAAAAACAACAATCCATTGGATATGAATAATATACGAGCAGAATCTTCATAGATGTAATCTGTGACGCAGAAGTTAATGCAGGATCCTTATTGGAAATATATCCCAGAGCAACCTCTCCAAGCCACGCATAGAATCGACAATACTACAGACACGATACATGAGACCACAATTCACTGAAACTAAAAAAGAAAAATGTTAAATAAAGTAGATAAAATCATAAAAAAGATGCAAATGACAGACTCTCATTGAGGCCAGATGGAGAGACCGTATTGAGGGTCCAAATCCATCTGGCCTCCAATTGAGCCAATCTCTTACTCATATTACCACCCCTCGCATTGATGGCAAGCATGTCAATACCAGGGATCTTGAGACCCGACGCATCACAGTTGTGATGTAATCTGAAATGCCTCGGGATCGTCTTCAGAGCGGAAATATCTTCCACATCTTTGGCCGCTATAATTCCCAGTACGTGTTCACGTACCCTCACTTTAAGTTGCCTCGTAGTGAGCCCAACGTATATAAGGTCACATGGACATGTTGCGTAATAAATAACACATGTAGAATTACACGAGATGTTATATCTGATATCAAATTCATGAGTATTATCAGAATTGACAAACTTATGTGTCCTAGACACATTGGGGCAAGCCACACATGAACCACATGGTTTGCACCCGCCATGTAACATTTGCTTCTTATTTGGCTCATAGTGGCGTTTCACTAATTTGTCTGTTAGGTTACCAGATCTCTTAAATGTGATCTTAGGCCCATTCCCTATGAATTTGGATATAATAGGGTCCGTTTGTAATATGCCCCAGTGTTTATTCAAACATGTCCGTAATGGTCACTCTGACCGTTAAATTGAGTGATGAACCGTACATCATTAGTGGAATTCCGCTGAGGATTAGAATATAGGGCATCATGCCGGGTCTGATGTTTTGCCCTATTATAAGCCCTCTTGACAGATCTTTTGCTGTATCCCCGCTCGAAAAATCGAGCCTTTAACAATTCGGCCTGTTCAACGAAATCTTCTTCCCGGGAACAAATACGCCTCAATCTAAGGAACTGGCCTCTGGGAATTGAATTGATCAAAGTCCTGGGATGAGACGAAGAAGCATGGACTAGAGAATTCACAGCTGTAGATTTTCTAAATAAGTTTGTCTGTAAATAACCATCATTATCCCTCACCACTTTTACATCAAGGAATTCAATGTTCTCTTTCTGATGGTTGAATGTTAAATGCACATTGATCAAATTGGAATTAAGTTGGCACATAAATGCTGATAGAGCTCCGATGGAATCCTGCCAAATAAAAAATATATCATCTATGTAGCGTGTCCAAAAAAGGACACGCTCCATAGAACCAAATGTTTCTGAAATAAAGAGGTCCCTCTCCCAAAATCCAAGGAACAGATTGGCGTAGGATGGAGCAAATGAAGCTCCCATTGCTGTTCCTTGGATTTGGAGGAAGAAGGACCCCTTAAAAATAAAAAAATTATGAGTAAGTGCAAACTCAAGCAAATTAATAAAAAACACAATAAAAGCCCGAGAAAATGAGGAAAACTGTAAAAAATATGTGACGGCAGTGATTCCATCGTTGTGACGTATATTCGTATATAGCGACTCAACGTCACAAGTTACTAAAGTACAATCTTGATCTATGTGCATGCCATCAATTTTCTTGAGAAAATCACTTGTGTCCCTTGTGTAGGAGGGAAGCGCTGTTACAAACGGCTGTAAGATTGAATCAATATATTTATTGATGTTTTCTAGATAATTCCCTCTGCCCGAGATAATTGGTCTACCCGGAGGGGTTTGTTGGTTTTTGTGGATTTTTGGCAAAAGATAAAGGGTGGGAATAGTGGGTTCCTTAACCTGTAAGGCCAATAGTAAATCTTTGGTAATGATTCCCTCATCATTGGCCTCGCAGAGTAATCGATTAAGTTGTGTCTGGAATTTGGTCAATGGGTTGAAGGTCAATTTCTTATAGCATTGTACATTATTTAATTGACGAAATGCTTCAATTTCATACAATGTTTTAGGCCAGACCACCACATTCCCACCCTTATCTGCTGGTTTAAAGACCACATCTTCTAAATCCATCAATCTCTGTAAACTGGCTTTCTCCTTTTTAGTGAATTTTTTTGTATGTGAATGGGGAGGAATCCCACTCAATTCACCACACACTGTTTTAACAAACACGTCAATCGCTGGACATGTGGAAAGAGGAGGAAATTTAATTGATTTTTTCTTGATAACACTTTTGCACATATTATTTATTTTTATTGGGTGTGTGCACATACATATACAGTGACTCAGGTTTTTTATTCATTGAGCACAACAGTGCACATTTATTACATACAGGGTTTTTTTTGTTTGCATTCACTTTCATATTGCTTATAGTAGGCCATTGGCTAATTGTTATTGCACAATCTATATATAATTTACATACTTACCTGATCATATACATTGGAAAACTGGGTATTGGCTATTATTAGGTGGTGTTCTTGCCTCCTTTTTATTGCTGTTATTTTTATGATTATACCATGTTTTTATAATTGTTATTATATTCAATTAAACTTTCACATTGTGTACTTTACCTGCCTTGTGGTGCTGTTTTTCCCCCTTTTTCCTTTGCACTTGGGTGTCTATTTTTTCTCAATTAAAGCTTGTAGATTAGATAAAGCCTCTCTTTCCTCTCTTGTATGAAATAAATCATATTGATCAGATTTAAAATGGATTTTTTGAAAAATCAACTTTCTTGAAAACAAGTGTAGGTCTTTTGTTACTATGAATGGATCTATATAGGATGAAAGCGAAAAAGTTAACCCCTTCTGTAAAACCTTCGTTTGCATAGTAGTCAGTTGATGTGTGGATAAATTAATTACCTTCAAATGGTCTTCACGTCGGTTCCTACTGTTGGCTTTCTGATATTGATTGCGTTTACCAAATTGTCTTGTCTTTGGGCCTATATCAAGTTCTGAAGCATGACTTCCACTTTCACTTACTGAAGAAATTGATTGAACAGATGCACTCCTTGAGAAATTTCTCTTCACCGGATTTTTCATCTGCCACCGAAAAATCTTACCATTTGCAAAATCGGTGCTATCTCGTTCGTATTTTTTGAATTTGTCGGAGCTGATACTTTTCTCCCACCTTTCTATGTCTTTTTCCAGATTATTGATTGCCTCCTGGAAATTTGCCGCTGTCATTTCAGTTTGTAAATTTCTCTGTAGATCAGAAATCTCTTCCTCCAACTTACTCAGAGTTGAGGTGTTTTTTTCAATTATAATGTTGATAAATTCTAAAGAACATGTATTTGCAGCCTTTATCCATCTCTGCACCAAATTATCATCCTCCAAATCAAAAGTGGGATATACTTGTATCCTAAGACCACGTGGTATGATTTTCTGATCCAATAGTTCTGTAAAGCTGCCTTCGTCCACCAGACTTTGGTTTTTTTATGTATGGCATTTCTATATTTTTTTAGGACTTCTTGGTTGGCAATTGAGGTTTGACCTATGCCAGATCCTGCACCCTTTCTAAAAATATCACTAGCCTTGGCTAACCAAGACGTTTCCTTGGATTTGAAATCCATTGTATTTTTAGTAGGTACACTGTAAGGCCTCTTTCACACATCCGTTTTTCTCCTTGCAGCGCCCCCGGCATTTTTTCGCAGCACCGCATCACAAAACCGTATGCACCGCATGCGGTTTTTTTCCCATAGACTTTCATTAGCGCCGGATGGCGCCGCATGTCACTGCGGCGCGTCCGGTTGGTGCCGGATGCGGTGTCTGGTCACCGTCCGGTGTCTGGAAAAAACGTTGCATGTAACGTTTTTTGTCTGCGGCGAAAAAGCCGCATGCGCCGGATGCGGCGCGTGCGGCTTTTTTTTACAATGAAAGTCTATGGACGCCGCAATGCGCCGCATCCGGCTTGAGCCGCATCCGGTAGCCGCATCCGGTTTTTTAATTGATATACCAGCCCACAAAAAACAGATACCAGACAGATACCACCCCTCAGCAAACATATAAAAAAAAAAATTTTGTGGGACATCAGACACATCCACAGAAGCCACAGAGCCAACGACGCAGCCACCGACGCAGCCACCGACGCAGCCACCGACGCAGCCACCGGAGACTCAGCCACCGGAGACTAGCCACCGACGCCTCAGCCACCGGAGACTCAGCCACCGGAGACTCGCAGCCAGGATCCGCACCATGGAGCGCCAGGAAAACAGACGGTAAATATGCCCCCCCCCCCAAAATCCAAAATTTACAATACATATGTCACCAATGCTGTGTGAGCTGATGTTTATTTTTGGCACCTGGTACATTTTATATTTCATGTTTTTTCTGTGATGGGATTGGTTCCCCTGGTATTGTATGAAATTAAATTGCCGATGATGGGGTGGGTCCCCGAGTTTAAAATGCATTTGTTTGGGAACTTTATTGTGTATTCCCTGCTACTGTTGTGAATGTTGATAATGTAGATCTACTGGTACTGTTTTTTTGCAGTGATGTGCTTGGTCTCCCTGCGACAATATGAAATGTGGATGTATTTGTGTATCATATAATGGTTTTTTTTTTTTTGGTTTTTAAATCTTTTTTTTTTTTGGGCCTGTGATGTGGTTGCTTGTCCTGCTACTATCTGAAATGTGCATGTGTTTACTATGGTAATGTTTATCTCCATTTTTTTTGCCAATGTTTATTTTTTGTGGCCTGTGATGGTTTTTCTACTAATGCTCTCTTGCATTTGTTTAGTATGCTAATGTTTTTTTGTTTGCAATCTTTGTTCTTTGTGGTCTGTCACGGTTTATCTACTCATGGTCTCTTGCATTTGTTTAGTATGCTAATGTTTTTTTGTTTGCAATCTTTGTTCTTTGTGGCCTGTCACGGTTTATCTACTCATGGTCTCTTGCATTGTATGCTAATGTTTTTTTGTTTGCAATCTTTGTTCTTTGTGGCCTGTCATGGTTTATCTACTCATGGTCTCTTGCATTTGTTTAGTATGCTAATGTTTTTTTGTTTGCAATCTTTGTTCTTTGTGGCCTGTCACGGTTTATCTACTCATGCTGCTATTACATTTGCATGTGTTTCGTATCCAAATGTTGATCTACTTTTCTTTTTGTTGCAATTTTTTTTTTTTTGGGTGCCTCTGACCTTAAATCTACTCATGCTCGTATGTGAAATGTCCATGTTTTTATTATCATTATGTTTGTACTGTTTTTTTATTTTGTTATTGGGGATCGGTTGATTCAAACTGTTAATTTTTTATTTATTGATTTTTTTTTTTTTTTTTTGTCCAGGGATACGGTTTACCCATGGTACTGTTGATGGCTACAAATGATTGCATGTGGTCGGAATAATGTCCTTGTTTGAATGTTATATTTTAAAACAGGGACAATCAATACATATAAACACAATTCCTTTTTGTCTGTTAATTCCACAGCAGAAGAATTGATGCTGCTGACCCAAGGGCGCAGGAGATCCTGGATGCAAGGAGGCAAGCCAATAGAAAGTAAATATGACATCCCCCATGTGCCTAAAAATTAAATGTTTGTTTTTCTCTTTCAGCCAGGGACAAGGAATCCGCATATATTCACTGTCCCTTTTTGTGTCCTTATTCAACAGCAGAAGAATTCAACGAGCGGCGGCGGCGGCGGCTGAAGCGCAAGTTGAGCAGAGGGGAGGAGAGGACCTCCAAGCTAGGAGGCTAGCAAGCAGAAAGTAAGTATTACAGCACACATTTTGCTCTAAATTACATGTTTGTTTTTCTCTTTCAGCCAGGGCAAAGGAATACAGATATATTCACTGTCCGTTTTTGTGTCCTTATTCAACAGCCGAAGACTTCACCGGGCGGCGGCGGCTGAAGCGCAAGTTCAGCAGAGGGGAGGAGAGGACCTCCAAGCTAGGAGGCTAGCACGCAGAAAGTAAGTATTACAGCACACATTTTGCTGTAAATTACATGTTTGTTTTTCTTTCAGCCATGGACAAGGAATATAAAATTTACAGTCCCTTTTTACTTAACAGCAGAAGACGTCAAGAAGAGGGGGAGGCGGCGGCTGGAGATAGACGAGAGGAGGAGAGGCGGGCAAGGAGGGAAGCCAGTAGAAAGTAAAGATTACATCCCCCATTTCAATAAAAATACATGTTTGTTTTTCTCTTTCAGCCAGGGCCAAGGAATATAGAAATATATTGACTGTCCCTTTTTGTTTCTTCCACAGCAGACAACGTCAAACAGGTGCTGCAGCTGCCGCAATGGCGGTGTTGGCGGAGGAGGCAGCGGCTGAAGCGGCGGCGGCAGCACCACCGGCATCGCCATCTCCTCCCTCCCAGCCAGAGCCAGAGCCGCCACAGCAGGACACATCTTCTTCTGGGAGCCCTCCTAGCCATCGTCAGGAATTGGCGGTAAAAATATGTATTTTTAATTTTTCTATCCACAATCCATCTGTGGGCTATATGTCTTGATTGGGTTTTTTTAATAACAGGAATCTGAAGATGACGAGGAGCTCCCAGAGGAAGAAGGACGGGGTGGAGAGATACCCGGAGTGGGCTCACAATTCGTAAGTATCCTGCATCAATCGCAGAAACACACCATCACAGTACACACAACACATAGAAAAACATTTATTACATACTTCACACAGCGGCCAACACCTGCCAATATCCTAATTTTTCTTTTCATTTTTAGTCTCTCGCATCTGGGAGCCAGAGGGTTTCTCCCAGCGCCTCCCAGAGTCGTCGTGAGACTGTCGGCGGTTCTCAACGTGTAAGTTTTGTTTTTGTGCCATTTTCTATAATTTTTCATTTGTACAAAACGTGTTATCTAAAAATGTTTTGTGCATTAATTTTCCCATTGTAACATGTATAATTTTGCAAATTTCAAACAATGTGTCTGATGATTTTTTTTTTTCCTTTGTTAATTTCACAGGCTTCACAGCGTGCTCCCGACTCGGACACGGAGGAGGGATTGGACGTGGAGTTGATGATCGACCTGGTCCGAGAAAGGGAGCCGCTGTGGAACATGGGGGACCGCCAGCATGCGGATCAAATTGTGACACGACGGCTCTGGACGGAAGTGGCAGCAGCAATGGTGCACCGCTGGGAGGACCTCAATCCTAGGTCCCAGACTAAATTACGTAAGTATAGTTCATGTTGCTGACTGTAAAGGTGTTTTTTCAAAACTTCTGTCCTCGTGTAACCAACGCTTCTTGTTTTCCATTTTCTTTTGTGAAACACTATGGAAACAATGAAAACATTAACTCTGGGGGACACGAGGACTAAAGTGTGGTTGTTGTATAGTAACCAATGTGTGCTTTCTCGTTTCAGGGGAGAGAATTATGAAGCGGTGGCGGTCTGTGAGGGATCGCTTTAAGAAGGAATTTAACAAAGAGATGCGGGCCCCGAGTGGATCTTCAGGACGCCAGAGCAAGTACAAATATGCACGAGCTCTGGCGTTCCTGCGTGAAACAATGGTCACCAGAAGGTAAATATAACCATAAATGTTAACTTTTTTTTTTTTACAGCCAGGGCCATTCCACATCTGTATATTAATTTTATGTTTTTGTTTCTTCCACAGCACGGTGAGCAGCACTCGGGCGCCCGCAGAGTTGGAGCCTTCTAGAGCGAACACTCAGGAGACCGACACCGAGGGACACTTTGACCAACCCTCCACATCTGCCCCTTCCCAGACTTCACACACACTTGATCCCGCTGTCCCCTCCACCAGCGCTGGAGCATCGTGGCCGGCTGCATTACATGAATCTGCTGGTCAGGATATAGCCTTCCCTTTACCCCACCCTTCTGACCCTGCCACCTCTAGTACAGCTGCGGGTACTGGGCGGCAGCGTCAGAAGGGTCAGGAAAAGAACTATGCGCCCGAGTTCTTACACATGAACGCATCTTTCCAGAACTGCCTTAAGTTGCTATCTGAACAAGTTGCCGCAGGCGTTCGTCAGATAACCACACTAGTTGGTGAGGTCAAGACACTTCTGGAAACTGTGCGTTCTGAGTTAAGAACACCCCCGAACTACAGCTTTTTTAGGTCGGTTGCGGAGCGCATAGATCCGCTATCTTATGACCAGCAGATGTATGTGATGCACACGTGCCACTCTGCTCTAGCGCAGGTTGTCTCCCATCCTCAATCCACCCCAGTCATTCCACCACCTCCCCCCCTACAGCCGCCGTCCATCTTCCCCCCCCTCCACCTGCCATACCTCCTCGCCCTCCTATTCAATATCAACCTCCCCAATACCAACCACCTCCCCAGCTCCATCAACCTCCACTATATCAACCACCTCCCCAGGTCCAACCACCTCCCCAACTGCAGTCACCTCCCCAGTACCAACAACCTACCCACTACCAGCCACCTACCCCCTACCACACTTCTACCTACCAATCTCCTTCCCCCTTCCAAATACCTACTATGTCACCTGCTCCTCATGCACAACCCTCCACTCCACCACCACCCACCTGTTCTGCCTTGTCTTCCCATTCTTTTGGTCTTTCCACCCCTTCACCTCTTCCTGTTCCTTCCCCACCACCATCCCGTTCGTCCCTCCACACTCTCCACACTCCCACGGTCGAAGTGTCCCGCAGCCCCTCCAGCAGTATTTCCACCCCACACTACACAGACCTTTAAATATGTGTTTGTTTATAATTTTTTGAATGAAAAAAAAAAATGTAATAAAAAAATAAAGTTGAATAAATAAAGTTTAATAAAAAAATAAAGTTGAATAAATAAAGTTTAATATAAAAAAAAGGTTATTTCTATGTTAAACATTTGGCCAAAAGGCCTAATTTTATAACAATTATATTAAAAAAAAATTTTTTCAATAAATTGTTCATTGGTTTAACATTGTTGTCTGTCTTTAATTTATAGGATGTTAAGTATTAAATTTGTTATACAGGTACAGCTAACTTTGGCTAAAAGGTTCATAAATGCAACCTTTTTTACAAAGTTATGTCCCGGGTTTCTATTATCTTTTCACTAAAAATGTGTACTTTTTTAGATTATCTCCTACCCCAGGTTTCCCCTACTCCAGTCCTCAAGGCCCACCAAAAACATATCATGTTTTCAGGATTTCCTTTGTATTGCACAGGTGAGGCAATTATCACCTGAGCAATACAAAGGAAAGACTGAAAACTTGACATGTTGGTGGGCCTTGAGGACTGGAGTAGGGGAAACATGGCCTAGAATGTACACTTTTTTTTGACAAATGGTGAAATACTTTTGTTAATACAATTTCACCTTTTGTCCAAAAAAAGGGTACATTGTAGGCCATGGGTCCCCAAATCCAGTCATCAAGGCCAACCAACAGGTATTGTTTTCAGGATTTCCTTTGTATTGCACAGGTGAGGCAATTATCACCTGAGCAATACAAAGGAAAGACTGAAAACTTGACCTGTTGGTGGGCCTTGAGGACTGGATTTGGGGAACCATGGCCTACAATGTACACTTTTTTTGACAAAAGGTGAAATCGTTTTGTTAAACAGCCATGGACACAACAATGGCAAAAAGGTTACAGTAGAAAACACACAAGAAGGTAGACAAGTAAAACTATTGGTTTATTGTGGGTAAAGAAAATTATTAAAAGGAACAATACATTTATCACACTCTGTCATCCTGCCAGTCAACACTACCTTCCGGTGACACAAAGTATTGAGCAAACTTGTCCCTCATTCTTGAAACCGCGACTGTACTGCGAGTGGTAATGTTGCTGTAGTCGTGCAAAGTTGTTTCTTGATTGTGGTCCTCCAGAGAAATTGGTTCCTTGGTTAGGAATGGCTGCCCATTCATTATAGGATCCAATTCAAAGTACTGGTTCTCACCCACAAAGCTCTCCACAGTGCAGCACCCCCTACATCTCCTCCCTCATTTCTATCTATCGGCCTAACCGACTGCTGCGCTCTGCAAACGACTTTCGACTAACCTCTGCACTAATCCGTACCTCCCACTCCCGACTCCAAGACTTCTCCCGCGCTGCGCCAATCCTCTGGAATGCTCTACCCCAAGAAATTAGGACTATCCACAATTTGCATGGTTTCAGGAGCTCCCTCAAAACACATTTGTTCAGAGTGGCCTATCACATTCACTAACCAAAGTCGTTCTATGTTTAAGTGTGTATGTGTAGCCCATTCACTATCTCCATCCATGCCTCACTCCCTCAAGATGGCTGGACCATCATTGTAAATGCACCATTGTATATACACACCTGTACTTTGTATCTCCCCCACCTCATTGTAGATTGTAAGCTCTCACGAGCAGGGTCGGCTTATTTTGCTTTAATTATTGTATTGTTAACGTTGTTACCTATGACTTGTGTTTTGAAACTGTTAAACTGTAAAGCGCTGCGGAATATGTTGGCGCTATATAAATAAAGATTATTATTATTATTATTATTATTAGGACAAAATTATGGAGGACCACGCACGCTTCCACTACATCATCAACAGTCTCGGTCTTCAAGTTAATTGCAGTCAAAAGGACACGCCATTTTGCTGTCATAATGCCAAAGGCACACTCCACCATCCGTCTGGCTCTTGTGAGGCGGTAGTTAAATATCCGCTTTGTATGTGTCAATTCTCTGCTGGCATACGGCTTCAATAGGTGTTGGGACAGCTGGAATGCCTCATCACCTACACACACGAATGGCATCGGTGGGCCTGAGGTTTGAGGCAGTGGCCTAGGGGGGGGAAATGAAAACTGTTTCCATACAATTTACGTCCCATAGCAGATAGTTTAAACACTTGGGAGTCATTAGACCGTCCATAAGACCCAATGTCCACCGCGATAAACTTGTAGTGCGCATCTGCAATAGCCATCAGGACGATAGAGAAATATTTTTTTTATAGTTAAAGAATTCAGATCCAGTTCCTTTTGGCTTTTGAATGCGGATGTGCTTTCCATCAACGGCCCCCAGGCAATTGGGAACTGGCAGATGAGTAGAAACTGGTCCGCTATTTGAAGCCATCGCTCTGTTGTTGGCTCTGGAATAAATTCTCCAACCAAAGTATCCCACAGAGCACGACAAGTGTACTTTATTATGCCGGATAGTGTGGAGATTCCAATCCGATACTGAAAATGTAGCGATGCCAGCGTCTCACCAGTTGCCAGAAATCTGAAAACAAATTAGAAAATACAAATTATTTCAGAAACGCAGCATTACATACCAGAACTCAGCTACGACTATTGGAGATACCAAACATAATCACATCTATGACAAAGACTGTTTTATAACTAAATTTGGGGATACTCATGTGGTTTCCTAGTTGGCCTGTGATGTTCAATTAATGATAAAATTACAAGTGCGCTCAAGCAAACAGATCCAATACATATAGCTTACCTTATAGTCACCATGAGACGCTCCGCCGGAGATATCGAGAACCGACAGTAGGTGTCTGATTTTTTAATTTGGTCTCCAACACGCTCCAGCAAATCATCAAAGTTTTCTTTCTTCATCCGCAGATAGGCAAAGAACTTATCTGGATTTTGTCGCAGCTCCATGTTCAGTGTGGAATAGACACCACGAGTTAATCTCTGTGCCGTAATGGGGTGGATCCACAAACGGCGGCGTCTTCGCTGACGTCTAATGCGCTGCTCCTCAAACTTTCGCTCCTTCTCCAGAACGATAAACCTCAATCGATTCATCTCCGCAGTAAAATCAACAAGATTCCTGAAGATATTGCCGATAATGACATCCATGTTCGCCAATCACTTGCTACTTGCTCTACTCTCCAAACTGCACTTGCTCCTCTACAACCTGTCAAAGATGGGCTGTAGGAGCAGTGTATATATAGGATTACAGTAGCCAATCATATTTGGAACCCCAAAAAGGGCGGTCTTAAAAAACCGGATCCGGCGCATACGGCGTCAATGGATGCCAAACCGGATACACCGGATGAGATGGATGCGTTTTTTTGCCGCATTCGTGAACCGGATGCGGCGAAAAACCGGATGCGGCGCATCCGGTTTTCATACAAAATACCGGATGCGGCGCTGCGGCTAAATGCCGGGGGCGCCGTTTAGGCGCCCGCCGGATGTGTGAATGAGGCCTTAAAAAACAGTATATAATGTTAGATTACCTCCCTTGAATAAGTACCTGATAGCTAAATATTATGCTTCCACTTCAACCATAAACACCAATGTCCCAGTACACAATCTAACCGGGATCTGTTTAAGCATATAAATAAATTTTTCAGAAAAGTTTTTTTGAATATCACAATTCAACTTTATTTCCATAAAACAATATCAAAACACATATAAACACCAAAAAAGGATGCAAGATTTGACTCCAGGGACATTTCAGACTCTTGTATATCAAATATCTGCCTTGTAGACACTCATTCACATTAGCTCAAATTCCATATATCGCAGCTATTTATCCAGCTCCCCACCCTTAGATTTGGGTTACTGCTATCTACCCCTTGATAAATATAGAAACGATTGTGAGAAAGTCCAATTCCCCGACACGAGATCTATGTCCCACCACTTAAATATATCATATGCTGGGATCATATTTCCATAAGTGTAACCCAGCCAATTGCACTATCACAACCAATAATATTTAAACGGGGGTTAAGCCTGACCCTATCTCATATTCGGCTGGAACAGTCTAGATCACTGCATATAACAACGTAATAGAGCTATAAAAGTGCTGAGTATCGTACCTGAATCCTGGCAGTTGAGATCAAATGCTGAGAGTCCTGTCCCCTCTGCCCCGATGCGCACGTTTCGCCCAGCTTCTTCGGGGGGCGTGTCAGGGCAGAGGGTATGTGCTCCTTAAATATTCCCATTAGCCTATTACTACCGCTCACCAATTAAAAAGTACACGTGCATACCCATCGATAATGTAGCGGCGCATGCGTCTGTCGTGTCCGGTCATGAGTCGACTTCCGATTGCGATCTCGGTGAGGCCACCCCCTCCCGTCCGTGAACTGATCACGTGACTAGGTCCGGGTGACGTCAGCGTTTCAGATCGCGCTCGGAATATCGCGAGCCCGTCCACGATCAGCGCACGCGCACCAAAATCGAACTGAATGTTTTGACTGCACGCAAGTCCTTTGCCCGTTCTGCGAACACTGGTTATCCTCTATCGATCAGATCTATATAAAGATGTACAAACATGATGACTAGATGCTAGTAAACCTAGATGCTGGTAGACCTTAATCAGATTCCATAACATGCTAAATAGTGGCCGTATTGATCACTTAATAACCTACTAAAGCTGTTTGACTAAGACATATATATTATGCTACATCGATCAGATCTATAAAAAGATGTACATACATGATGACTAGATACTAGTAATCCTAGATGCTAGTAAACCCTGATCAAATTCCATAACATGCTAGATAGTGGCCGTATTGATCACTTAATAACCTACTAAGACATATATATTATGCTACATCGATCAGATCTATAAAAAGATGTACAAACATGATGACTAGATACTAGTAATCCTAGATGCTAGTAAACCTTGCTCAAATTCCATAACATGCTAGATAGTGGCCGTATTGATCACTTAATAACCTACTAAGACATATATATTATGCTACATCAATCAGATCTATATAAGGATGTACAAACATGATGCTACATCGATCAGATCTATATAAAGATGTACAAAAAGCAATATATCTATCAAATTTGTCTATATGTATAAATGGCAATTTGACTACCACCAATCATTAATTAATATTACAGTATCGATCCACATATAACGCTGTGTCTTGCCAAGTCCAAAAAGAGTCAGAAATTTTCTTTTAAATCCCATAAATACATTCAATTCTTTCTTTAGGTTTTCACTCCAGATCCACAACGATTATATGAAGATATTGAAGCCCGACCACATCTTGAGATCTGTCTTCCTCCTCAATGTTCATTCAATAACCCCCATCAAATCGCACGAACCAGCTCATGTCAAAATAAAGTAAATTTTTTTACAGTTACAAGGAACAGCGATGGGGGCCTCATGTGCCCCCTCGTATACAAATCTATTTTTGGGGTACTGGGAACGAGAAATATTTTTGAGTGAAATGATACCCGGTATTAATCAGATACATCATTGGATGAGGTACATCGATGATGTGCTGTTTATTTGGGAGGGGCCGACTGAAGAATTGGACAATATAATGAGAACTCTCAACACAAATCCATATAACATTAATCTGACATATAAGTCGGGACATACCATTGAATTCCTTGACCTGTCTGTGTCAGTTTCAAATGATGGTTGCATATCTACAACAATTTTTAGGAAGGAAACAGCTACCAATTCATTGCTTCACGCCAAATCCTTTCACCCTAATACCCTTATTCAGGGTATTCCAATAGGTCAATTCCTGAGGGTCAAGAGAATTTGCACAACTGAGAGTCAATTTGAACTCTAGTCGAGAGATTTGTCGCAACGATTTGAGGACCGAGGATATAGCCGTCGTAGCATTAGAAGGGGATATTTAAGAGCAAAAAATACATCCAGAGATCAACTTCTTTGTGGATCAGTAAGAACTAATCAAAATCCAAATCAAATGAGATTTATAACGGCTTATCATGACCAATGGGAAGAGTTTAGATCTATTCTAAATAAACATTGGAAAATTCTGTTTACTGACCCTATTTTGAGTAAAATTCTAGATCCACGTCCCTCAATAGTAGCAAGACGATCCAGGAACTTAAAAGATACATTGGTGCATAGTCACTTTGATCCCCACAAGAAGGTGGAAGGGAAAAACAATTTTGGATTTTTTCCATGTGGCTTTTGCAAGGCATGTGCAAATTTGGTGAAAGCTAAAAAGTTCAAGAATCACGATGGCTCAAGAATTTTCGAAATAAGAAAACACATTACATGTGCGTCCAAAGGAGTTATATATCATGCGTCATGTCCGTGCAATAAGGTGTATATAGGCCTTACCACTAGAGAGTTGAAAATTCGGACACGAGAGCATTGCTTGGATATTGAAAGGGCAAAAAACCGTCGAGGACGAAACCCTGTTAAAAACACTCCCTAGGCACTTCAAAAAGTTCCATGATAGTCGGTCATATGCATTGAAAATAAAGGGAATTGACTCTTTATCATTGGGATTCAGAGGTGGGGATCTTGGTAGGGAGCTGGCTAGATTAGAATGTAGATGGATATATAGATTGGGAACAATGAGTCCACAGGGACTTAATGAGAGTACAGGCTTTGGAGCATTTCTGTGAATAAAAATAGGGGTTTTTTTGGCTGGCATGTATTTGAGGTGGAATGGGGCAGTGGGTGTGTTTTTTCTGCTTCTTTTGTTTTTAAGTATGTTTTTAAGTTTTGGATTTTACTTACCTGTTTTTTGCCTTTATTTTGACATGAGCTGGTTCGTGCGATTTGATGGGGGTTATTGAATGAACATTGAGGAGGAAGACAGATCTCAAGATGTGGTCGCGCTTCAATATCTTCATATAATCGTTGTGGATCTGGAGTGAAAACCTAAAGAAAGAATTGAATGTATTTATGGGATTTAAAAGAAAATTTCTGACTCTTTTTGGACTTGGCAAGACACAGCGTTATATGTGGATCGATACTGTAATATTAATTAATGATTGGTGGTAGTCAAATTGCCATTTATACATATAGACAAATTTGATAGATATATTGCTTTTTGTACATCTTTATATAGATCTGATCGATGTAGCATCATGTTTGTACATCCTTATGTAGATCTGATTGATGTAGCATAATATATATGTCTTAGTAGGTTATTAAGTGATCAATACGGACACTATCTAGCATGTTATGGAATTTGATCAAGGTTTACTAGCATCTAGGATTACTAGTATCTAGTCATCATGTTTGTACATCTTTTTATAGATCTGATTGATGTAGCATAATATATATGTCTTAGTAGGTTATTAAGTGATCAATACGGCCACTATCTAGCATGTTATGGAATTTGATCAAGGTTTACTAGCATCTAGGATTACTAGTATCTAGTCATCATGTATGTACATCTTTTTATAGATCTGATCGATGTAGCATAATATATATGTCTTAGTCAAACAGCTTTAGTAGGTTATTAAGTGATCAATACGGCCACTATTTAGCATGTTATGGAATCTGATTAAGGTCTACCAGCATCTAGGTTTACTAGCATCTAGTCATCATGTTTGTACATCTTTATATAGATCTGATCGATAGAGGATAACCAGTGTTCGCAGAACGGGCAAAGGACTTGCGTGCAGTCAAAACATTCAGTTCGATTTTGGTGCGCGTGTGCTGATCGTGGACGGGCTTGCGATATTCCGAGCGCGATCTGAAACGCTGACGTCACCCGGACCTAGTCACGTGATCAGTTCACGAACGGGAGGTGGTGGCCTCACCGAGATCGCAATCGGAAGTCGACTCATGACCGGACACGACAGACCCATGCGCCACTACATTATCGATGGGTATGCACGTGTACTTTTTAATTGGTGAGCGGTAGTAATAGGCTAATGGGAATATTTAAGGAGCACATACCCTCTGCCCTGACACGCCCCCCGAAGAAGCTGGGCGAAACGTGCGCGTCGGGGCAGAGGGGACAGGACTCTCAGCATTTGATCTCAACTGCCAGGATTCAGGTACGATACTCAGCACTTTTATAGCTCTATTACGTTGTTATATGCAGTGATCTAGACTGTTCCAGCCGAATATGAGATAGGGTCAGGCTTAACCCCATTTAAATATTATTGGTTGTGATAGTGCAATTGGCTGGGTTACACTTATGGAAATATGATCCCAGCATATGATATATTTAAGTGGTGGGACATAGATCTCGTGTCGGGGAATTGGACTTTCTCACAATCGTTTCTATATTTATCAAGGGGTAGATAGCAGTAACCCAAATCTAAGGGTGGGGAGCTGGATAAATAGCTGCGATATATGGAATTTGAGCTAATGTAAATGAGTGTCTACAAGGCAGATATTTGATATACAAGAGTCTGAAATGTCCCTGGAGTCAAATCTTGCATCCTTTCTTGGTGTTTATATGTGTTTTGATATTGTTTTATGGAAATAAAGTTGAATTGTGATATTCAAAAAAACTTTTCTGAAAAATTTATTTATATGCTTAAACAGATCCCGGTTAGATTGTGTACTGGGACATTGGTGTTTATGGTTGAAGTGGAAGCATAATATTTAGCTATCAGGTACTTATTCAAGGGAGGTAATATATAAATACCTGTCTGTGTTCATCATCTCATGAAATATATTTACATTTGACCAGCTTGCTTTTTCTGAAATTGTCTGCGCCCCCGAATACCAATGTGCGAAAATTTCTCACGGGCCAAGCTAGTTTCCTGAATTTCATATTTTGAACTTTTTGAGATTGAATTCACAAAATAAAACTGGCACCATTTCCCTCACTGCTGAAGCAGGTTAATGTCATTTTGCATGACTGCACTGGATTTCCCTGGCTTGCCCTGCAGCTGTAATATCTAGCAGATTATTATAGCTTCTAGATTGGTGGTATAACAACTGTGCCAAATCCCGCCCCGTTTGTGTCTGCTTCGACCACTAGGCAGTGCTGCTCCTTTGTTGAGGGTGACGCATAACTGTTATAGTCCCGTTTTATTTCTAGGACTTTTAGTGCCTCTAGATTAGTTTGGTTTTGGTTATTCTCCTTTCTGAGAGTACTGAGCTGGAATTTATGACATATGACATTATGACAATTTATTCCCTGTGACTCTGAACTCCAATTCCAGTCAATAAGTTCTGCTTACATAGCCTGTAATTCTAGTCCTTGCTTTGGTTTTATTTCCTGATTCCTCCCATTTTCTAACCTCTACTTGTATTTTGACCATCCAATTGTTTCCTGATTTTGTCTATGACGTAAACTCTTGGCAATTACAGTGTGTAGTGACCCTTCTTGCCTTCAGCTTGCTCCACTGGTCAGTAGTTGACTCTGTGGCCCAGTCCAGATCCCTGTGCAGAAGTTAAAAGATGAAGGACATGGTAACCCCTACTATCTGGTAAATGAAGTGGCTTATACTAAGCCTGTCCGTGGAAGCTCTATTAACAGTTTCTAAGCTTCCACAAACAGTAAACAGCGACTGATGGTCAGTCATAGATCACCATTCCCAGTAGAGCACAGTCAGGAAGAGACTGGCAGTCTGTACAGCAGAGTCAGTTTTCATCTAGAAATTCCAATTGGCAAATGGAACTTACATATTGTCTTGGATCATATGGTGGGGTGGATCCTCCAAGTTCAAGATTCGGGTGGACACGGGCAAGCTTTAGACTGGCTGACAGGAGAACAGGAGAATCCTCTGGTGGGCACCTATGAAAGTGTGGGCCACCATGCTCTTATATGAGGAGTACTTAGCACAATATTCTTGAATCACTACGTATAGATAAAGGCAGCAACTTATTCATTTAACAATCTACCCAGTTCATTGTTATATAATTTTGTGATTGAGGATAATGTCACATTTGCATGTATCTAAAAAGAGGGGCCCAGAAGTTGGTTACTGGTGGGCCCTTGGCTCCCCAGTCTGACACTGGACACCAGGCCACAGGAGGTGGTGCAGCAGGCGGGTGAGGCATCTGGGACAGGAGTAGTAAAAGCACTGGAGGCCACAGGGAGACCAGCGACTGGGAAACAGGTAGTGGAAGCACTGGATGCAACAGGTAGACAGGATACTGGGAAGTCAGTGTCAGACTGGAGCACCTTAGGCCCACCAGAGAAAATCATTCTTGGGGCCCACTATTTAGCTACATAGAAATACATACAAGACCACCAATTGTGTGGTAGAAAAACGCTAATATCAGGGTATAATATAAGGTATCAACACAATACCTTTTAAAAATAGCAACAAAAGGCACAAGAGTGTATATATAGAAATAATTTTATTGAAACACATACAAAACACTTTATAAAAAGGGATGCCTCATATCCAGGAATGACACAGCAAGTTCACCCCACCCATAACCATCAAAACACATCTGTGTGTGAACCTTGCATAGAATTAACCCCAATTAGGAAAATCAATATATAAATATATTTTACAGTTTCCAATCATGTACTAAACTGTAGCTTATATTCAATTAATAAAGTGCTCTTAGTGCCTAAAGGGTTAAACCTAAAGGAGACAACATATAGGCTATTGCAAGTATAATCCTATATTAGTAAGGAAAATGCCTACTGTCCCCAAAGTCATAACTCAAATCACCATTATTTTCACTTTCATAAACGGTTAAATACCAAATATTAAAGTGCCAAAAAAGCTACTACTGAAATGAAAATAAAAGTGAAAATATACTATTTAGAACACAACAGCAGTCATGATATTTACCTAAGTGGCTGGGTGAAGGAACGCTGTGTCACTAACCCCAACGCACGTTTCGAATGCTCTTCTTCCGGGGGCGTGTATAACAAGGAGGGGATCATGTGCCCTTTTAAATGGCTGCTATCCAATCAAAAATGCTTGCCCATACAAGCTTTAACATCTAATTGCAATGCTTACAGGGTATTTTAACTCCGCCCGTTCATAATGGACCAATAGAGAAACAGTACATCGCATACTCCCATTTATACCCCACGTGGATATTCATTGTAGCAGATGATATATTCCCATCCCAAACATCATATCACCTCTGCGCTGTATCGCTATTGCTATGGCACTTCAAAAACATCTACATAGAAGTAAAGATTGCAAGCCAGCAGAATTAGATATCTACTACTTTCCTACCCTGGAGCCGCTTGTTGCCAATGCAATACACTAAACTGGGAGGACCTCGTGTAACTCCTCCCGTCAAAAGCTGGACCAATGAACTATCGGCGCATCACAAGCTGACGTCATAGCTTACAGGACCTCCCCCCTCTGGCGCGGCAGAATACATGACTCCCACAGGAGTCACGATTTCACCTATTGCCAGAGGTAGGGAGATCCAGCCAGACAACAGCAATGTGTGCGCACGTCAAAGAGACCGTAATAGTGCTTCACGATCATACTGATGATGCTAACCCGATGCAATGCCTAAATATCAATAATATTTAGACTTGAGAGTCCTCAGTGGTTGATACCTTTTAATGGCTAACTGAAAAGATGGTAACAAATTGCAAGCTTTCGAGACTACTCAGGTCTCTTCATCAGGCAAAGACTAATACAACATCTGAAGAATCACATATTTATACACAACACAGCACAACACATCTTTCCTATATCATAAATATCAATAATAAATTTACCCTAAGTGTACTTTGAATAAACAAATATACATGGACATAAAGACAGAAGTGCCTAAATACATAAAGTGCATATAAAGTGTATAATTGTACAATAATGATTACATAGACATAAACGATATATTAATAAAATACATATATAATGATATGTGTATAGTGTATAAAAAAAAACATCAATTGTATATTGTGATGTTACTAATAAACCATATGGTGAGTTTACATAATATGTGTGTAATGTGATCATACATAAATATATGCATAAATATGCACAAACATTATACATGCATATACAAAATACATCTTACAAAAAAAATGATAAAAAATAAAATATTAAAAAAATAATAATAATAAACAGAAAAAATAATAATAAAAAAATAAAAATAAAAAAATAAAATAAAAATATATATAGATAGTGAGCACTGTCCAAGTATGAAGATCTTCAGCTTGAGATGGAATGGATGAAAAAGCCATGGCACCGCTGGATACGAAATAAATGGATACAGCCAAGAGGAAATATATGGATCAAGCAAATATCTAAACCAAAAAATAAACAAATTAGCAATATAAACTTAAAAACAACCACCCTCCCTAAAACCAGATACCATGTAACTGAATGTGAACAACCTCATGAATGTACCTATAAGAAGGATCCAAACCCAAAATTCTCATTAAGGCCAAACGGTGATATAGTGCCCAATCGGTATATCCATCGACTCTCTAGTTGGGCTAGGGCTTTGCCAACATTTCCCCCTCGGATCCCCAAAGATAAAGAGTCTATGCCTTTGATTTTCAAAAATCCAGCAGTGCATTGATGATATTTTTTAAAATGTCTTGCCAATGTTTTTAATGAAGCCTCATCTTCTTCAAATTTCGCTTTTTCGATGTCCCTGCAATGTTCTCTTGCCCTCACCTTAAGTTCTCGTGTTGTCAACACGACATAGACTTTTGAGCATGGACAAGTAGCGTGATATATCACATTACGAGATGAACAAGTAATGTATTTTCTAATATCATACGTTCTAGTACTGTCCCAATTTGTGAAGGTCTTGCTTTTAACCAAATTCAAACAGGCTTTACAAGTGCCACAAGGAAAAAAGCCAACTGTGGCTGTAGGGTTTATTTTATTTTGCATAGGGTTATATAAGCTATGTACCAGAATTTCTCGGAGATTTTTGGATTCCTAGCTACAATTGAGTGCTTACTTGGCAACAACTTTTTTAGGACAGGGTCCATGGATAATATATGCCAATGCTTATTCAAAATATCTTTGAATTGGGGCCATTTATTATGGTAAGTAGTGATCATACGGATTTCACTAGGCTTTTGATCATCTTCTTTCTTTTTGCCATATAATAATTCGTTTCTTGTGATGTTAATAGCCCTTTTAAATCCCTTCCTTATATTTCTTTGGCTATATCCTCTTTCTTTAAACCGATCAGAAAGATCCTTAGATTGGAAATAAAAGTCTTCCGGTTTTGTGCAGATTTTTTTTGACTCTCAAAAATTGTCCAACAGGTATTCTTCTTATCGTTGCAGGTGGATGAGAAGACGTAGCATGTAGCAACGAATTTGTTTGCAGTGGATTTTCTAAACAAATTTGTACAGATATATCCATTGCTGTCCACATCAATCTTTATATCAAGGAAGTCAAGACTTCTACCAAATTTATATGTAAGATTGATGTTTAATTCATTGACGTTTAGAGTCTCCATGAAAGAAATCAACGTCTCCTCAGTACCCTCCCAAATGAACCAGACGTCATCAATATACCTCATCCAGCCTGAAATCAGGCTAGAATGAGGCATAGGTTCACTTACAAAAATCTGACGCTCCCAGGCTCCGAGGAATAAGTTTGCATATGAGGGGGCACAGCAAGCCCCCATAGCTGTGCCCTAGGTTTGTAAATACACAATGTTTTTAAAAATAAAAACATTGTGCGTTAAAACAAATTCCAACAATTCCAGTAATAATTGGACCATGTCTTTTTCAAGATTACTGGAATTTAAAAACCATGCAGTCGCCTTCAAGCCATCTTGATGTCGTATTGAAGCATACAGTGCCTCTACTGTACGTCTGCCGTTACCATAAGAGCATCTTCATTCATGTGAATATTGTCCAGTCTACGCAACACTGCTTTGGTATCCTGGACAAATGACAGAGAGAGTTTTCATTTAGCTCAGTATCCTCTGTATCTGAAAAAAATGTGTCTACCAATGAACGTGAAGTCAATTATTCTGGGAATTTGAGAACACATAATGGAGGTTACAGAAAACAGGCTGACATTTTTACCAGAAATACGAAGAAAAGGAGGGAGGACAATCCCAAGGTAATTAATTTATCAGAACATCAATTGTCAGATGTCCAGATTGCAGTTTTGGAAAAAGGGTTAACATTTTCTCCCTCCCAATATTTAGATTCGTTTGTAGCCATCAAAGATTTACATCATTTTGGTAGGAAAATGGTG
>JARQOD010000001.1:933943195-933966578 GCA_033576555.1 Oophaga sylvatica
CTGCAAAAATTGCATCATAAAACAGACACGGGAGATCCTACTTTATCCAATGATGAAAGAGAAGCTTTGAATATTCTGGAGGCTTTGGCTGAGGAAAGTGAAATTGGCATCACATAGGTAAGTTGTAGTGTTATGAATGTGCTAGAGATGGTTTCTGAGCAGAGGCTCCCTCTGGTGGTTACAGACAGTACAGAACCTTTCAGCGAAGAATGGCAATCTGGGTTCACTGACTGGTCTGATATAAGGGAGGTTCCCTCCCATGACGGTTGACGGTGATCAATTGTTCTTGTCTCAATTGTGGTTCCTGGTTCATTTGGAAGTTTGCTGGAGTCTTGCCTGCATCTCCTGCTTTGAGATAAGATATTTTTTGCTTTTCTTTTTGTGCTTGCGTTTTGCATTGTTTTCTGCACTTTTGTGGAGGTCAGCCAGGTCCCCTCCCGGGGCTTGAGCTCCTCACAGTTTATCTGCAGCCACTGTTATTTGCTCATTTGCTTTTTCCTGTTTTTTCAGCGGTTGCAGCTTGGTTTTGTTGACACTGAGATCTGATTTAGCGGGTGGCGAGATCGTGTGATCTCAGTATTTTTGTAATCAGAATTGTTGAATTTTTGTAGGGTTTTCTAGGTTCCAGAAAGTAATCTCTCCTTTCCTATCCTATTTAGTCAGCTTGTGGCCCCAGCGTTTGCTCAATCTAATTTCTGCCTATGTTTGTGTTTTCATCTTGTCTAACTGCCATTATATGTTTGGGGGCTTCCTATTTTTTGGGGGATCTGCTCCGGGGCAGATAGCTTTCATCTTTCTGCCTTTAGGTGTAGTTATCTCTCAGGCTGTGATGAGGCGTCTAGGATCAACGTAGGAACGCTCCACGGCTACCTCTAGTTGTGTCGTTAGTTTAGGAATCTGCAACCCATCAATTACCAACATCTCAGGTGTTCTGCTGCCCTGCTGTTGTTCCTGTCCTCCTAAGCTACCGAAACACAACAGTATCACCGGCCAAAACTGAAAATTATATGGTACTCACAGAAGGGAAAAATAGTGTGGAAAGAAAAAAGTTGTCAGAGTTGTCAGAGATTTTTTTTTTTTCTGTCTGTTGCATTGTTTCCCTCTTTTTCTCTGGGTGCTGAGGATTTTTTTTTTCTTTCAATGGAGTTTGCACAGTTGTCTGGCCGTGTGGATCAGCTTGCCACTGAGGTTCGGAGTATTGCTACCTATCTTGCTAGGTTGCCGGTTGTGGAACCTAGGATTCCCATGC
The DNA here is from genome assembly GCA_033576555.1 of Oophaga sylvatica. NCBI lineage: Eukaryota > Metazoa > Chordata > Amphibia > Anura > Dendrobatidae > Oophaga > Oophaga sylvatica. The sequence goes on from JARQOD010000001.1 coordinate 933,944,445, forward strand.
CAGATTTGTTTTTGGGGGATCGGGCTAAATTTCTGAATTTCAAAAATAACTGTAAGTTGTTTTTTGCCTTAAAGCCTAAGTCCTCAGGTAACGCGGCACAGCAGTTTCAAATTGTCATCTCTCTCCTGCGCGGCGATCCTCAGGATTGGGCTTTTTCCCTGACACCTGGGGATCCTGTTTTGAATGATATTGATGCATTTTTTCTGGCTCTGGGGTTATTGTACGATGAACCTAATGTCACTGTGATATGGAAATTTAATTAGGATAAAAATATCCTTCAGTGTTTGCTGCTTGCCATGTCCAAATCTCTATATTATGTCTTCTTTGAGCGCTCAGAACGAAATAAAAACTGTCCGCAACGCAAGTGTCAGTATAACAGTTTGTCAAAAGACATACATTTATTATTCATTCAAGGTTTTATACGTTTACAAAAAGGGGCTGGTTAGTCAATTAACATACAATTAAAAGCTGCTAGATTATTGGCTGTTCTAGTTTAAATATGATAATTATGATAATCATGATAAAAAAGCTGAGGTTGCAGAATTATTGTTTTATATTCTTGTGACCTAGTTGTCTTGCATAACTATAATGTAAACAACAGATATCTAATAGGACTTTTGTACTTCATGCATTTGTTCCTTTACGAAGGCCTTATGAAGGCCAGATTTCTTTAAAACGACTGATTATAGCTGGCCTAGAAATATGTAAGCACAGGGTTTTTTAGCAAGTGAGATCTATCTAACTGTGAACTGTGAATACATATATGTGAATATACTTTGAATATATGGAATACATATATATTTCCATGACAGTCCCCCCTTAGATACCACTTGTCCTAAAAACCTGCTCCTGGCCCAAAGCGCTGCAACTCTTTTGTGCTGCCGGAGAGTTGAGACACCCCTAGTACATGCTTCCCCCACCGAATACAGATTTTTCGCAAATGGGCGGTCAGGAGGACTGTCCCTGTCGGGGGTTTATGTGTTTGCAATCATAATCTCATAGTTGATAGGATGTTTCATCAATGATGTGTATTCTCAGTCTGGAGGTAGTTCGGAGATCTGGTCAAGCCAGGCAGTTCCATCCGGACTGGTGCGAGGTCCAAGATGGTGAGTGGCATCAAATTGGTTGTCTCTTGAACAGTTTTTCCATTATCCTGCGGATACAAGGAATTACACAGCAACCAGTAATTAATGCAAAAATGAGAAACCCCATAATGGCTGTCCCAACCTGTGCCAACATTTTCTGCCACCCACTCATCCACCCAAAGTATCGATCCCATGGGTCAGTGACACCTGAGTTCTGTTTCAGTTCCTCTGATAACTCAGTAAGTTTCTGTATTGCCATTGTGACTTTACCATTTGGGCCAGTGTTGTCTGGGATGTGGGTGCAACAGGTGTCTTTGATCATTTTGTAAACACCTCCTTTCTCAGCTAGAATCATATCCAAAGCCATTCTATTCTGGAATGCCATAATGGAAGTGGGGCCTAACTGTGCTGCCAAACCTTTTACAGCATCTATGGTGAAGTTAACAAATCTCTGCTGGTTATAATAGACGTAATTTATCCAATCTTTTTGTTTATAGTTACTAGTGGCAATAGTGACTCAAATCCTGCTTTAACTTGGTCTCTGGCCTTGAACTCATCAGGTAGGTCATCTGTCTGGTCAGTCAGAGCATCCACGACATCCTTCATGGCTTAGGTGTCTCTCCTGGTACGGAGCTTCCTTGCAATGCGATACGTGGATCCAAACAGGCTTTCCCTCTAGTTACACAGAGGTTGATGTCATCTGGGGCTCTTGGACAGGATCATCAAATCTGGCAGTGAAGAGAAAAACTCGAGAATGGACATTAGTTTTTGACCAATTCAATTACATAAGTGTTATGATTTGGTAGCTGAGGAGAGCAGGCAAAAAAGGCAATACACCAGAGAGGTTGGAATCTATGGGATTGCAGTACCCTGACTAACCACCACAACTAAAGGCAGCCGTGGAGCGTTCCTACGTTGGTCCTAGACGCCTCGTCACAACCTGAGAAGCTAACTACACCTAAAGATAGAAAAAGGAAAGCTATCTGCCCCGGAGCAGATCCCCAAAGAACATAGGAAGCCCCCAAACATGTAATGGCGGTTAGACAAGAGGAAATACAGACACAGACAGAAAATAGTATGAGCAAACGTTGGGGCCCAAACTTCCTAAATAGAAAAGGATAGGAAAGGCACTTACTGCAACCCCAAAAAACCCTGAAAAGTACCAACTCTACTAATTACAAAAACACCTGAGATTACACGACCTCTACCACCTAAATTAGTTCTCTGGTGTAACAAAAACTAAACAGCAACCACTGAAAAAACTGGAAAAGGCAAATGAACAAACAACAGTGGCTGAACTAAACTGCAAGCACCAAAAAACTAAAAGAAGAAAATGTCTTATCTGTTAGCAGAAGATGCAGGCACGAAACAGCTTTTCTGGGTCTCTGGGAGTGTGCCTTACGCTAAACAGTGCAATAGGGAGTGTGTCATGCCATGGTTTTCAGCATTCTATTCTTAAGTGTTTCGTTCAGTTTTTCTACCTTCCTGCTGCTCTGGGGGTGGTAAGGAGTGTGTAGGCCTAAATCTGACCCTACTGCTAATCGGGTCTTGTGTGTCAGATTTGCTGTGAATGCGGGTCCCTGATCACTTTCTATCATTTCTGGAACCCCGTATCTGCACACTATTTTCCGAAAGTAGCTTCGTTGCAGTAGTCTTTGCTGACTTGGAAGGCTTCTGTTCATCTTGAAAATACTTCTTTTGACCACAATGGCGTATTTGAATCCTTCACTTGGCGATATCTGGATGTGGTCTATCTGGATCCTTTGAAGCTGGTAGAGTTGTCTTTCCAGATGAGGTGAGGGGGTCTTTCTTCCATACGTCCAGGCTTGCATTTGCCGCAGGTCAGACAGCTGCTGGTGAATTTGGCTGTTAGGGTGGAGATCCCTGAAGCGAAACAGTAAGCACCAATCAGATCATTCATCTGTGTCTTTGATATGTGGATGTGGGTCCATGTACCCATTGGACCACCATAGGGTTCATACTTTGTGGTAGGCAGAGTTTGAAGTCTATTATTGATAGCCTTCCTTCTTCACGTGTTGCTTTTTTTTCGCATTCAGCTCTTCTTCTCCTTTTTTGAGCTTGGTCTTGCAACTTCTTGAGCAGATCCCAGGACATCTTTTTGTCAGGTTTCTTGTCTTCAGTCGTTATGTAGTAGCCGTCCGGCTCTACGACCTCTCCCACTTCTCCATGTTGTCTTCCTTTGGCTGCTTCTTTGGCTGCCATGTCCGCCATGTTATTGCCGCATGCCTCTTCTGTTCTCAGTTTTCCATGCACTTTGATTTTTCAAATTGCCACCATTTTGGAAGTTGGAGTATACCCAGTAGGTCCCTGAAGGCTCCATGATGCTTCACGGTTGTCCCGTTTGCTGTGATGAAGTCCCTTGTAGCCCAGATGGGTCTAAAGTCGTGTGCTATGCCATGCGAGTACCTGTAGTCCGTGTAGATGTTTGCAGTCTTGCCTTCTGCCATCTGGCAGGCCTTCGTCAGCGCTATCAATTCTGCTTCCTGGGCTGACAGGCTAGGTGACAGACTTCTGGACCACAGGATTTCTTGATTGCTGGTCACTGCACTTCCTGTGTTGAAACTTCTTCTGGAGCCATCCAAGTATCCCCCCTTGGGAGTGGGAGTAGAGTGGCCGGGCTGAGGACTGTAGGTCTGGAGACGGTGACATTATGAGACAAAGGCAATAGAGGCGCCACAAAGATGCCTGGCGGTGGGGAGATTACTGTTGGTTGAGCTTGATTGAAGATTGCCAAGATGTCATGCGGAGTGAGAGTTTCCAGTGGCTGTCCAAGAGTGATGTCAGCAACCTTGTCCAGGAGGGTGTGTGCTGCAGATACTGCCATCAGGCAGGAGGGTGCTCTTCTTGCAACTGGATCCAAGCGGGCTGAGAGGCAGCCTAAAAGTCTCTGTTTTCCCCCGTGAATCCGTGCCAGGACTCCAGTAGCATGACCTTCTTTCTTCCATCAGGTAGACGGAAAGACTTTTCATAGTCAGGTAGGCCTGGTATTGGTGCTGAGACTGTGGAGTTCTTCCAATCTCCTGAATGGGTTGAAGGCTGCGTCTGATAGAAGGAGCGGGGTTGCGTTGATGCAAGCGCACAGAGGCTGCATTAGGACTGAGGCATCAGGGATCCAGGTTCTGCAATATGACACTAGACCAGGAAGGCCTGCAGCATTCTTGGAGTTGTTGGGGGAGCCATCTTCTCCACAGTGGTCTTCCAGTCTTTTGACATGTGTTTCGTCTGGTGGGCAATACAGTGTCCCAGGGATGTAACTTGCTTCTGGCATCACTGGACTTTGTTCTTCCAGACCTTGCGTTGCTGTTCTTCCAGGTAGAGTAGGAGAGACAAGGAATAGACTGTGCAGGTGTTGATGTCAACCACACAAAATAGAAGGTCATCCACGTGTTGTAGAAGAGTGACTCTTGCATATTCTGCAATCCAGTTGACGAGGATGGAGGACATTGTCTTGGTGAAACTTAAAGGGCTTGTTTTGAGCACCTTGAGGCAACATTGTCCATATGCACTGCACTGGTGCGTGAAAGCAGGCCTCCAGGTGGAGGGGAAACACTGAAGAAGGTACTGGCCAGGTTGATCACCGTGAATACCGTTGCGGTGACTGGGACTCTTGAGAGCAGAGTGTGATGGTTCAGCACTGTTGGGGTTTCAAATACCGTAGCCTCTTTCGCGGCCTCCAGGCCTTGCACCATTCTGAACTCAGTGGGGTTTACAGTCTTTTTCTTCACTGTGGAAAGCTGGGATTGATTCCGATGGGCGAGGCAGCCCAGTTTGGCCTTGTCCTTCAGTATGCGGCAGGGGACTCCCATCTGCTGGTGCAGAGCTGGCGGGAAAACAAGCCGTCTACTAGGATCCACATCATGAGAGATGACGACCAGCTGGCTTTCTTGTTCTCCACCAAGACAGTCACTGTGTTAGCACCTGCTCTGGTCACAGGGGGTCTTCTTGTTGGGACGTCTCCTTAAACGGCTGCTTTTCTCTCAGCACGGGCCATCAGTAGTTTCTTTTTCTCCAGCTCGGTCTCAGGTCAGTATTTGTGCACAAGTTTGAAGAGCTGAGTGGCCTTTTTCCGGTCTAGGGCCTGGGTGAACTGGTTGATTGCAGGGAGCACCTCCTGGTGCTTGCAAAAGATGAACCTCTGGCGTTAGAGCTGGATGAGGTGTTGCCATTCCATGAAGCGAGTAGGGTCCTTCTTGAGTTGAATATCCTGGCCAATGTCAAAGTTCTCAGGCCGTCTTCTTAGGCGAGCTCACTTAGACCTTCAGTTGGTCAGAGACATCTTAACCCTGGGTGATGGAGTGGCTTTTCTGGTACTATGTCCAGCACCTCCTGTGATAGGTCTGCAGTGTGGTTGTTTGAGGTTCCTGTTTCTTCTTGGGTCAGGGGTGAAGAAAGTGTCATGGTCCCATCTTCCTGGAACACTCTGGTCGCTTTCAGCTTCTGCAGTAGGTCCACTCCCAATAGGTTGAGGGTGCAGGTTTTTTACACAACAAACTGGGACATGATGGAGTGTTCTGGCTGAGTCCACACGCTCAGGGGCTTCATAATCTGGAAATATCTGACTTGACCATCAATTCCCATGCAGGAAGCAGAAGATTCTGATAGGTAGGTGAGGTTGCGGAGTTCCACAAGAAAAGATATGACTACGCCATCCACTCTCAGGATATTGGTCCCACTGGTGGGGTTCCTTGTGGACTTGGTGTGCTCTTGTCCTATGGACGGGGTACTTCACTGCTTTCTGTGTTTCTTCTTTTTCTGGGTGAAGTCAGTGTTCTGCACCGGTTCCGGTAATGACCAAACTCGCCACAGTTGTAACACTTGACATCCCTTCTGTCCCGGCGGGACTCAATCCTTTTTGCTACTGTGAGCAGGGTATCCATTGCTATTGACGTGTACTCAGGCCTGGCTGCTACCAGTGGTTTCCTGATTGGTTCTCTCAGTCCATGCACAAAAGCCTGTGCCAACCTCCATCTGTGTGTCTGATCATGGGTAATGAGGCCCAAATCTTGAAACACTTGCATTACTTTATCATGGAACTTCTCCACAGACTCTGTCTTGTCTTGACTCATGTCATGTAGGCTGAGAGTTTGTCCTGTTAGTCTGCTTTTGGCCCATTCTCTGAGTTGTTCAATTAGCTTTGGTCCTGTCTCCCAGGCATATGCATCTAACTCTGCTGGAAGCTTGAAGTGTTCTCTCATAATTGACCAGAATGCATCACCTGCTTTTATTTCCATTTCGGTCCAGAGATCAATCCAGGCTGCTTTCTGCTGGATCTGCTGCATTTTTTGGCAAAATAGCATGGGGTGTATCCCTGGGTCTGGCAGCATACTGATCATCTGGCTTGGGATGAAGGGCTCATAGGATGGTGCCTCTACCTGTCCCTGCTCTATTGGTGCTTGTGTGTTTTCTTCCCTAGTATTGGGCAGCATGTGTGACGTTGCATCTTCATCTTCATCAGATAAGAAGTGACATGGTGTACTTGGTGCATACACTGGGTGAGATTTGGGGTTTAAAGTTGTCTTGCTGCATGGGGAATTCCCACTTCCTTGCTGAGGCTGCGGTGGATCAGTGTCATGGTTCCATACTGGCAGCCCTGCTCGGCACTGAGGTTCCTCATTTGTCTCTGTAGCTACACCACCCCCCTGTGAAGCCCTAGCTGTGGACTGTTGTGTCTGGGGGCTACATGTAGCGTTTTGTGTAGGGAGATCTGCACTTTCTTCTCCTGATATAATGACTGGCAATGTTTGTACTGTGCTTGGGATAGACAAGGTGCCCTGTGCTGGAGACACTGAATACAGGGACACCACATTGCTTGGATTGGGCGTTGACCCAGTTGATAACGAAGTAGAAAAAAGAGGAAGAGAAGGGAGGTGTGAGGGAGGAGCGAGAGAAAGAGGAGGGGAGGGAGAGAAGAGTGAAAGGGGGAAAAGAGAGAAAGATGGAGGAGAGAGAGAGAAGAAAGATGGAGGGGGAGAAGTAGAAGAAGATGAAGAAGAAGATTTGAGAGTTGGAGAGGAAGAGATAGAAGAAGAGGAAGATGAAGAAAATGGATGTGTCAGAGAGGGGAAAGAAGGAATGAGAGGGATGGCAGCGAGGAAAGAGGAGAAAAGTCTGAAGAAGAAGGAGAAAGGGACTGAGAGAAGAAAAAGGAGAGGGTGTCCCCCCTGTGACTCTTGAGAGGGGATGGTTGAAACAAAAATGCCTTCTCCCTGTGGAGAGAGGCGGGGAGCGTTTTTCCCTGTACAAGGCTCCTTACTCAATGAGAGCAGCCTACACCTGTCCCGTGTCTCCACATGATGGACATGTGATGTGTGTGACTCTGAATTCTGCTCTTGTGACATGTCAGTGATCTTTTTCTCACAGACGATTTAACACCTTTTTTCAATCTTATTCACATAAAAAATCACTTCCTGGTCCGTTCAAATTAACTTGCTGTATCTTTTACACGATGCACCGCTGCTCTTTTATAGCAGATGGTAATCTATTAACAAACTTTCCCGTTACCTTTCAAATAACAAAAAACAAGAAAAAACATTTCATTATGCAGCGTAAAGGCTGCCTGTCTATTTGCTTCTCACGTACTGTGTCTATTCCAAAAACCTATTCAACAAAGGTGATTTAAAAATCTGAAAACTGCTGCACTCTGGTTCTGTTTGTCAACGCCGAATGCCCGACGGGAGGGGCTACTCAAACCGCTGCGCAGTTTGTGTCTGCTCTCTCTCTCAGCCTGTAATTCTCCTTATCTATGTGACCTTGGTCTAAAGCAGGCTTGTAGAAAAAAAAAATGGCTGGAGAAATAAAACTCTAAAATAAATTGCTTAGAGAAAAAAATCTCTCCAAAATCATTTAAAAATGTACTTAAAAGAAAAACCTTAAAAACAAGAGTTAGATTTAGTAAAAAACCTCTAGAAAAAGAAAACAAAAAAATAAATTCACCAAAAAGGGGAGAAAAGAAAAAAAACCGTATTACTCATAAAACTCTGAAAACCAACCCTTGTTACTAAAACAGCTGATTAAAAATCTCTGGAATGTCAGCTGGCTGCTGCCAGCACTTCCCCCTTTTATCTCTGCTTGCTGTCTCTACAGGCACTGAAATCACGTATCAAAAAAAAATAAAATAAAATAAAATTATTATTCCTCAGAATAGCAAAAAAAAAAAAAAGAATATAGTTCAGTCTGAATGCCTGATAATTTTCACGTTAAAACCTGTAGCCAAAAAACTAGCTTAAAAAAATAAAAATCAAAGCCAAGAAACAGATGTGACAACGTGATTAGCAGAGGAGGGGGGTCAAAGGGGTTTTCTCGCTGCTGCAGCCAGCACACTGCTCTGAATGAGATACTGACAGAGCGCACAGAGATGTGATTTAAAGCGACAGTACCTGATACAGACAGTTGACACGTACAATGAGACAGACACCCGGGAGTATACGAATCCCTCTTTTGATGATCTGTGACACATACAAGCTGCTCTGGTAACTGATAACTCACCAATTGCACTGAGCGCGGTGAGGCTCAAGGTTCTATCGCTCTCTGTACCGTACGCCCTGGCCGGTGCGCCGGTCACAGTAATCTGCAATAGCCTTCATCAAAATTCTCACTATCCACGTCTGATTTGACTGGGATGGCCTCCCGGTGCGTGGACGATTATTGTGAGAACTTATCCAAACAAAGCTTCTGCCCTTCACGTCTGATTTGACTGGGATGGCCTCCCGGTGCGTGAAAGTTTACTGCAGAAACTTAACCGAACAAAGCCCTCGCTTCCACAACTGGATTTTTTGGGATAACTTCCCTCCAATGTGTGAAGAATATCTGCGTGGACTTATCCAAAGCAAAGCTCCCGCCCTCCACGTCTGATTTGACTGGGATGGCCTCCGGTGCGTGAAAGTTTACTGCGGGAACTTATGCAGCAATTTGTCTTTTGCTATACAGCCCCCAGAAATCAGCAAGCAAAAACACAGTCACCGTTCCAACTTTCTCCCGATTCACATAAAACATGAAACATATACAGCACAGCAGCAAACAACTCGGCTTATATCCCAGGGCTTTTGGATAAGGGTATGGACTTTTTACACAACCTGGGAATGCGGTGATGACCACGTCCGACCGGCTGGAAGTGTAGGCTAGGACTAGGCACAGGGAACATTCAGGTAAGATGACAGAGTTTTCTTACCTTACTTATGGAGCTGCAGTCTCCGTCCCGTGTGCCAAGGCCAGGGCCAACGCCCCCGTCTCTCCGGTCGGCCGGGTCCTCGTGCGTTTCGTCCAATGCCCCGCGTGCAGGCACCAACTGATATGGAAATTTAATTAGGATAAAAATATCCTTCAGTGTTTGCTGCTTGCCATGTCCAAATCTCTATATTATGTCTTCTTTGAGCGCTCAGAACGAAATGAAAACTGTCCACAACGCAAGTGTCAGTATAACAGTTCGTCAAAAGACATACATTTATTATTCATTCAAGGTTTTATACGTTTACAAAAAGGGGCTGGTCAGTCAATTAACACACAATTAAAAGCTGCTAGATTATTGGCTGTTCTAGTTTAAATATGATAATTATGATAATCATGATAAAAAAGCTGAGGTTGCAGAATTATTGTTTTATATTCTTGTGACCTAGTTGTCTTGCATAACTATAATGTAAACAACAGATATCTAATAGGACTTTTTGTACTTCATGCATTTGTTCCTTTACGAAGGCCTTATGAAGGCCAGATTTCTTTAAAATGACTGATTATAGCTGGCCTAGAAATATGTGAGCACAGGGTTTTTTAGCAAGTGAGATCTATCTAACTGTGAACTGTGAATACATATATGTGAATATACTTTGAATATATGGAATACATATATATTTCCATGACAACTGATCAAGCTGAAAAAACCTTGTTGGCATTAAATCAGGTTCTTGAAGACGCTGAGTTGTACTGTCAGAAATTCCGAAAGTGGGCAGTCCTGAACAAATGGAATGATGATGCTTTGGCAGCCCTTTTTCGGAAGGGGCTGTCAGAGAATGTAAAGAATGTTATGGTGGGATTCCCTGCTCCCTCTGGTCTCAATGATTCTATGTCATTGGCTATTCAAATTGACAGACGTTTGCGTGAGCGCAGAGGTATGCGTGAGATAGTGTTGCCTTGTGAGCCAGCTTCTGAGCCCATGCAGTGTGATAGAGTGACTTCTGGGGCACAGCGTCATGAGTTTCGAAAGCGCAATGGGTTATGTTTCTACTGTGGTGATGCCTCTCATGCTATTTCAGTCTGCCCTAAGCGGGGAAGACGTTTTGCACGCTCAGTTGTCTTGGGTAGTGTTCAGACTAAATTTCTGTTGACTGTTACCCTGATTTGCTCCCTGTCCACATTTTCTGCTCAGGCTTCTGTTGATTCAGGAGCAGCTATTAACCTGATGGATTTTGACTTTGCCAAACGTTGTGGGTTTCCCATGATACCCCTGCGGAAGTCTATTCCCATACTGGGCATTGATTCTACCCCTTTGGCGGAGAATAAACCCCAGTTTTCTACTCAAGTGATAATGAGGGTTGAACCAGATCATCAGGAGAGTTGCAAATTTCTGGTGCTGTATAATCTGCATGACATTATTGTACTAGGTTTCCCTTGGTTACAGTCTCATAATCCTGTTTTGGATTGGAAATCTGTGTCTGTGACCAGTTGGGGCTGCCAATGTGTTAATGCCGACACTCCTGTTTTTTCTGCCTCTCCCAAGTCTCAAGATGTTCCTGACTTTTTGACTGATTTTTTGGATGTATTTAGTGAAAGTAAATCTGCATCTTTGCCCCCTCACAGGAGCTACGATTGCACTATTGAATTAGTGCCTGGTGGTAAATTTCCTAAAGGTCGCCTTTTTAACTTGTCTGTACCTGAACACGATGCTATGCGATCTTATATCAAGGAGTCATTGGAGAAGGGTCATATCAGACCATCCTCTTCTCCCTTGGGTGCCGGTTTTTTCTTTGTGGCCAAAAAGGATGGTTCATTGAGGCCGTGTATTGATTATCGTCTCTTGAATAAGATCACTGTGAAGTATCAATATCCGTTACCCTTGATTTCTGACCTGTTTTCCAGGGTGAAAAGTGCTAGTTGGTTTACCAAGCTTGACCTCAGGGGGGCATATAACCTTATTCGCATTAAGCACGGGGATGAATGGAAGACGGCGATTAATACCCCAGAGGGGCATTTTGAGTACCTAGTGATGCCCTTTGGGCTCACTAATGCTCCTTCCGTCTTCCAATCCTTCATGAATGATATTTTCAGGGATTTGTGGATAAATTTCTGATTGTTTATTTGGATGATATCTTGATTTTTTCCAATGTGAAACATGTTCGGACTGTGTTCCAGATTTTGAGAGAGAATGCACTGTATGTGAAGGGATCAAAGTGTCTTTTTGGCGTACAGAAGGTCTCATTTCTGGGATTCATTTTGTCTCCGTCTGTTATTGAAATGAACCCGGTCAAGGTTCAGGCCATCTGTGATTGGGTCCAACCTACTTCATTAAAGGCTCTTCAGAGATTTTTGGGTTTTGCCAATTGTTATCGTAAATTTATTGGTAATTTCTCCGGTATTGTTAAACCATTGACTGATTTGACCAAAAAAGGTTCTGATGTGGTGAATTGGACTCCTGAGGCAGTCTCTGCGTTTCAGGAACTTAAGCAGAGATTCACTTCTGCTCCTGTTCTACGGCAGCCTGATGTTTCTCTACCGTTTCAGGTGGAGGTTGATGCCTCTGAAATTGAGGCAGGTGCCGTTTTGTCCCAAAGAGATCCAGAGACCTCTAAGAGTAACCCTTGTGCCTTTTTCTCTCGAAAATTTTCTCCAACTGAACGTAATTATGACGTGGGTAATCGGGAGTTATTGGCCATGAAGTGGGCCTTTGAAGAGTGGAGACATTGGCTGGAAGGAGCCAAACATCAGGTGGTGGTCCTCACGGACCATAAGAATCTGGTTTATCTCGAATCAGCCAAGTGACTTAATCCTAGACAGGCCATGTGGGCCTTGTTTTTCACACGTTTTAATTTTGTGGTTTCTTTTCTTCCTGGCACTAAGAATGTTAAGGCGGATGCCCTCTCGAGGAGTTTCTTTGCGGACTCTCCTGAGTTATCTGATCCTACTGTTATTTTGAAAGAGGGTGTAGTTCTTTCCGCCATCTCGCCCAATTTGAGACTGGCCTTGGAAGGGTGTCAGGAGGATAAACCTGAGCGCTGCCCTATTGGGAAATTGTTTGTCCTAGACCAGTGGAAGAAGAGTGTGATGTCTGAGATTCATTGTTCCGCGTTGGCTGGTCATCCCGGGATTTTTGGTACCAGAGACTTGATGAGTCGGTCCTTTTGGTGGCCTACTTTGTCTCGTGACGTCAGGGAATTTGTGCAGTCCTGTGGGACTTGCTCTCGCTCCAAGCCTTTCTCTCGCTCTAGTGGTTTGTTAATGCCATTAGCTGTGCCCAAGAGGCCATGGACCCATATCTCTATGGATTGTATTTCCGACCTCCCTGTTTCTCAGAGAATGACCGTTATCTGGGTAATCTGTGATAGGTTTTCCAAGATGATACATCTTGTGCCATTACCTAAGTTACCTTCCTCCTCCGAATTGGTGCCTTTGTTCCTTCAGCACGTGGTTCGGTTACATGGCATTCTGGAGAACATTGTGTCTGACAGAGGAGTCCAGTTTGTTTCCAGATTTTGGAGGACATTTTGTTCTAAACTTGGTGTTCAATTATCTTTCTCCTCTGTTTTTCATCCTCAGACCAATGGACAAACCAAGAGAACAAACCAGACCTTGGAGACTTATTTGAGATGTTTTGTGTCTGCTGATCAAGATGTCTGGGTCTCTTTTTTGCCTTTGGCTGAGTTTGCTCTTAATAAGAGGGCTAGCTCTGCCACCTTGATGTCTCCATTTTTCAGCAATTTTGGGTTTCACCCTCGATTTTCTTCGGGACAGACGGAGGCTTCTGTCTGTCCGGGTGTTGACTCTGTTGTGGAGCGAATGCAGCAGATTTGAGACTAGGTAGTGGAGAGGTTGTCTCTCTCTCAGGAGAAGGCCCAACGGTTTGCCAACCGGCATAGGACTGATGGTCCTCAGTTAAAAGTGGGGGACTTTGTTTGGTTGTCCTCAAGAAATATCCCTATGAGGGTTGCATCTCCAAAGTTTAAGCCCAGGTTCATTGGACCTTATAAGATCATGGAGATTCTTAATCCTGTTTCCTTCCGTTTGCTTCTTCCAGGGACATTTAAGATCCATAACGTGTTCCACAAGTCCTTGTTGAAGAGGTTTGTCGAGCCAGTGTTTCCTATGGCTGCGCCTCCTGACCCTGTTTTGGTTGAGGGCAATCTGGAGTATGTGGTTGAGAAAATATTGGATTCTCGTTATTCTAGACAGAAACTCTAGTATTTGGTTAAGTGGAGAGGTTATGGTCAGGAGGACAATTCTTGGGTGTTTGCTTCAGACATCCATGCTAGGAGACTGATCCGTGCCTATCACCGAGCTCATCCTGATCGGCCTGGTTGCACAAGTGAGGGTTCGGTGACCCCTCCTCAAGGGGGGGTAATGTTATGAATGTGCTAGAGATGGTTTCTGAGCAGAGGCTCCCTCTGGTGGTTACAGACAGTACTGAACCTTTCAGCGAAGAATGGCAATCTGGGTTCACTGACTGGTCTGATATAAGGGAGGTTCCCTCCCATGATTGTTGCCGGTGATCAATTGTTCTTGTCTCAATTGTGGTTCCTGGCTCATTTGGAAGTTTGCTGGAGTCTTGCCTGCATCTCCTGCTTTTAGATAAGATATTTTTTGCTTTTCTTTTTGTGCTTGCCTTTTGCATTGTTTTCTGCACTTTTGTTGAGGTCAGCCAGGTCCCCTCCTGGGGCCTGAGCTCCTCACAGTTTATCTGCAACCACTGTTATTTGCTCATTTGCTTTTTCCTGTTTTTTCAGCGGCTGCAGCTTGGTTTTGTTCACACTGAGATCTGATTTAGCGGGTGGCGAGATCGTGTGATCTCAGTATTTTTGTAATCAGAATTGTTGGATTTTTGTAGGGTTTTCTGGGTTGCAGAAAGTAATCTCTCCTTTCCTATCCTATTTAGTCAGCTTGTGGCCCCAGCGTTTGCTCAATCTATTTTCTGCCTATGTTTGTGTTTTCATCTTGTCTAACCGCCATTATATGTTTGGGGGCTTTCTATTTTTTGGGGGGATCTGCTCTGGGGCAGATAGCTTTCATCTTTCTGCCTTGTGTAGTTATCTCTCAGGCTGTGACGAGGCGTCTAGGATCAACGTAGGAACGCTCCACGGCTACCTCTAGTTGTGTCGTTAGTTTAGGAATCTGCAACCCATGAGTTACCAACATCTCAGGTGTTCTGCTGCCCTGCTGTTGTTCCTGTCCTCCTCAGCTACCGAAACACAACATTGTAGATTTCCTTTGTCCCTTGTCAATAAATCTAAAAAATTTCCAGCACTTGGTATTTGTCCTGCGGTGGATATATTTACCAAGCTTGTTACTCAAGATATTGAATTATTGTCAAGTGGTGGCTATGGGGCGTCTAATTGTAGCAGGATGGAACGCCAGGCCATTAAGGAGTTATCCAGTCTTACCGATGTGGTGTTCAAATCAGCCGATAAAGGTGGAAACTTAGTAATATGGCCCAATAGCATGTACGAAGAACAAGCATTAAAATTGTTAAATGATAAGGCATGTTATAAGAGGTTGGCCTCTAATCCACTGTCTCGCTTCCAAGAAAAACTAATTAAAATTTTGGAGGATGCCTTTTTAAAGGGAACAATTCCAAAAAAATTTCTGGATTTGATTAAGGAATTACATTCGCGTTTACCGACATTGTATCTTATAACCAAAATCCATAAGGATCCATTACATCCTCCGGGTAGGCCAATCGTGTCGGGTAATGGAGGTCTCTGCGAAGTCGTTGCATGGTTATAGATCATTATTTAAAACCTTTGGTTAGTGAATTGCCACCATTTGTCCAGGATACCAACGCAGTGTTGCATAGACTGGACAATATTCACATGAATGAAGATGCTCTTATGGTAACGGCAGACGTAGAGGCCCTGTATACTTCAATACGACATCAAGATGGCTTGAAGGCGACTGCATGGTTTTTAAATTTCAGTAACCTTGAAAAAGACATGGTCCAATTATTACTGGAATTGTTGAAATTTGTTTTAACGCACAATGTTTTTATTTTTAAAAACATTGTGTATTTACAAACCCAGGGCACGGCTATGGGGGCTTGCTGTGCCCCATCGTATGCGAACTCATTCCTCGGAGCCTGGGAGCGTCAGATTTTTGTAAGTGAACCTATACCTCATTCTAGCCTAATTTCAGGCTGGATGAGGTATATTGATGACGTCTGGTTCATTTGGGAGGGTACTGAGGAGACGTTGATTTCTTTCATGGAGACTCTAAACGTCAATGAATTAAACATCAAACTTACATATAAATTTGGTAGAAGTCTTGACTTCCTTGATTTAAAGATTGATGTGGACAGCAATAGATATATCTGTACAAATTTTTTAGAAAATCCACTGCAACAAATTCGTTGCTACATGCTACGTCTTCTCATCCACCTGCAACGATAAGAGGAATACCTGTTGAACAATTTTTGAGAGTCAAAAAAATCTGCACAAAACCGGAAGACTTTTATTTCCAATCTAAGGATCTTTCTGATCGGTTTAAAGAAAGAGGATATAGCCAAAGAAATATAAGGAAGGGATTTAAAAGGGCTATTAACATCACAAGAAACAAATTATTATATGGAAAAAAGAAAGAAGGTGATCAAAAACCTAGTGAAATCCGTATGATCACTACTTACCATAAAAAATGGCCCCAATTCAAAGATATTTTGAATAAGCATTGGCATATATTATCCATGGACCCTGTCCTAAAAAAGTTGTTGCCAAGTAAGCACTCAATTGTAGCTAGGAGATCCAAAAATCTCCAAGACATTCTGGTACATAGCTTATATAACCCTATGCAAAATAAAATAAACCCTACAGCCACAGTTGGCTTTTTTCCTTGTCGCACTTGTAAAGCCTGTTTGAATTTGGTTAAAAGCAAGACCTTCACAAATTGGGACAGTACTAGAACGTATGATATTAGAAAATACATTACTTGTTCATCTCGTAATGTGATATTTCACGCTACTTGTCCATGCTCAAAAGTCTATGTCGGGTTGACAGCACGAGAACTTAAGGTGAGGGCAAGAGAACATTGCAGGGACATCGAAAAAGCGAAATTTGAAGAAGATGAGGCTTCATTACAAACATTGGCAAGACATTTTAAAAAATACCATCAAAGCAATATGGGATTTTTGAAAATCAAAGGCATAGACTCTTTATCTTTGGGGATCCGAGGGGGGAATGTTGACAAAGCCCTAGCCCAACTAGAGAGTCGATGCATATACCGATTGGGCACTATATCACCGTTTGGCCTTAATGAGAATTTTGGGTTTGGATCCTTCTTCTAGGTACATTCATGAGGTTGTTCACATTCAGTTACATGGTATCTGGTTTTAGGGGAGGGTGGTTGTTTTTAAGTTTATAATGCTAATTTGTTTATTTTTTGGTTTAGATATTTGCTTGATCCATATATTTCCTCTTGGCTATATCCATTTGTTTAGTATCCAGTGGTGCCATGGCTTTTTCATCCATTCCATCTCAAGCTGAAGATCTTCATACTTGGACAGTGCTCACTATCTATATATATTTTTATTTAATTTTTTTATTTTTATTTTTTATTATTATTTTTTCTATTTATTATTATTATTATTTATTTTTTTATTATTTTATTTTTTATCATTTTTTTGTAAGATGTATTTTGTATATGCATATATAATGTTTGTGCATATTTATGCATATATTTATGTATGATCATCACGTTACACACATATTATGTAAACTCACCATATGGTTTATTAGTAATATCACAATATACAATTGATGTGTATGTTTTATACACTATACACATATCATTATATATGTATTTTATTAATATATCGTTTATCTCTATGTAATAATTATTGTACAATTATACACTTTATATGCACTTTATGTATTTAGGCACTTCTGTCTTTATGTCCATGTATATTTGTTTATTCAAAGTACACTTAGGGTAAATTTATTATTGATATTTAGGCATTGCATCGGGTTAGCATCATCAGTATGATCGTGAAGCACTATTACGGTCTCTTTGACGTGCGCACACATTGCTGTTGTCTGGCTGGATCTCCCTACCTCTGGCAATAGGTGAAATCGTGACTCCTGTGGGAGTCATGTATTCTGCCGCGCCGGAGGGGGGAGGTCCTGTAAGCTATGACGTCAGCTTGTGATGCGCCGATAGTTCATTGGTCCAGCTTTTGACGGGAGGAGTTACACGAGGTCCTCCCAGTTTAGTGTATTGCATTGGCAACAAGCGGCTCCAGGGTAGGAAAGTAGTAGATATCTAATTCTGCTGGCTTGCAATCTTTACTTCTATGTAGATGTTTTTGAAGTGCCATAGCAATAGCGATACAGCGCAGAGGTGATATGATGTTTGGGATGGGAATATATCATCTGCTACAATGAATATCCACGTGGGGTATAAATGGGAGTATGCAATGTACTGTTTCTCTATTGGTCCATTATGAACGGGCGGAGTTAAAATACCCTGTAAGCATTGCTATTGGATGTTAAAGCTTGTATGGGCAAGCATTTTTGATTGGATAGCAGCCATTTAAAAGGGCACATGATCCCCTCCTTGTTATACACGCCCCCGGAAGAAGAGCATTCGAAACGTGCGTTGGGGTTAGTGACACAGCGTTCCTTCACCCAGCCACTTAGGTAAATATCATGACTGCTGTTGTGTTCTAAATAGTATATTTTCACTTTTATTTTCATTTCAGTAGTAGCTTTTTTGGCACTTTAATATTGGGTATTTAACCGTTTATGAAAGTGAAAATAATGGTAATTTGAGTTATGACTTTGGGGACAGTAGGCATTTTCCTTACTAATATAGGATTATACTTGCAATAGCTTATATGTTGTCTCCTTTAGGTTTAACCCTTTAGGCACTAAGAGCACTTTATTAACTAATTTTTGTCTGTGATTTGCGAACACATATTTTTGCTGTCATTCTAAAACCTTGTAAAATTGAATATAAGCTACAGTTTAGTACATGATTGAATAAATATTTATTGGAAACTGTAAAATATATTTATATATTGATTTTCCTATTTGGGGTTAATTTTATGCAAGGTTCACACACAGATGTGTTTGGATGGTTATGGGTGGGGTGAACTTGCTGTGTCATTCCTGGATATGAGGTATCCCTTTTATTAAGTGTTTTGTATGTGTTTCAATAAAATTATTTCTATATACAGTATACACTCTTGTGCCTTTTGTTGCTATTTTTAAAAGGTATTGTGTTGATGACTTATTACGGAGTGTGACCTCTTGTGAAGGTTTCTATGGACTAATATGTATGCACATATAATATAAGGTAGTACACATCTTAATTATGTAGCAGGGTTTGGGGTAGCCCCCTCATAAAATATAAAGTAACACTTCTCGTAGAATATAATGTAGCCTCCCTCATGGAATATAATGCAGCCCCCTCATAGAATATAATGCAGCACCCTTATAGGGTATAATACAGCACCCCACAAAATATAATGCAACCCCCTCATAAGTTATAATGCAGCCCCATAGAATATAATATGTAGCACCCTCATATAGTATAATGCAGCCCCCTCATATAGTATAATGCAGCCCCCACACAGAATATAATGCAGCCCCCCACAGAATATAATGTAGCCCCCTCATGGGGTATAATGCAGCCCCCCCTCAAAGGGTATAATGCAGCCCCCCTCCACCACCATCATCGTTGTCACCTCATCACCATCATCATTGCTTCCCCCACCATCATCATCATTGCCTCCTCACCACCACAATCATTGCCTCCTCACCACCATCATCATTTCCTCCTCACCACCATCATCATTGCCTCCTCACCACCTTCATTGCCTCCCTCCACAACCATCATCATTGCCTCCTCACCATAATCATCATTGCCTCCCCCACCACCATCATCATTGACTCCTCACCAGCATCATCATTGCCTCCCCACCACCATCATTGCCTCCTCCCCACCACTATCACACATACAGCACCACACACACAGACAGCACCACACCACTCTCTCACACACACACAAAGAACCGCACCACATACACACACGCACACACACACTCACCTCTCTGCACATGCCCAGCAGCCTCAGCACATCCCACACAGAATATAATGCAGCCCCCCACAGAATATAATGTAGCCCCCTCATAGGCTATAATGCAGCCCCCTCAAAAGGTATAATGCAGCCCCCCTCCACCTCCATCATTGTCCTCATCACCACCTCCATCATTGCCTCCTCCCCCACCACTACCATCATTGTCTTTTACACCACAACCATCATTGCTTTCCACTTCACCACCCCATCATTGCCCATTTCAACATCTTCATCATTGCCTCCCCCACCACCATCATTGCCTCCTCACCATCATTGCCTCCCCGCCACCACCATCATCATTGCCTCCTCACCACCATCATCATTGCCTGCTCATCACCATCATCATTGCTTCCCCACATTATCATCATTGCCTTCTCACCACCACAATCATTGCCTCCTCACCACCATCATCATTGCCTCCTCACCACCACCATCATTGCCTCCTCACCACCTTCATTGGCTCCCCCACCACCATCATCATTGCCTCCTCACCACCACCATCATCATTGCCTCCTCACCATAATCATCATTGCCTTCCTCCCACCACCATCATCATTGCCTCCCCCCACCAGCATCATTGCCTCCTCCCCACCACTATCACACATACAGCACCACACACACAGACAACACCGCACCACTCACACACACACACACACACAAAGAACCGCACCACATACACACACGCACACACACACACACTCACCTCTCCGCACGTGCCCCGCATCCGCAGCACATCCCGGCAGCTTCCTTTCTGAAACAGCCACACTGAATGGGGGCGTGGGGAAGCGTGAATATTCATTTCTCTTTAGCAGAAGGGACAGGCTCTTGTTTCCAGCTCCTGCTCCACTGGCATCGGTAGGGCCTCCCTTGACTCAGGGGCCCCATAGCAGCTGGGTGTGCCGCTATTAGCGACACGCCACTGGCAAAGGGCCCCAGGAGCAGTGGGGGCCCTAGGCAGTTGCTGGCCAATATGCCAGCAGGTGTCAGAGCCTGGACCCACCGGAGAATCCTCCGGTTCTCCAGTGGGCCAGTCCAACCTTGTGAGAAGCAGATAGCAGAGGTATTGGCGGCTGCAGGCAGACAGGACTCAGGAACACTAAAAGGCTTAATACCAAGACACAGGTGTGTTTCTTGGTAGGCCTTATATAGACCCAGGTAGACAATCACATGAAAATATGCCGGGCCACCAGCAAGCTAGGTCGATACCAGAGAGTAGCAATAGTACAGAGGGGTATTCCAAACACAGAGTCAGAGGAGCACCAAAAGGTCAGTGCCGGTCCATAACAGAGGTATCAGAAGGAAGTGACAGAATGATGTCACAGCCAGAGCAGAGTCAAGTACCGGGAAATCCAAACACACAGGGACACACAGACGGGACAGGTAGGAGAGGAGTATACAGACACGGGCAAAGTCAGCTAATTGCAGCAGGACAAATCAGGGTTAACCAGAGCCAGCTACACACATTGTAGGCAGGAAATATAACTGGCATTGCCTGCAGGATGCAGCGCAGAGATATAGCAGACCTGACACAGGAACAAGGTAGAGAAAGTTAACCGCTGATATGAACAGACCAGGAAAGGAGAGACAAGACCAAAACCCGCTCTGGATCATGACAGAGTTCAGCGGAAAGGGGTGAGAGGAGCAAAGGTCAGATCTGGGACAGGTGTGTAATACATATCAATTGATCCTTTCTCTCTCTTTATTGAGATTCACACAATATAATCTTTAGAAAAAAAAAACCCAATCTTTTGTAACCAAGTCTTTAGACCCCACCCCCTTTTTTTTAAAGGGTATCCTTTAGACGATTAAACTGTTAAGTAAAAAAATTTTTCACTTAAAAAAAGGGTCAAAAGTAAAATAATATCAAGTTTAACAAAAAGGGGAAGACAATTTTGAGATGTGCAGACACAATTTTTTCTTTTATAAAGGATGTCAGTCTTTAAAACCTTGACTAGTTTCCCGCAATTCTGAAAATGAAAGCCAGCGAAATCTGCCAAAATCCCGTACCCCCCTACTTTTTTCCCCTTAATCGTGAATTTAACAGTGAAGCAACATCTAAATCATTAAGGGATTCTTAAAATGATATGGGGGATTCAGGAATAAAAATCATTTTCCCTTTCTAACAGATAAAAAACTTAGCTTGGTTAGTTCTAAGTGAAAAAAATTTTGAAAAATTGGGGATGCATTTTTTTTCAGAGGTCAGGGGGCCCCCTAATGGATACACTTTCGGAAAGTAGGTCTTTCAGGAAAAGTAAAAGGGGAAGATGTTTGTAAATCACAATCAAGCAAAAATGTCTGCACTAAAACTGCTTTTACAACAGCAGGATTGAAGCGTAAACATAGTATTGTCAAAACATGCCAATAGGGTTTGTATGGGTTGCCCCTGAATTGAGTCCCGAGATTCAATGACATTGATTTGCAATGCTTTTGCGCCCCTGGGGGCCAAATTTAAATCCAAGCAAGGAGTTTTATGTCAAAGTCCCTCCAGTTTATAAAAATGAATTGTGATAAATAACCGATTTTCCCCGCAAGTGGAACCTTTAAAAAAGGGACACAAAGGTTAGCGATACTTCCCCATATCAGAATATCGGATCGGGTTGGATCGGGCCGAAACCAAAAAAAAATATTGGGTATCGGTTTTCCCTACCGAAATAAGCAAGTCAATGGGGGCAGAAAAATCGTTTAAAATAAACCCCTTTTTTCCTTTTAAACATAAATAACACACAAAGAATACATATAAAATATATATAATACATAAGAAAAATTG
>JARQOD010000001.1:933966678-934120401 GCA_033576555.1 Oophaga sylvatica
GTAATTATTTGGATGATATTCTAATTTTTTCTAACTCCACAGAGGAACATCATGGACATGTGAGAATGGTCTTGGAACGTCTAAGACAAAATCATCTTTACATCAAACTTGAAAAGTGTGAATTCCATAGGACCGAAATTCAATTTCTGGGGTATGTACTGTCTACACAAGGAATTAGTATGGATGGAAGCAAAACCCAAGCCATCAAGGATTGGCCAAGTCCTAGAAATGTGAAGGAGGTACAGCGCTTCATCGGGTTTGCCAACTTCTATAGACGTTTCATTAGAAATTTCTCTGAGGTAGTGTCACCTATCACCCAACTTACCCGGAAAGAGTCTAGGTTCTCCTGGACTCCCCAAGCCCAGGAAGCATTTTCCCGTCTAAAAGATAAATTTACCACTGCACCTATCCTAGTACATCCCAACCCCGAGCTTGCCTTCATAATAGAGGTGGATGCTTCAGACTGTGCCGTTGGAGCTATACTCTCTCAGAGAACAGGTGAGAAGAATGTCTTGCATCCCTGTGCCTTCTTTTCCCAGCAGTTGTCTTCGGCTGAGAGGAACTACGATGTGGGCAATAGAGAGTTGTTGGCCATTATTGCCGCCTTCAAAGAATGGAGACACCTTCTTCAGGGAGCTGCACAGCAAATAGTCGTCCTGACAGACCATCGTAACCTTGAGTTTATCAGGTCGGTTAAGTGCCTGACTCCTCGCCAGGCTCGCTGGAATCTTTTCTTAAACCAATTTAATTTTATCATTTCTTATAGACCAGGATCGCGCAATGGAAAGGCTGATGCACTCTCTAGGATTTACTCAGCAGAGACACGTCCAATTACTCCTCCTAAGACTATTCTTCCTGACTCTAGATTCCTAGGAGTAATTCATAATCAAGACCTACTTAAGGACATCAAGGAAGCATACCATGCGGATTCCTTTTTGGCACAACCTCCAAGGGACGTAAGTCTTGTCTTTAAGAATGGTGTGTGGATTCAGGGACAACGCCTGTATATTCCTGAAACAGTCAGATTGAGAGTATTGCAACTCATTCACGATTCCAAGATAGCTGGGCATAGAGGAATTCTAAAGACACAGGAATTTCTCTCTCGTTTCTTTTGGTGGCCCACTTGCAGGAAGGATGTTTTAAACTATGTCACTTCATGTGAAGTCTGTGCAAGATGCAAAACACCTCGCTCCTCACCAACTGGTCTGTTACAGCCTCTTCCCACCCCGTCCCGCCCGTGGGGATCCATTTCTATGGACTTCATTGTGGAGTTACCAACCTCTCAAGGGAAGAACACCATTCTAGTGGTGGTTGACCATCTAACAAAGGCAGCTCATTTTATCCCTTGTGTCGGCTTACCCACTGCAAAACAGACATCAGATTTGATGATTAAAGATGTGTTTCGCTTACATGGAGTACCGGATGAGGTTATTTCGGATCGAGGGGTGCAATTCACTTCTAGGTTTTGGCAAAATTTCTGTGCAGCATTGGACATTAAAGTAAACCTTTCTTCTGCTTTTCATCCCAGACTAATGGACAGACCGAACGAACCAATCAAACCCTGGAGCAGTATCTCCGCTGCTTTATCTGCCACCTACAGGATGATTGGGTGGATCTACTTCCATTAGCTGAGTTCTCGTATAACAACTCTCAGAGTGCCTCCACTAAGCAGTCTCCTTTTTACTCTAATCTAGGTTATCATCCTAACATTCTACCACGATTTCCCATAGAAACGCCTTTACCAGCAGTGGCTGAAAGAATCACGTCTTTACAGAAGAATATGGATCTTCTAAAGGAGAATCTGGAATCGGCTCAGGAAAGGTACAAGAAAGCAGCAGATAAATTTCGTAAACCTGCACCAGCTTTCAAGGTAGGAGACTTGGTCTGGCTGTCAACCAGAAATCTTAAGTTAAGGATTCCATCGTCTAAGTTGGGACATAAGTACATTGGACCCTATAAAATCAGTAAAATTATAAGTGCCGTTGCTTGTCGTCTTCAACTGCCCAGAACTATGAGAATTCACCCTGTCTTTCATGTATCCCTACTAAAGGCTGCGACACCCAATACGTTTCCTGGACGTTCTTCTCCTTGCCCTGACCCAGTGCTAGTCGATGGTCAGGAAGAATTTGTGGTGGAAAGGATTTTAGATTCCAGGTTGTATAGAAATCAGTTACAATATCTGA
The DNA here is from genome assembly GCA_033576555.1 of Oophaga sylvatica. Classification (NCBI taxonomy): domain Eukaryota; kingdom Metazoa; phylum Chordata; class Amphibia; order Anura; family Dendrobatidae; genus Oophaga; species Oophaga sylvatica. Next base: position 933,968,862 of record JARQOD010000001.1, read on the forward strand.
TTAAATGGCAGGGCTACCCAGTGGAGGACAACTCATGGGAACCAGTCAATAACGTAAATGCTCCTCGCTTGCTCCGTCAGTTTCATCAGAGGTACCCACACAAGCCTGGCCTGAGGTCATCCGGAGGTTGTCCCTAAGGGGGTAGTAATGTAAGGTTCTGTGTACATGTTCCTGAAACTCAGTTTGTTCGTCAGCCATTTTACTTTCTGTCTTGCTGCAGCTATCTTGCCCTCAGTCAAAATGGAGTTTCCAGCTTGCATGTTCCCGCCCTGATTCTCTCCTTTTGCTTCTTAAGCAGCCACAGCTGAGCAATCAGTGCTTCAGAATCTAGCCTGCAGTGAACCTGTGACCTGACTCCTAAAGCCTTGGACCTTGTACTCCAGCTATTCCTACTGAGGAACTCTGAAGCACTTGTGGACTCTGGAACCCTGCTCTTTGAAAGACCCACGTTTGCATGGACTTACGGTAACAGAGAAGAAGATCCTGAACCTGTTGTGGAGAGTGATTGCTGAGCTTAGATTACTCTGGCCTGCTGTGTCTCCTGCTTCTGTGTCTGCAAACTGTGTGACTATTTTTGCCAACTTGAAGTATGTATGAAGTAATACAAGACTTTCTGTATCAAACCTGTGTCTCATGTATTTTCATCGCACCCAAGCACAAGACGCTATATGAACTGTACTACATACATTACACACCTTTTGCTTTGATTACTGCATTGCACGCAGAAAAGTTGAACGGATGGATTCTACATGCCTGGTTCCCACCGTGAAGCATGGAGGAGGAGGTGTGATGGTGTGGGGGTGCTTTGCTGGTGACACTGTTGGGGATTTATTTAAAAATTGAAGGCATAGTGAACCAGAATGGCTACTACAGCATCTTGCAGCAGCATGCTATTCCATCCGGTTTGCGTTTAGTTGGACCATCATTTATTTTTCAACAGGACAATGACCCCAAACACACCTCCAGACTGTATAAGGGCTATTTGACCAAGAAGGAGAGTGTTGGGGTGCTACGCCAGATGACCTGGCCTCCACAGTCACCAGACCTGAACCCAAACGAGATGGTTTGGGGTGAGCTAGACAGCTCACCGCTTCAATTTTGAATAAATCCCCAACAGTGTCACCAGCAAAGCACTCCCACACCATCAAACCACCTCCTCCATGCTTCACGGTGGGAACTAGGCATGTAGAGTCCAGCCGTTCACCTTTTCTGCATGCAAAGCAAAAGGTGGCTACTTTGAAGAACCTAGAATATAAGACATATTTTCAGTTGTTTCACACTTTTTTGTAAAGTGTAATGTATAATTCCACATGTGTTAATTCATAGTTTTGATGCCTTCAGTGTGATTCTACAATTTTCATAGTCATGAAAATACAGAAAAATCTTTGAATGAGAAGGTGTGTCCAAACTTTTGGTCTGTACTGTATATTTATAGTTCATACACTTCTACATAGTAAAATAGCCACTAATTCAATAGCTGGGCAATGCCGGCTTTTGTGAAATTACAGAACCACCCGACATGAAATGACACATGGTTTACATAGCGTTAACCATGTCATTTCATGTAGTTTGATATATGGTTTTCACTAATAATTACATGAGTGTATGTGTACATAATTTCACACATGTAGGAGTTAATTAAAGGTGTAAATTCATTGTAAAAAAATGCATTTTTTTCTACGAATTTACACCTTTAATTAACCCCTACATGTGTGAAATTTTGCACACATACACTCATGTAATTGTTAGTGAAAACCATATATCAAACTACATGAAATGACATGGTTAACTCTATGTAAACCATGTGTCATTTCCTGTCGGGTCTGTAATTTCACAAAAGCCGGCAATTGAATTAGCGGCTATTATACTATGTAGAAGTGTATGTACTATAAATATATATATATATGTGTCACAATGACATGTATATATATATATGAGGTGTAAAATTGTTGAAAAAAAATGCGTGGGCTCCCGCACTATTTTCTCAACCAGACAGACAAAGCCAGCGAGTGGGGGCAGATAATAATAGCCCAGAGAGGGACCATTATTCTTGGGCCCCCCCTGGCTACTAACATCTGCCCCCAGACACCCCAGAAAAGGCAAATCTATAATTAGATTCGCCCTTTCTGGCACTTAGCCCGTCTATTCCCATTGCCCTGTAGCGGTGGCGAATGGGTTAATAATGTGTTAAAGCCACCTTGCTATTGAAAGGTGACTTTAAGCCAGGTTAATAATTGAGAGCTGTCAATTAGACAACTATCAATTATTAATCCTATTGTATGAAATTAAAAAAAACGCACACACATTAATGAAAAATCATTTTAATGAAATAAATACAGTTTTTGACCATATTTTATTGTACTGGTAATCCTCGATTCCCTTGTTCCCCTGTAATAAAAGTAAAATAATAAAGCAACATTATTCTTACCTATCCGACGCACAGTCAGGTCCCCCGATGTAATCCTTGTGAAAGGGTTAACGTTTACTGCAGGGACCGCAGCTAATGCTGCCAGCCTCGCTGTAAAGCCCCGAATGAATCATCTCCTCTCCTGGCTGACAGGAGAGGAAGTGGTTAGCTTGGAAGCATAATTGATTGCTTCCCACTTTCACTTCAGGTCAGCCAGGGACGCCACACAGCATCAGTGACGTCAGAGGGAATCAAGGCTGACCTGAAGTGAACTGATTAACAAAAATAGGGGATCCCCCCGAAAAAAAAATGGCGTGGGGTCCCCCCTATTTTTGTTAACCAGCCTGATGAAGCAGACTACAGAGGCCTAGTATTTAAGGCTGTTAAGGATCCAAGATCCATGAACCTTGCAAGCCTGATAATACCAGGCCACAGCAGTCTGCTTATCTTGGCTGGTTAACAAATATAGGGGATCCCCTCTAAAAAAAATGGCGTGGGGTCCCCCTATTTTTGTTAACCAGCCAGATGAAGCAGACTGCTGAGGCCTGGTATTTCAGGCTGGTAAGGATCCAATATCCATGAACTTTGCAAGCCTGATAATACCAGGCCACAGCAGTCTGCTTAGCTTGGCTGGTTAACAAAAATAGGGGTTCCCCTCGAAAAAAAAAATGGCGTGGGGGTCCCCCTATTTTTGTTAACCAGCCCAGTAAAAAGCAGACTGCTGCAGCCTGGTATTAAAAGACTGTCAAGGCCCATGAATTTTGGGCCCTCAACAGCCTAAAAATACCAGGCTGCAGCAGCCCCACAATTGGCGCATCCAAAGATGCGCCAATTGTGGCACTTTACCTGGCTCTTCCCACTTGCCCTGTAGCGGTGGCAAGTAGGGTAATAAGGGGTTAATGTCACCTTTGATTGAAAGGTGACAATAAGCCCGGTTAATAATGGAGAGGCGTCAATAAGACACCGATCCATTATTAATCATAAAATTTGTAATTTTTTTAAAAAAATACACAGCCAGAATAAAGTATTTTAATGAAATAATACACAACACAGTTTTCATTATTTTTATTGTACTCTCATCCTGCGACGCCATCGATCTCCTGTAAAAAAAAACAAAAATAACAAACCAACACAAATACTCCCTGTCCGACGCAGTCCAAAATAACGAGTGTTCCACGACGAGTCCAGCTCAGCTACATCTGGATGCCAGGCTGAGCCTGACATCCAGACACAGCAGAGCTGCTTACCATAGGAGATTCCCCGGCGGTGATGTCATCCGGACTGCTTTACGACCAGCTGTCGCGAGAGTACAGCTGGCCGAGATTACCCAGTACCCGGCAGTCACTTGCAGTTATCGCAAGAAGCTGCACGTGACTGCCAGGGAGAGGGTAATGGCCGGCCATCCAGGACGTGACCACCGGGGATCTTCTGCCAGGTAAGTGCTGAGTCCTGACTCCTGACAGACCCGACCGACACTGACAGTGACACTTTCGGGAAGTTCCTGTGTCACGTACTTCCTTCTGTGACACAGGAACTCCCCATATACTTTACAGGAAAATTCCGATTCCGGTATCCGATATGCAAAAAATATCGGATCTCAGAATCGGAATTCTGATACAACGAATATCGGCCGATACCCGATATTTGCGGTATCGGAATGCTCAACACTAGACACAACCAGTGGGGCAAAATTTTGACCTGGGTCTCAATATGTATATTGGACAGATATATGGACCCTTGTAGCTTTCTAGATCCTATAAATGTAATAATGTTCCCCTGGCCCCTTCCTGTAATAACTTGTCCCCCATTGTGAGCCCCTTCCTCTATTAATCTTCCCCTACCTGTCCTGCACCCAGTTACAATGTCCCCCATTCTGGGCCCCTTCCTGAAATAACGTACCTCATCCTGGGCCCCTTCATGTAATAATGTCACTCATCTTGGGCCCCTTTTAGTAATAGTGTCCCCCATTCTAGGCTCCTTCCAATCCAGATGCCAGGAGACAGTGGATCAAGCAAAAGGACAAGACAGAGAGGTAGTCAGAACACGGTTCAAAGGGTCAGGCAGCATAAGATAAGAACAACTGAATCAGGCTAAAATGGTGGTGGTGGGCGCGCCAGAACAAAACAATGGCAGACCAAAATAAAAAAATCATAGATGGACAATTACGGTAAAACCAGCAGGGATCATAAAATGGTGGTTGTGGGCGCAGCAGGAGAAAACAATGGCAGAGCTAAATAAAAGTCATAGATGGACCACTATGGTAAAAACAGCAGGGATCATAAAATGGTGGTGGTGGGCGCAGCTGGAGTAAACAATGGCAGAGCTAAATAAAAGTCATAGATGGACCACTATGGTAAAAACAGCAGGGATCACAAAATGGTGGTTGTGGGCGCAGCTGGAGTAAACAATGGCAGAGCTGGGATCATAAAATGGTGGTGGTGGGCGTGCCAGAACAAAACAATGGCAAAAAAAAAATTGATGGACGACAATGGTTAACAACAGCTGGGATCTAAAAATGGATCTGTAAAATTAAAGAAAAAATAAAAATTAAATGTGACAAAAAAATACCTACCTTACAAAACTTGTTTGTGATCCTGAAAAAAAAAAAGAAAATAGGGAAACTAAATAGCGTCACAAACTGGATCGCAGAGGATATAACGGCACAGACTGGATCGCAGCAAATGAAATAGAGACAGACTGGATCGCAGAAAAAAACAACAACGTCGTAGACTGGAACGCAGCAACCGCACAAACTGGATCGCAGTAGCTGCAAAGGCTAGCAGGACACACTGGAATGATGCTGGAGATTTGAAAGAACCGCTTCTGCTCGAGAGCAATGGAAAGGAGTGCTGGTACGTCGTCTTTTATGACGTGGTCATCCAATCACAAAGCGAGAGAGCTGTGACAAATATTTATGAGATAAATAGTGACCACCAATCTGTGATGAGGGGCGTGCAAAAGGTCGCGCTCAGTCACGCCTATCGAGGTCGTGATCTTTCACAGTACATGCAGTGTGGCACGTCCCAACGACCGCCAAAGTCGTTAAAGAGATCGCTAACCGCTGATGTGTCGTTAATGAGATCGTCCAGTGTGGCAGCTACTAGGGACCTTAAAACGATCACACCAACGATCTCATTAGTTTGCGTCGTTATCGTGATCGTTAGCGGGATCGTTTAGTGTGGCAGTACCTTAACACTCACTAGGCAGCACAAACTACGTCTGGCAGGGATCAGGGCAGACAGCTCAGTTAAATAGCTTGGGCAATCTCCAGAACACAGAACACCTGGAGAAAGTCCCACACCTCCCAGTCACAGATTGGATAGCCGAGCTGTCAATCAAGACACCGACAACTCAGCATGACCCAGTTTCCCTAGGACAGCATAACAATCACACATTGAGGGGAGGAATCATGACATTACTGTGTGTATTATCCCTGCATTGTGACATTACTGTGTGAATTATCCCTGCACTGTGACATTACTGTGTGCATCATCTCTTGTGAGTCATTGACCTCTGTTACAGCTAGGGGGCGCTGTATGTTTTCCTCAGGTTACGCACAGAGACGTATTGAGGCCGTGGGAGTACATGGCAGTCACAGGAGTGACTGGCATCATTGTGAATGTCCAGTATATGTCCCAGAGATGGAGGATTTCCTCTGCGCTGTAAGCCCGAAAATGTTGTTGTTCTGGGACCTGGAGTCCCACAAGTGTTTGTTTAGTTTTAAGGGGGGCTTACAGGGTTAGTCGGGGAGCTGGGCGGGACTGGCTAACCACACACACCTCTCACCTATGGGGGTGGCTACGGTGATATAATGTGACTGAGGTCTGGTCACATGGGTTGTTGTTCTAAGGTCCTGAAAGGTCTATGTGTTGGAAGGTGGATGGACTTCCTGAAGAGCACGAGGTGAGACCATGGACAGTCAGAGTCTGTGACGACTCTGTATTGAGGAAGCTACCATCCTTCTGAGGATCTGGAACTGTTGGGTGGCCTGGTGAGCAAGGCATTGTACGGGACTGTGATCCCAGTTAGGTAGCTTCTCTGGGAACCAGGACTGACAGGAGATGAGTGTATGGAGCGGAGCTCCTGGAACCTTGGACAAAAGGGGTTACTATGAATTGTGCAGTCACCCACAGTAACTGGACGAAATGAGGTCCAGCATGATTAGAGACTGTGTTCTAATGTTGTATGAGTGGAGACATTGATACAGCGCACGGACACCCCCAGGAACTAGTCAGAGGAGGACTGGCAGGTTTAGTGTCTGTCAAATGAAGAAAGCCATATACAGTCATGGCCAAACGTTTTGAGAATGACACAAATATTATATTTTCACATGATCTGCTGCCCTCTGGTTTTTATGTGTGTTTGACAGATGTTTTTATCACAGACAGAAATATAATAATTGCAAACATATGAGTAACAAAAGCTTATATTGACAGTTAGAATGAGTTAATGCAGCAAGTCAATATTTGCAGTGTTGACCCTTCTTCTTCAGGACCTCTGCAATTCTACCTGGCATGCTCTCAATCAACTTCTGGACCAAATCCTGACTGATAGCAGTCCATTCTTGCACAATCAATGCTTTCATTTTGTCAGAATTTTTAGGTTTTTGTTTGTCCACCTGTCTCTTGATGATTGACCACAAGTTCTCAATGGGATTAAGATCTGGGGAGTTTCCAGGCCATGGACCCAAAATCTCTATGTTTTGTTCCCTGAGCCATTTAGTTATCACCTTTGCTTTATGGCAAGGTGCTCCATCATGCTGGAAAAGGCATTGTTGATCGCCAAACTGCTCTTGGAGGGTTGGGAGAAGTTGCTCTTGGAGGACATTCTGGTACCATACTTTATTCATGGCTGTGTTTTTAGGCAAGACTGTGAGAGAGCCGATTCCCTTGGCTGAGAAGCAACCCCACACATGAATGGTTTCAGGATGCTTAACAGTTGGCATGAGACAAGACTGGTGGTAGCGCTCACCTTGTCTTCTCCAAATGAGGCGTTTTCCTGATGTCCCAAACAATCGAAAAGGGGATTCATCAGAGAAAATAACTTTACCCCAGTCCTCAGCAGTCCACTGCCTGTACCTTTTGCAGAATATCAGTCTGTCCATGATGTTTTTTCTGGAGAGAAGTGGCTTCTTTGCTGCCCTCCTTGAGACCAGGCCTTGCTCCAAGAGTCTCCGCCTCACAGTGCGTGCAGATGCACTCACACCTGCCTGCTGCCATTCCTGAGCAAGCTCTGCACTGCTGGTAGCCCGATCCCGCAGCTGAAACACTTTTAAGAGACGCTCCTGGCGCTTGCTGGTCTTTCTTGGGCGCCCTGGAGCCTTTTTGGCAACAATGGAACCTCTCTCCTTGAAGTTCTTGATGATGCGATAGATTGTTGACTGAGGTGCAATCTTTCTAGCTGCGATACTCTTCCCTGTTAGGCCATTTTTGTGCATTGCAATGATGACTGCACGTGTTTCTTTAGAGATAACCATGGTTAACAGAAGAGAAACAATGATGCCAAGCACCAGCCTCCTTTTAAAGTGTCCAGTGGTGTCATTCTTACTTAATCATGACAGATTGATCTCCAGCCATGTCCTCATCAACACCCACACCTGTGTTAATGGAGCAATCACTGAAAAGAGGTTAGCTGGTCCTTTTAAGGCAGGGCTGCAATGATGTTGAAATGTGTTTTGGGGGATAAAGTTCATTTTCTAGCCAAATATTGACTTTGCAAGTAATTGCTGTTAGCTGATCACTCTTTATAACATTCTGGAGTATATGCAAATTGCCATTAGAAAAGTGAAGCAGTAGACTTTGTAAAAATTTATATTTGTGTCATTCTCAAAACTTTTGGCCATGACTGTACTATAAAGTGTTAATGAACTGTTCGTAGTGCGGTTTATGAGTTTAAATTAACCAAAATAGACTGTTTAAGCAAGAAATTGTTCCTGTGTGGCTGAATACCGTAGCCAAACGAGTGTCCCCCAACACATTCAGTAAGCACTATCTTAGATCCTGCACTGTGACATTGCGATGTGCATTATCCATGAACTATACTACTGTGTGCATTACCTTTGCATTGTGACATTACTGTATGCATTATCCCTGTGCTGTGACATTACTGTGTGCATTTTGCCTGAACTATATTACTGTGTGCATTACCTTTGCACTGTGCATTACCCTTACAGTGTGACATTACTGTGTGCATTATCCCTGCACTGTGACAATACTGTGTACATTATCCCTGCACTGTGTGATATCAGAGTTTTGCTATATTAATTAAGCCAGATATATCCCCTATATTACTACCCTCCCATTGGTTTATATATTAGATATACAAGATTTTAATGTTCATTTTATAAATATTTTCTGTAATGAATTTTTATATAAAAACATGAGGTGTATTTTAACATTTATCACTCCATAGTTTCAGAGTAATACTAAAAACCCAAATAGAAAGTCAGTTTGTTGAATTCTCCTGGTACAATATCTACAATTGACCTCACAAATAACAGACATGAAGCATTCTGGAAAGTTATTTATTACCCAGTCAGCACCTGGCATGACCATGCCCTGGCTATAAATGACAGCTGCCGCATACCCAGTCACCAGGAACTGTGTAGATTTGGTTACCTGTTCTAGGGAATGGCAGACAGTAGCTGGATATTAGTTTACTCCCTCCTGGAAGAATTACAGGCATCAGCTGTGTAGCTCATTCGTCAGTGGCGGACAGTTTCACGGAAAAAGGTTTATTTTTTCCACTGCCTTAGAGACGTGGACATAAAGGATCAATGGCTTTCCTTAACATACTTGATGTTTCAATCTGCATTTGTTTACCTCATTTCTATGTCTATCAATATTAGACTGAAAGGTTTATGGGACACAAATAAAAGCTGACTGCTGAAATATTACTGGTATATATCATAATCATATATACGCCTCATACGCATAAATATATAAGAGAATAAAGAGAGCTTTTATCAAACTGGAAGAATCCCCAGATACAGTCTGTTCTATGGGAGATTAGCTGCGTAGCTGTGGGCAAAATGGGATCACTGCAGTCAGAGACAGCGGCACAGAAGTTCAGTTCTATCAGGGCTTCTCCTGTTGTCTATTGTTAAAGAAGTTGTCCACTACTTAGACAACTTCTTCTATTACCCCTTGCTTGTCCCCCATAAAATAATAAAGTTTATACTCACCTCCCATGCTGGCGCTCTGCCCGTGGTGTAAACACTCGGTTTCCCAGGGCTCTCGTGTGGTTGTTTTGACACGTGACACCGGCGCCCAATCAGCGATGGTGTCACTGTCCACGCCTTCTGTCAAATTGAGCAGTAAGAGGAAGCCCAAAATCAGCTGCAGCCCCGACTTCTTCTTCATGGCTTTCATGGTTGGGACGGTGTTCTTGGGGTTGTACTCATCTTTCTTCCTCCTCAAAACACAGTGAGTGGAATTGATGACAAAATGTTCTATTTTGGTCTCATCTGACCATGTAACCTTCTCCCATGCCTTATCTGGATCATCTAGATGGTCATTGGTGATATTTAAATGAGCCTGGACATGTGCTGGCATGATAGGGGGACCTTGCTTGCCCTGCAGGGTTTTAATACATGACGGCGTGGTGTGTTTCTAACGGCAATGATTGAGACTGTGGTCCAAGCTCTATTCAGGTCATTGACCAGGTCCTCCTGTGTAGTTCTAGGCTGATTCCTGGCCTTTGTCAGAATCAATCCTTGAGGAACCCCAACAGTAAGGGGAAGATGAGAGGAGGAGGAGCCAGCAAAAGATACTGTGAAGGAGTGGTCAGAGAGATAGGAGAAGAGCCAGGAGAGAAAGGTGTCCTTGAGGCCGAGGAGCGGAGCATAGAGAGGAGGAGCTGATCATCCACAGTGTCAAATGCTGCAGAGAGATCCAGGAGAATTAGCATGGAGTAGTGACCATTAGATTTAGCTGTTAGAAGATCATTAGAGACTTTAGTGAGGGCAGTTTCAATAGAGTGTAGAGAGCAGAAATCAAGATTGTAGAGGATGTAGAAGAGAGTTATCTGAGAGATAGCGGATAAAACGGGCGTGGACCAGGAGTTTAGAGACGAAGGAAAGATTAGAGACAGGTGTATAGCACAGTTTTGGTCGAGGGATGTTTTTTTAAGTAATGGCTGTATGATGGCATTTTTAAATGAGGAAGGAAAGATACCGGAAGAGAGAGATTTAGGTTGAATATTTTTGTTAGGTGAGAGGTGACAGCAGGGGAAAGGGACTGAAGGAGATGAGATGGAATGGGGTCACTAGTGCAAGTGGTAGGGAGAGAAGATGCAAGGAGCCTGATTACTTCTTCTGTGACTGGTTCAAAATCAGAGAGTGAGCTAGATGCAGTGGGGGAGGGAGGACAGTGCATGATATGAGGTGATTCGGAGATAATTTCCTGTCGGATATGGTACATTTTTTCTTTGAAATTGGCCAGATCGTCAACGTGGAGATCTGTAGTTGGGGCCTGCACTCTTGGGTTGAGTAGGGAATGAAAAGTGTCAAAGAGATGTTGTGAGTTATTGGATAATAAGGTGATGAGGATGTTGAAATATGTTTGTTTTGAGAGGTGAAGGGCAGTGTTGTATGTTTTAAGCATAAACTTAGAATGGATGAAATCTTTGGGTAGATTGGATTTTCTTCACAGACATCTCATCTGCTCATCTGTAGCACCGCTGTAGGAAACGTGTTTGTGGCGTGTGCCAGGGTTGTCGCCATCTGTGGCGACTTGTTCTATGTATAGGAGGTGCAGTTTCATCCAGGGCACTTTGAAGGGTTTCATCGTAATGATTCAGTGCAGAATCAAGACATGACAGGGAGGAGATAGGGGCCAATGATGACTGCAAGTTCTTCACAAGTTTCTGGGTGTTAATGGCCTGTATGTTTCTATAAGTGTGGAAAGTGGGGGTGACCTGGACAGGATGGCAGTTCTTGATAGAGAATGAAGGTTGTGGTCAGAGAGTGGGAGATGGGAGTTCGTGAAATCATCCACTGAGCAAAGCTGGGAGAAGACCAAGTCGAGGGAGTCTCCGTCTTCATGCGTGGGGGAGTTAGTATTCTGCGAGAGGACAAAAGAGGAGGTTAGAGATAAAAGGTGACAAGCAGATGGTGAGAGGAGAAGAGCAGGCAGCAGATCGCTCTCCACGGCGTCTCCAAACTCTGTCATGTCTGTCACATGTGCTGAGTGTGAATCTGCTGCCTGCAACATCCTTCAGCATGACCGGTTTGGCAGTGGGTCAGTAATGGTGTGGGGTGGCATTTCTTTGGAGGGCCACATAGCCCTCCATGTGCTCGCCAGAGGTAGCCTGACTGCCATTAGGTGCCATGAGATCCTCAGACCCTTGTGAGACCATATGCTGGTGCAGTTGGCCCTGGGTTCGTCCTAATGCAGGACAATTCCAGACCTCATGTGGCTGGAGTGTGTCAGCAGTTCCTGCAAGATGAAGGCATTGAAGCTATGGACTGGCCTGCCCATTCCCCAGACCTGAATCTGATTGAGCACATCTGGGACAGCATGTCTCACTCCATCCACCAACGTCACGTTGCACCACAGACTGTCCTGGAGTTTAAGGATGCTTTAGTCCACGTCTGGGAGGAGATCCCTCAGGAGAACATCCAAAATCTCATCAGGAGCATGCCCAGGCGTTGTAGGGAGGTCATACAGGCACGTGGAGACCACACACACTACTGAGCATCATTTTGACTTGTTTCCACTTTAATTTTGTCTTGTTTTGATTTTCATTTTGACTTGTTTCCACTTTCATTTTGGGGGTCCAAATCCAGGCCTCCATTGGTTCAAAAATTTGATTTCCACTGATGATTTTTGTGTGATTATGTTGACAGCACATACAACTTTGTACAGAACAAATTATTCAATGAGAATATTTCATTCATTTAGATCTACAGTCATTGACAAAAGTTTTGAGAATGACAAATATTAATTTTTACAAACTCTACTGCTTCACTTTTCCTAATGGCAATTTGCATATACTCCAGAATGTTATAAAGAGTGATCAGCTTAACAGCAATTACTTGCAAAGTCAATATTTGGCTAGAAAATTAACTTTATCCCCAAAACACATTTCAACATCATTTCAGCCCTGCCTTAAAAAGACCAGCTAACCTCTTTTCAGTGATTGCTCCATTAACACAGGTGTGGTGTTGATGAGGACATGGTTGGAGATCAATCTGTCATGATTAAGTAAGAATGAGACCACTGGACACTTTAAAAGGAGGCTGGAGCTTGGCATCATTGTTTCTCTTCTGTTAACCATGGTAATCTCTAAAGAAACACGTGCAGTCATCATTGCAATGCACAAAAATGGCCTAACAGGGAAGAGTATCGCAGCTAGAAAGATTGCACCTCAGTCAACAATCTATCTCATCATCAAGAACTTCAAGGAGAGAGGTTCCATTGTTGCCAAAAAGGCTCCAGGGCGCCCAAGAAAGACCAGCAAGCGCCAGGACCGTATCTTAAAAGTGTTTCAGCTGCGGGATCGGGCTACCAGCAGTGCAGAGCTTGCTCAGGAATGGCAGCAGGCAGGTGTGAGTGCATCTGCACGCACTGTGAGGTGGAGACTCTTGGAGCAAGGCCTGGTCTCAAGGAGGGCAGCAAAGAAGCCATTTCTCTCCAGAAAAAACATCATGGACAGACTGATATTCTGCAAAAGGTACAGGCAGTGGACTGCTGAGGACTGGGGTAAAGTTATTTTCTCTGATGAATCCCCTTTTTGATTGTTTAGGACATCAGGAAAACGCCTCATTCGGAGAAGACAAGGTGAGCGCTACCACCAGTCTTGTCTCATGCCAACTGTTAAGCATCCTGAAACCATTCATGTGTGGGGTTGCTTCTCAGCCAAGGGAATCGGCTCTCTCACAGTCTTGCCTAAAAACACAGCCATGAATAAAGAATGGTACCAGAATGTCCTCCAAGAGCAACTTCTCCCAACCCTCCAAGAGCAGTTAGGCGATCAACAATGGCTTTTCCAGCATGATGGAGCACCTTGCCATAAAGCAAAGGTGATAACTAAATGGCTCAGGGAACAAAACATAGAGATTTTGGGTCCATGGCCTGGAAACTCCCCAGATCTTAATCCCATTGAGAACTTGTGGTCAATCATCAAGAGACGGGTGGACAAACAAAAACCTAAAAATTCTGACAAAATGAAAGCATTGATTGTGCAAGAATGGACTGCTATCAGTCAGGATTTGGTCCTGAAGTTGATTGAGAGCATGCCAGGGAGAATTGCAGAGGTCCTGAAGAAGAAGGGTCAACACTGCAAATATTGACTTGCTGCATTAACTCATTCTAACTGTCAATATAAGCTTTTGTTACTCATATGTTTGCAATTATATTTCTGTCTGTGATAAAAACATCTGTCAAACACACATAAAAACCAGAGGGCAGCAGATCATGTGAAAATATAATATTTGTGTCATTCTCAAAACTTTTGGCCATGACCGTAGGATGTGTTATTTGAGTGTTCCCTTCATTTTTTTGAGCAGTGTATTTATTTGTCTTACCTGTCTCCTGCCCTGTCTAACTGCCATTTTATAACTGCCAGTACTTCGATTAAATGTACATAAATGCTTCCCCAGACTAAGATCTCTTACTTTTTTTTTGTTTGCTTTCTCGTTAGCAATCTCACTTAAGCCCCAGTCACACACAGCGATCTTGCGAGCGAGATCGCTGCTGAGTCACTAGTTTTGTGACGCAACAGCGACCTCCCCAGCGATATCGCTGTGTGTGACATTCAGCGACAATCAGCCCCCCTGCTGGTTATCGCTGATCGTCGCTGAATGTCCTGGACATTTTTTTGATCGTTGGTCTCCTGCTGGCCAGCACACATCGCTGCGTGTGGTAGGCAGGAGACCTGCGATCAGCTGGTAACCAAGGTACACATCGGGTTTCCAGGCACCACGCAGCGCCTGGAAACCCGATGTGTACCTTGGTTACCATCTCCCTGCACCAGCGGGCTGGTATCCAACGTACACTGCGGGTAACTAAGAGACGTTACCCGCAGTGTCGCTGTCCTGATCACTGCCTGAGTTGCCTGTTTGGCAGCTCACCAGCGATCATGTAGCGACACACCAGCGATCCTGACAAGTGCATATAGTTGTCGGGATCGCTGGTGTGTCGCTATGTGTGACGGGGCCCTAAGTTGAGACAGCAGGACACAATAAATGTAGTGAACAGATAAACAAGTATCCTGGACTACATGGATCATAAACCACTTTGAAAAGTTATTTAACCTCATAGCATAAGGGGACAAGGAGAGTAAGTTGAAATAACTATATACCATTATACAGTACAGACCAAAAGTTTGGACACACCTTCTCATTCAAAGATTTTTCTGTATTTTCATGACTATGAAAATTGTAGAATCACACTGAAGGCATCAAAACTATGAATTAACACATGCGGAATTATACATTACACTTTACAAAAAACAAAAAACAACTGAAAATATGTCTTAGGCCGGCGTCACACACAACTACAAAAAATCGGTCCGTTTTAGTCGGTCGATTGTCGGATCAAAATGCAAACATCACACATCCTTCTGGCATCCGATTTTCCTTCAAAGATGCGATTTAATCGCATGTGTGTGTACCTTGTAACATCCGATTTTCATCCGACTTGCGAGAATTTCTCGCAGGCTTGCAAAACTGACATATAATGGATCCAAAAGAATAGTATTTCAATCACAAAAGAAAGAATAGATATATACACATAGAACACATATATATATATATAATATACATGTCATTGTGACATGTATATATATATATATCTATTTATAGTTCCTAGACTTCTACATACTGTAATAGCCGCTAATTCAATTGCCGGCTTTTGTGAAATCACAGAAGCCGACATGAAATGATACATTGTTTCCACACAGTTAACCATGTCATTTCCTGTATTTTGATATTTGTTTAGAACTTACAATTACATGAGTGTATTTGTGCAAAATTTCAGACATGTAGGGGTTAATTAAAGGTGTAAATTCGTTGAAAAAAAATGCGTGGGCTCCCGCTGTATTTTCTCCACCAGACAGACAAAGCAAGCGAGTGGGGGCAGATAATAACAGCCTAGGGAGGGTACATTTTTTTTGTGCCCCCCTGGCTACTAACATCTGCCCCCAGACACCCCAGAAAGGGCAAATCTATAATTAGATTCGCCCTTTTTGGCACTTTGCCCGTCTATTCCCATTGCCCTGTAGCGGTGGCGAATGGGTTAATAATGTCACCTTAATGTCACCTTAGTATTGAAAGGTGACCTTAAGGCAGGTTAATAATTGAGAGCTGTCAATTAGACAACTATCAATTATTAATCCTATTGTATGATAGAAAAATCAAACACACACAGTTTAATAAAAAAGAAGTTTAATGAAATAATCACACAGTTTTTGACCATATTTTATTTTCCTGCTAAAACCATTTCCTGTAATAAAAATAAAATAAAAAAGCAAAATGATTCTTACCAATCCTATGTACAGTCAGGTCCCACGGTGTAATCCATCAGAAAGGGTTAACAGGTTACAGGTCGCAGAGAGCTAATAATGCTGTCTCAGACCTGTATTCCCTGAATGAATCAGTTACTCTCCCAGTGAAAGGAGAGGAATAGATTCATGAATGGAGCTTAATTGATTTATTGCCACTTTCACTTCAGTGACCTGACCTAACGTGAAAGTGGATACAATCAATTAAGCTTCATTCATGAATCACATCCTCTCCTGTCGGCAGGAGATAAGCGCCTTCATTCAGGAGCTATCAGATGAGCACGCAGGATTACTTGCGCTGCTTATCTGATTGCTAGTTAACCCTTTGTGAAGGATTACATCGTGGGACGGGACAGATTGCCAGATAGGTAAGAATAATGTTGTTTTATTATTTTATATTTATTTTAGAAGAACAAGGGCTTCGAACGGATTAAGAGTGAAATAAAAGATGGTCAAAAATATGTGTTTTTATTTCATTAAAATTATTTATTCTTAAAGTGTGTGTGTTTTTTTATTTAGTTCAATAGGATTAATAATTGATAGTTGTCTAATTGACAGCTCTCAATTATTAACCTGCCTTAAGGTCACCTTTCAATACTAAGGTGACATTAACGCCTTATTAACCCATTCGCCACCGCTACAGGGCAATGGGAATAGACGGGCAAAGTGCCAGAAAGGGCAAATCTAATTATAGATTTGCCCTTTCTGGGGTGTCTGGGGGCAGATGTTAGTAGCCAGGGGGGGCACAAAAAAAATGTACCCTCCCTAGGCTGTTATTATCTGCCCCCACTCGCTTGCTTTGTCTGTCTGGTGGAGAAAATACAGCGGGAGCCCACGCATTTTTTTTTAACGAATTTACACCTTTAATTAACCCCTACATGTCTGAAATTTTGCACAAATACACTCATGTAATTGTAAGTTCTAAACAAATATCAAAATACAGGAAATAACATGGTTAACTGTGTGGAAACAATGTATCATTTCATGTCGGCTTCTGTGATTTCACAAAAGCCGGCAATTGAATTAGCGGCTATTACAGTATGTAGAAGTCTAGGAACTATAAATATATGTATATATACATGTCACAATTACACATATATATATATATGTATTCTATGTGTGTATATGTATTCTTTCTATTCTTTATTAAAGCTGTCAGTGTGATTTTACAGTATAGCCGGGGATGAATTGTCGGCTTTTCTAAAGGACACCGATGCGATTTAATCGCAAGTCACACATGCGGTCCGTTTGTAATCAGATTTTTCATCGCTCCCATAGACTTGCATTGCGATAGTCGACCCACAATCGGTGACAATCGCAGCATGCTGCGATTGCACACGGACGTTTAAAACGGACCACAAAAAATCTGATACTAGGAGCTGCTCCATAGATTAACATAGGGCAGACTGCAATATGATTTTTCATCGTATTGCAGTCGTCCGATTCTGTCGCCAGTGTGACTCCGGCCTTATATTCTAGGTTGTTCAAAGTAGCCACCTTTTGCTTTGATTACTGCTTTGCACACAGAAAAGGTGAACGGATGGACTCTACATGCATAGTTCCCACCGTGAAGCATGGAGGAGGTGGTGTGATGGTGTGGGGGTGCTTTGCTGGTGACACTGTTGGGGATCAAAGCAAAAGGTGACTACTTTGAAGAACCTAGAATATAAGACATATTTTCAGTTGTTTCACACTTTTTTGTAAAGTGTAATGTTTAATTCCACATGTGTTAATTCATAGTTTTGATGCCTTCAGTGTGATTCTACAATTTTCATAGCCATGAAAATACTGAAAAATCTTTGAATGAGAAGGTGTGTCCAAACTTTTGGTCTGTACTGTATATGCATGCTAAGATGAATAACATTGACAGGACACATGCAGGATTCCATGCAGTAGCTTGAATTAGTTAAATACCATTATATATGCTTGCTAAGATGAATAACATTGGTAGGACACATGCAGGTTTCAGTGTAGTAGCTTGAGTTAGTTAAATACCATTATATCTCACAAGTCCAGATATTTCCGGTACCAGAAAAATTGGTACCGGAGATATCCGTGTCCGTGTGTCCGTGTAAATACGTGGTATATCCATATGGCACACGTGTGCCGCATGTGTGCCGCATCAGGACCACACAGACGGCCGCAGGGGAAGAAGCGTTACAGTAAGCGATGTCCCCCTGCTTGTGGTGCTAAAACCGGCTGTCATTATTCTCCCTGCTCTGCCAGCAACATTGAGCAGGGAGAAGGAATGAAAGAAAACCCGACGTGGGGTCCCCCTTAGTTTTTGAACCAACCCGGCAAAACTATACAGGTGGGGGCTGCTGCTCTCAGGCTGGTAAGGGGCCATGAATATGGCCCCCCCAGCCTAAAAACAGCAGGTTCTGAGGTTACAGGAGTTCAGCTGTCAGGGAGCACAGGCTCAGTGACGTCACCGCTACTCACTGAGCCTGTGCGCGCTGCTTCCATTCATTCCCCAGTAGTTTGCAGTCAAAGCGGCTGCATTAGCAGCGCTACGGCTATAAACTGATTAACCCCCCGAGATGGATTGCACCGTAGGACTTGACTGTATGCCGGACAGGTATGGGTATATTGTTGGGGTTTTTTTTTTACTTTTTTCTAGGAGATCTAGGGATTCGCTATGGGATTAGGAGTTTAATAAAGATTTTAAAACTGTGTAGTGTATTCTTTCATTAAAATACTTTATTCTTATTGTGTGTGTTTAACCCTTGAATAACTGTAGGATTAGTAATGAAGAGGTGCCTTACTGACACCTCTTCATTACTAAGCTTGTTTTAATGTCATCTTACAATAGAAAGGTGACATTATCCCCTTATTAACCCCATTTGCCACCGCTACAGGGCAAGTGGGAAGAACCCGACAAAGCTCCAGAATAGGCGCATCTATTTGATGCGCATTTTTTAGGCACCTGTGGGCTGCTGTTTTATTCATGGCCCCTTACCAGCCTGAGAATAGCAGCCCCAACCTGTATAGTTTTGCCGGGTTGGTTCAAAAACTAAGGGGGACCCATGTCGGGTTATTCATTCATTCTCCCTGCTCGCTGTTGCAGGCAGAGCAGGGAGAATAATGACAGCTGACTTCAGCACCACATGCAGGCGAACAGCAGCTTACAGTAGACGCTTCTTCCCCGGTGGCTGTCCGTGCACACGGAAGACAGTGTAAAATGTCCTCCATGTTCGTGTGCCGCAATTTTGATGACTGTGCGCTCCCACAAACACTGACATGTCTCCGTGTTTTGCACATGGGCACACGGTCCATGAAAACATGTTGACATGTGCAGAGACACTTTCATTTTAATGTGTCTATGTGTGTCAGTGTCTCCGGTATGTGAGGAAACTGTCACTACATGTACCGGAGCCACTGACGTGTGAAACCGGCCTAAGATGAATCTCTTACTTATTTTTTTTTTGTTTTCTCGTAAGCAATCAATCAAGCTAAGTTCAGACAGCAGGACCCAATAAATGTAGTCAACAGATAAACAAGTGTCCTGGCCTACGTGTGTGTAGCCCAGCTGCGCTTGGTGCCACATGTTACCCTGGAGGATGCATGAAAGGTAAACCACAAACACCTGATATTCATTCACACTCCACATTTTCCTGGTGCCACCAGAGGGAGCCCTTTAGAATACGCAGGTATATAAGGGTGTGGAGATGGGATTAGTGAGTTCTGAGTTGAGAGGAGAGGAAAGGAGGTTCAGTCAGTCTGCGCAGCCACCTCAGAGAAGGCAGTCATCTAGTCATCTCAGAGAACTCAGAGAGTCTGCAGTCCGCAGTCTAAGAGCAGCAGAGCTGAAGAGCAGCAGAACTGAGAGAAACTGCTATCCCACTGTGCTTATGTTAAAGGTGTGAGTAGGACGACAGGCAAGTGGAAAAAGGAAAGAGAGAGTGACTGAGGATGAATAACAATGATGGCTTACCTCCACTCTGCACTACCGGACATCGGGTCCGAGCTTGCTAGTACCTTCACGGCTAGTGGGAAAAACCGGAGACCCTGCTGGACTTCAGGTCACAGAGGGGCCCAACAGTGCTGATACGTAACAGGGGTCAGGAGAACAAGATTCTAGTAGGGCCCTGCACATAGGGACTTAGTTCTGTCCAAAAGAAGGCTCCACCACAAGATCAGCTGGGCGTAGCAAAGAGAACGGAGTTAAACTTTGTTTTATGCAAGTTAGAAACTCACACACATAAAGACATAAATCGCAATATAAATCTGTATCGCTGTAATCACATCGACTCAAAGAATAAAGTTGTCTAATCACTTATGCCACACAAGGAATAAAACCAATTCTTCACCTGCTGTCGATTTTTCCATTCTGCCTCCCAAAGATGGCTTTTTGCTCTTCAAAACAAATGCAGCAAATTCCAAAATCCAAATGCCCCCCTCCCTTCTGAGCCCCAGTGTGTCTAAACCACATATAGTGCCCACATGTTTGGCATTTCTGTATTTATTAGAGCCCACCTAATTTACGGGTGCGTGTCTCCAAAAGCATGAGCTGGGCATAACGTACTGGTCACTACAATGCACTGGACACTACAATGCACTGGACACTACAATGGCAGTTTGCAATTTTCACTCAGCAATATCCACTGCTGCCTGTTTCTGGAAAACACCCATGGAGTCAAAATCATCACTACACCTGTAGATAAATCCCCAAAGGGTATCATTTCCAAAATGAGGTCACTTGACAGGGGATTCTGCTTTTCTAACACTTAGAGGCTCTGTATATGGAGTCCACAAACTATCCTAAGAAAATCTGCACTCCAGGAGGCAAATAGCTCTCCATTCCTTCCGAGTCTCTCCGTATGGCTAAACAGTACTGTACAGCCACATATGGGGTATTTCTACATTTAGCAGAAATTGTGGAACAAATTTTGGTGTCATTTTTATCAATTTCCCAGTATGAAAATGTAAAATTTGGGGCTATCCTACAATTTTGGTGGTAAAAATTTAATTATTTTTTTTCTCTGCCCAATGGTATGAAATTCTGAGACACACCTGTGGTGTCAATATGATCAATGCAACCCTAGATTAATTCATTGAGAGGTTTAGTTTGGAAAATGGGGTCACTTATGGGGAGTTCTGCTGTTCTTGCACCTCAGGGGCTCTGCCAATGTGACATGGCACCCTCAAACCATTGCAGCAAAATCTGCATTGTAATATGGCGCTACTTCCCTTCAGACCTTTGCATTGTGCCTCAAAAGTAGTTTTCAAACACATATGGAGTATCGGTGAACTCAGGAGAAATTGAACAACAAATTTTGGGGTCCATTTTCTCCTGTTACCCTTGGGAAAATACAAAATTTTGTGCTAAAAAACATTTTTGTGGGAAAAATTAGATGTTTTTTATTTTCACGGCTCAACGTTATAAACTTTTGTGAAGCACCTGGGGGTTCAAGGTGCTCGATACACACCATAAGTTCCCTGATGGGTCTAGTTTCCAAAATGATGTCAAACATGGGGGGTTTCCACTGTTTAGGCTCAGAGGCTCTCCAAATGCAGCATGGAGTCCGCTAATTATTCCAGCAAATTTTCCATTCATAAAGTCAAGTGGCACTCCTTCCCTGCAGTGCACCCAAACAGTGATTTTCCCCCACATATGGAGTATCGGCATGCTCAGGAGAAATTTTGTAACAAATTGTATAGTGCAATGTCTCCAGTTATCCTTATGAAAATAAAAAAATGGAGCTAAAGGAATTTTTTTGTGAAAAAGAAGTGAAATGTTTATTTTTTTCATTCCACATTCCATAAATTCCTGTGAAGCACTTGAAGGGTTAATAAACTTATTGAATGTGGTTTTGAGTGCCACGAGGGGTGCAGTTTTTAGAATGATATCACTTTTGGGTATTTTCTGTCATATAGGCCCCCCAAAGTCACTTCAAATGTGATGTGGTCCCTAAAACATGGTTTTGTAAATTTTGTTGTAAAAATGAGAAATCGCTGGTCAACTTTTAACTTTTATAACTTCCTAACAAAAAAATATTATGTTTCAGAAATTCTGCTGATGTAAAGTAGACATGTGGGAAATGTTATTTATTAACTATTTTGTGTAACATGACTCTAAGGGCATAAAAATGAAAAGGCTGAAAATTGTAAAATTTTTGCCAAATTTTCGATTTTTTTTCACAAATAAAAGCAAGTCATATCAAATAAATTTTACACTATCATGAAGTACAATATGTCACAAAAAAATCTCAGAATCAGTGGGATCCATTGAAGCGTTCCAGAGTTATCATCTCATAAAGTGACAGTGGTCAGAACTGAAAACATTGGCCTGGTCAGGAAGGTGAAAACAGGCTTTGGGGTGAAGGGGTTAAGGACTTTTCAAGGAAAACCCCTTTAACTAGTGTATGTGTGCATGTACCTGTCTGTGTTTACTGGAAACACCCAATTACTAATATTTTTGTAATGCTTTTTTTTTTTTTTTTTAATTGTCTTCAATAAGAATAAAACGCAAAATTCATTCTTGCAGAAACTGCACTAGATGTTAGAATATTAAAGAGTTTTTTTGGGGACATGATGGCTGGGGCAGTTATAAAACACTCGGTATGTCCTTGTGTGAACCCGGCCTATAGGTAATAACAAAATCCTACAATTGAACTAATCCTCTTTATTATCTCACAATCAGCTATTTACGCATAATACAGCGTGATTCATTGTGAGAGCCGCGTTCGCTCTGTAGTTGTCTGGTGCTACAACATAGGAACATCGCTAGGAACAAAACTTTCCAGGGACATTTCCTGCTGGTCGCAGACACAGACGCACGTTACATAACAGTGCCCTTCTAATTAAACAACAGCATGTGTTATGACACTGGATGGCTGCAGGTAATCTGTACATGTGCCTAAAGTTTGGAGAAAAAATTAAAAATAATGAGAATTTAAAGGACTTTAAATAGTTAGCGGAGCAGGTGGACAAACATCTGATTTCCGTCTATGAATTGTCTATCGGTAAAAACAAAATGGTAAGCAGAAGTGGCATGTTTCCCTAGCAATGTCACCTCCTTAACATTGGTTATGTAATAATTGTATCCTAAAACATTATCTTCCATGCTTACTTAGAAAAGCAAACAGCAAAATGGCAAAACATTCTCAAAACACCACTAGTTTTTCAAATAATCCATGCTTTGTTTCCAAATTGTGCATTGATTTTTCGTGGAACAGAACTTGCTTTTTTTTTTTTTCTTTCAGAAAATGTCCAGATTTTATTTGCTGCATAAGTCGGTAATAAAGCATTACTTTTCTCCCCTTGTTTATATTAGTATCTGAAGGTAACTCAGGACGCTCGTTTCACAAAGACCTAAGGGCAGGGCCGGCTCCAGGTTTTTATGGGCTCCGGGCGAAAGAGTCTCAGTGGGCCCCTTTAACACAGACTACGATTGATGATGCACAGATACTGCAGAGAAATATAGGTATAGTACAATGCCAAACACTTCACTTCTTCCATAACATGAGTGATATCTATTGTAAATTGTACAGTAGCTCAAAAACTGCCAAATCCTCACAGCGCACAGTACAGACTGGACAGTACAGTCCTCCATACAATATTATGGGCACCACATAGTCCTCCATACAGTATTATGGGCCAAATATAATGCTCCATAAAGAATATTGGACCCCATATAATGCTCCATTATCATCATCATTGCTTCCCCATTATCATCATTGTCTCCCCATCATCATCATTGCCTCCCCATCATCATCATTGCCTCCCCATCATCATCATTACCTCCCCATTATCATCATCATTGACTCCCCATCAACATCATTGCCTCCCCATCATCATCATTGTCTCCCCATCATCATCATTGCCTCCCCAACATCATCATTGCCTCCCCAATATCATCACTACCTCCCCATTATCATCATCATTGCCTCCCCATTATCATCATCATTTCCTCCCATTATCATCATTGCCTCCCCATCATCATCATTATTTCCTCCCCATCATCATCATTGCCTCCCCAACATCATCATTGGCTCCCCATCATCATCATCATTTCTCCCCATCATCATCATCATTGCCTCCCCATTATCATCATTTTCTCCCCATCAACATCATCATTGCCTCCCCATCAACATGATTGTCTCCACAACATCATCATTGTCTCCCCATTATCATCATTACCTCCCCATCATCATCATTACCTCCCCATTATCATCATCATTGCCTCCCCATTATCATCATTGCCTCCCCATTATCATCATTGCCTCCCCATCATTATCATTGCCTCCCCATCATCATCATCATTGCCTCCCCATCATCATCATCATCATCATTGCCTCCCATTATCATCATTGCCTCCCCATTAACATCATCATCGCCTCCCCATTATCATCATCATTGCCTCCCCATCATTATCATCGCCTCCCCATTATCATCATCATTGCCTCCCCATCATTATCATCGCCTCCCCATCATCATCATTGCCTCCTCACCACCGTCACTGCCTCCCCCCACCACCATCACACATATGGCACAACACACAGACAGCACCGCAGCACTCTCTCACATACACACACACAAAGCACCGCACTACATACACACACGCAGGCAGACACACACACACACACACACACTGACACACACCACATCTCACCTGTCCAGCGTCCACACCACAGGCAGTCCCGCAGCATCACTGGCGCCTGCGCTTACTCTCTGCCACAGCCGGCAGCTGAATGATGACGTCATCCAGCAGCGCTGCTGTGAGAGGAAGCGCGGGTGCCCTGCAGCCGCCCCCTGGAGCCCGGAGCTGCGGAGGCACGGGAAGAGGTAAGTATTGTGCCGGCTGCCGGGGCCCTGAGCAAGCGGGGGGGCCCAGTGGCGGCACTGGCACCGCACTCATCCGCTAACGGGCGCCGGGGTGCCCGGCGGCAAGTGCGCCCCCCCACCTGCTCAGGGCCCCGGCACTTGCCCGGGTACGCCGGGTGCTGACTCCGGCCCTGCCTAAGGGCAGGTGCAGACGACCATATATTCTCTCATCCAAGAGAATCGGGCCTATTATGCTCTGATCACAGTTTGACTAGAGTGTGATCACAGTGTGATCCGATTTTCTAAAAAAAAAGTCTCCCTCTTTTCCATTTTATCAGTCCGTAGTAATTGCATTGCACTCAGATGTCATCCGATTGCAGTCTGATGCTTTCCACGCACTCATTGACTTGTGATCTGAATATCAGAACAAACGCGGGCATTAGGGTGCCAAGGAAATGAGTTTTTGAAGGTCTTCCCTCCTAATTTTGTTCCTTTTTGGTCATAGATATTTTATAATTTTCTTCTTTTAAGATTAGTTATCAGTTACTGGTTGCTCAATGGCACATCATATTGCAGTTTTAAATGTTTGCTTAGTATTTATTGTCATGCATATCCCACGTTATGTATGGTATGTTATACCGTTTACCGATCAGATTAATTGATTTTATGTTTTGATAGATCGGGCATTTCTGAACGCTGCAATACCAAATGTGTGTATATTTTTTTTGTACTTTTAGGTTTTTTCTTTTATTTTTTTAAATGTTAGTGGTTAAATTTTAGTGGTTATTGAGTGTACAATATTGTGGAAAATGAGAAACATGGAATAATTCACATGCCTTGAGCAAGTGGTAAATCTAAATTTAATGTCAACATATTTTAGGTGGTGAATCCTTATGCCAAAAGGAACAAATTTGAGGGGTAAGACTTACCAATTTGCAAAGTTCATTTTTCTATGGCACCCTAGTGGGCATGCTGCAATTTTTTTTCCTCGGATCAATTTCGGTCCAAACAGGGCCGTACTGGCCATCTGGCAATTCTGGCAAATGCCAGAAGGGCCTGTCTGATTGTGGGCTGCCTTTACTGGTGCGTTGTTAACAGAATCGGTGTTCTCAAGACACCCATACTGTTAAGAGTTGTGACATAGCACAAGGTCGCTGACTCCGTCACTTACCCCAGCAGGCCACGGGTATCACTAGAGATATTGGTCTTGCAGTTAAGCCCCCGTCTCACACAACGATCTCACTAGCGAGATCGCTGCTGAGTCACTAGTTTTGTGACGCAGCAGCGATCTCCCCAGCGATATCGCTGTGTGTGACATTCAGCGACGATCAGCCCCCTGCCGGGTATCGCTGATCGTCACTGAATGTTCTGGACATTTTTTTGATCGCTGGTCTCCCGCTGACAGGCACGCATCGCTGCGTGTGACAGGCGGGAGACCAGCGATCCGCTGGTAACCAAGGTACACAGCGGGTTTCCAGGCGTGAGGCTGTGCCTAGAAACCCGCTGTGTACCTTGGATATCAGCGCCCTGATGCAGGGAGCTGGTAACCAAGGTACACAGCGGGTTTCCAGGCACCACGCAGCGCCTAGAAACCCGATGTGTACCTTGGTTACCAGCTCCCTGCATCAGGGCGCTGATATCCAAGGTACACTGCGGGTAACTAAGCGATGTTTACCCGCAGTGTAGCTGTCCTGATCGCTGCTGAGATCTGCCTGTTTGGCAGTTCACCAGCGATCATGTAGCGATACACCAGCGATCCTGACAAGTGCATATCGTTGTCGGGATCGCTGGTGTATCGCTATGTGAGACCCAGGCTTAAATCTTCCTTTCCTCCATCCAGGGTAATATTAGTAATACTGTATATCCCATTTGGTGCTTGGGGATGGGGACAACATGGGCCTATGTGATTTCAAATGCCAGGGCTGAATTTCAGCCCCAGTCCGTAACTGGGTCCAACTAAAAAATCGGACAAGTGCACAGCCCCATAAAATAACATTGGCCTGAGTGCTATCTGAAGCTGGATCGCACTCAGAACCAAAAATACGGCCATATGCACAAGCCCTAAACTGGCTGCATAAAAGTGCTCATTCGTCAGATGAAACTACCGTATATACCCATGTAAAACCAAGATTTTCAGCCCATTTTTTAGGGCTGAAAGTCCCCCTCTCGGCTTATACGCGGGTCATATACGGGGGTCGGCGGGGGAGAGGGAGCGGGGGTGTCGGATCATACTCACCCCTCCGCCAGCGTGGTCTCTGCAGCCCCCCTGATTCTCCCACGATCTCCGGCTCCTTCCTGCAGCGGTCACATGGCACCGCTCATTAAAGTCATGAATATGCACATATTCATAACTTTAATGAGCGGTAGCACGTGACCGCTGCAGGACTAAAGCGCTGCGGAGAGCGCCGGGAGAAGAGGAGAGGCTGCAGGGACGCGCGGCGGAGGGGTGAGTATAGCGATATTTACCTGTCCCTCGGTCCACCGCCGCGCTCTGCTCCCTCGGTCTGACTCCTCTGGCTGTGAATAATCAGGCAGAGGGCGCGATGACGTCATTAGTGCGCGCCCCGCCCCCTGCCAGATCATTCACACACAGAGGAGTCAGACCGAGGAAGCAGCGCTGCGGTGGACCGAGGGACAGGTAAATATCTCAGGTGCCGGGTTCCTGAGCGAGCGGTGACACCCGCACCTGTCCCCCATAGCGCGCCGGTGTCACCACCTGCTCAGAACACCGGCACCTGGCCCCCAGCGACAAGAGGTGAGTATGTCATTTTTTCTTTTTGCAGCAGCAGCAGCAGCATATGAGGCCTATACTATGGGGCATAATTGTGCAGCATATGTGGGCATAATCTGGAGCATATGGGGGCATAATATGGAGCATATGGGGGCATAAGCTGTGGAACATATGGGGCATAATCTGGAGCATATGGGGGCATAATATGGAGCATATGGGGGCATAAGCTGTGGAACATATGGGGCATAATCTGGAGCATATGGGGGCATAATATGGAGCATATGGGGGCATAAGCTGTGGAACATATGGGGCATAATCTGGAGCATATGGGGGCATAATATGGAGCATATGGGGGCATAAGCTATGGAACATATGGGGCATAATCTGGAGCATATGGGGGCATAATCTGTGGAACATATGGGGCATAATCTGGAGCATATGGGGCATAATCTGTGGATCATACGGGGGCATAATCTGTGGAATATATGGGGGCATAATCTGTGGAGCATATTGGGCATAATCTGTGGAGCATATGGGGGCATAATCTGTGGAGCATCATATGGGGGCATAATCATTTTTCACCCTAGGCTTATACTCGAGTCAATAAGTTCTCCCAGTTTTTTGTGGCAAAATTATAGGGGTCGGCTTATACACGGGTCGGCTTATACATGAGTATATACGGTATCTGTTGTTCTGCACAAGAGATCGTTCTCATCAGCTCATTATGCTGTATAGACAGGACTCGTGCTGCCGAGAACAATAACAGCCTTGTCTCATTGAACAATTTATTATTTATTTATTATTATACAATGGGTACAGAAAGTATTCAGACCCCTTTCAATTTTTCACTCTTTGTTTCATTGCAGCCATTTGGTAAATTCAAAAAAGTTAATTTTTTTTCTCATTATTGTACACTCTGCACCCCATCTTGACTGAAAAAAACAAATGTAGAAATGTTTGCAAATATATAAAAAAAAAACTGAGATATCACATGGTCATAAGTATTCAGACCCTTTGCTCAGTATTGAGTAGAAGCTCCCTTTTGAGCTAGTACAGCCATGATTCTTCTTGGGAATGATGCAACAAGTTTTTCACACCTGGATCTGGGGATCCTCTGCCATTCTTCCTTGTAGATCCTCTCCAGTTCCGTCAGGTTGGATAGTAAACGTTGGTGGGCAGCCATTTTCTGGTCTCTCCAGAGAGGCTCAATTAAGTTTAGGTCAGGGCTCTGGCTGGGCCAGTCAAGAATGGTCACAGAGTTGTTCTGAAGCCACTCCTTTGTTATTTTAGCTGTGTGCTTGGGATCATTGTCTTGTTGGAAGGTGAACCTTCGGCAAAGTCTGAGGTCCAGAGCACTCTGGAAGAGGTTTTCATCCAGAATATTTCTGTACTTGGTCGCATTCATGTTTCCTTCAATTGCAACCAGTCGTCCTATCCCTGCAGCTGAAAAACACCCCCATAGCATGATGCTGCCACCACCATGTTTCACTGTTGGGATTGTATTGGGCAGGTGATGAGCAGTGCCTGGTTTTCTCCACACATACCGCTTAGAATTATCACCAAAAAGTTCTATCTTCATCTCATCAGACCAGAGAATCTTATTTCTCATAGTCTGGGAGTCCTTTATGTGTTTTTTTAGCAAACTCTATGCTGGCTTTCATATGTCTGGCACTGAGGATAGGCTTCCATCAGGCCACTCTGCCATAAAAGTCTGACTGGTGGAGGGCTGCAGTGATAGTTGACTTTGTGGCACTTTCTCCCATCTCCCTACTGCATCTGTGGAGCTCAGCCACAGTGATCTTGGGGTTCTTCTTTAACTCCGTCACCAAGGCTCTTGTCCCACGACTGCTCACACTGGATGGATGGCCCGGTCTAGAAAGACTTCTGGTGGTCCCAAACTTCTTTCAAGGATTATGGAGGACCCTGTGTTCTTAGGATCCTTGAGTGCTGCATAAATTCTTTTGTAACCTTGGCCAGATCTGTGCCTTGCCACAATTCTGTCTCTGAGCTCCTTGGCCAGTTCCTTTGACCTCATGATTCTCATTTGGTCTGACATGTACTGTGAGCTGTGAGGTCTTATATGGACAGGTGTATGTCTTTCCAAATCAAGTCCTATCAGTTTAATTAAAGACAGCTAGACTCCAATGAAGGAGTAGAACCATCTCAAGGAGGATCACAAGGAAATGGACAGCATGTGACTTAAATATGAGTGTCTGATCAAAGGGTCTGAATACTTATGACCATGTATGACCATGTAGCCAAATCATATCTCATACTTTGCACTGACGAGGAACAATAGTCCGAAACACCGTGTCTGCAATTGAGATATGATTTGGCTTTTATCCTAAGTCACATTACAAGACTCGTTAAAGGGTTAATTGTGACTTGTAGGATCGCTACATCCAATAGGTGGCGCTATAGAGTTCAAGTCCTCTTTTCTCTTAAGAGGCAATTTGCTTATGACCATGAAATATTTCAGTTTTTCTTTTTTAATAAATTTGCAAAATTTTCTACATTTCTGCTTTATTTCAGTCAAGATGGGGTGCAGAGTGTACATTAACCCCTCTCTGACATTAGACGTACTATCCCGTCCATAAAACCCGTGACAATCTGACCATGGACGGGATAGTACGTCATAGGCAATCAGCTGCGCTCCTGGGGGAAGCGCAGCTAATCGCCGCCGGTTGTCAGCTGATTATCACAGCTGACACCCGTGACTGTGTGTCAGGAGCGGTCACGGACCGCTCCCGGCACATTAACCCCTAGCACACCGCGAACAAACATGATCGCGGTGTACTGGAGGCACAGGGAAGCATGCCACAGGGAGTGGGCTCCCAGCGCGCCCCCCTGAGACCCTCAGACCAGCACGATGTGATCGCGCTGTTCTGAGGGCTTCCTCCCTCCCAGGACTCGGATCCAAGATGGCGCCGGGGTCCTGGAGGGAGGCGGCTTCCTCAGTGCCTGCTGCACTGCCTGAGCGATCGCTGGTGTGACAGTGTGCTGTGAAGATGCAGCTCAGTTTCTACTGAAGTGTATGAGATGTGAGCTGCAGCACCTATGGACAGCCATTAAACTCTGTACAGACCCCAGTCTATCTAATATCGATGGTTTCGTCTAAATATTTTAGTCCTAAGCAAACCCTGTAAAGTAAATTTTAATTTCCAAGCCCTATATGGTCAGAACAAATTGTTTTTAGCTGAACAAAAAAAGTATATTTATAGCCGAGTCTAAGCTATAAGTTTATGATACAAAACATGACTAGGACAATGTCAACTTTCTCCTTCCCTAATCAACTGTACCCTTCTCTATTATGTTTCCCTTCCCCAATAAAAACAAATGGATGTAAATAGTCACAGAAGACATTTTATTTCATCTAACAATATATGGAATTACAGACAAATAGGATTGGTACCAAAATGAGGCCTCTAAAAATTCTGCTATTTACAATAACAAACATAGTAACTGAGCAGAACACCAGTAGGAAAAGGGTCCATGAAGCTATGAAATCTATTGGAATCTGCCCAACCACTTAAATTTCAGGCCAATTCCTGCCATCTCAGAGGCGGACATCCAATCCTAGGACATTGCCAGATATTCTCCAGCAAATTGCTGACAAAACCTCCACCACATTCCACAACTGGAAAGTCCGGAGCCTTAGCTCCCTTCTGGAAAAGACCTATTTCTTAATTTTTCTAACCCCAAGGATTTCCCCATATCGCCACATCTACGGTGACATGAATAGATAAAAATTTTAAAAAAAACAGTTCGGCCAATTCAGTCAATCAATCCATTCACACCCAATTCTTACTTTTTCCACCATACCTAAAAAAGAACCACCTAACCTCCCATACCCCTCATTTCCACAAGTGAGGTTGGGTGCTTGGGAGTTGCACTGACTTCTTAAGGTAAGATGGGCTGTTAGCCTGCTTTCTTTCTTTTTTTTTTGCATCAGCTTCTCTTGAAATCTTCTAATTTGACCCCAATCAGTGTTAACTCTTTTCTACCCTAACCTCATTTACACTTGCTGCCTAGTCTAACCATGGCTGTCTCTACACAGGCTTCTAGCCCCCAGTCCAGCCTTACTGTAACCTATAGGATATGTACTCAGTAACTTTAAAATATTGACAATAATTACTAAAGTTGATCAAATCTATTCTATTATTTCTAAACACTGTTTATACTGCACGCACACACACAAATGATACACCATTTGAAAGGTAACAGCAATAAAATAGCTAAACAAACCACACATCCATGATTTGATCACAAAATACAGTTTAAACATTAATTTTAATAAACCTGCAGTAAGGAGAAATGACCTGCAGGTGGCACCACACTACACCAAAGCACACTACCACAAAGCTGCTTACAGACATCACAAACAAATCCAAACATTTGCCTTGGGGGCCTTCCAGCTTGCCGAACTGCTTGCCCAGCTTATTTCAGGCACATTGGAGGATTGCACACTTCACTGCAGGTGAGTTACATATGCAAACACGTTTGTAAACATGCACTGCCTATTGAATTGCACACTGGCTCTGTTCATACTCCACCCACACAAACAAATGATACACCATTTGAAAGGTCAAATGACCTGCAGGTGGCAGCACACTACCCCACAGCACACTACAACATAGCTGCTTACAGACATCACAAACAAATGCAGACATTTGCCTTGGGGTCTTTCCAGCTTGCCCAAGTGCTTGCTCAGCCTATTTCAGGCACATTGGAGGATTGCACACTTCACTGCAGGTGAGTCACATATGCAAACACATTTGTAAACATGCACTGCTTTCTCGGTGATTACTTCGCCTCACACACATAAATAGTGAGTCACATATGCAAACACATTTGTAAACATGCACTGCTTTTTTGCTGATTACTTCGCCCCACACACACAAATGATACACCATTTGAATGGTAAACTTTCCCCCTTCAGCAAGAAAAGAGCCAAACAAACCACACATTCACGATTTTATCACTAAATACAGTTTAAACATTCATTTTCATAAACCTGCAGAAAAAAACAATGAACTCCAGGTGGCACCTCAAGCGGAAGACATTTATTGGCCTCTACTTATCGAACCAATTTATTGTATTACCAATCTACATATATAAATACCCGTCTGTGTTTATCATCTCATGAAATACATTTACATTTGACCAGCTTGCTTTTTCTGAAATTGCCTGCGCCCCTGACCACCAATGTGCGAAAATTTTGCATGGGCCAAACTAGTCTTTTAAAATTTGAATTTGCTGGTTTTGATTAAATTTTTCCAAAAATTTGATTTGCAGAGAATCAATTTGCTGTGAATTACAATACTTCTAAGTCTGTAATTGCTTTGAAAAAATGGATCTAACACTGTGACATCTGAAAGGACTATATGCAATAACTGTTGTGAATGGACTTGAAATGAGTTCTGAGCAGAGGCTCCCTCTGGTGGTTACAAGCGGTACTGGACTGTCCAGTGAAGATTGTGAGGAGTGGGAATCAGGTGTTACTGACTGGTCTTATATAAGGGAGTCGCCTTCCCATCAGGGTTGCCGGTGATCAATTGTTCTGGTCTCAATCCTTGAGTCCTGTTTCCTTTGTAGCCTGCTGTGTCGTGTCTGCATCTCCTGCTAACAGATAAGACATTTTCTTCTTTTTGTTTTTGTGCTTGATTTTTGCATTTTGTCCTGCACTTCTGTGGGGGCCTTCAGGGTCCCCTCCGGGGGCTTTTGCCCTCTCAGTTTAGTTCAGCCACTGATGTTTGTACTTTTGCTTTTTCCAGTTTTTTCAGTGGCTGCTGTTTTGATTTTGTTACACCAGAGAACTAATTTAGGTGTTAGAGGTCGTGTGATCTCAGGTGATTTTGAAATTAGTAGAGTTGGTGCTTTTCAGGGTTTTTTGGGATTGCAGTAAGTGCCCTTCCTATCCTTTTCTATTTAGGTAGTTTGGGCCCCAACGTTTGCTCATACTATTTTCTGTCTGTGTCAGTATTTCTTCTTGTCTAACCGCCATTACATGTTTGGGGGCTTTCTATGTTCTTTGGGGATCTGCTCCGGGGCAGATAGCTTTCCTCTTTCTATCTTTAGGTGTAGTTAGTTTCTCAGGCTGTGACGAGGCGTCTAGGACCAACGTAGGAACGCTCCACGGCTGCCTTTAGTTGTGGTGGTTAGTCAGGGTACTGCAATCTCATAGATTCCAACTGCTCTGGTGTATTGCCTTTTTTACCTGCACTCCTCAGCTACCGAAACATAACAGTATCACCGGCCTAAAAATTGAAAATTGTATGGTACTCACAGAAGGGAAAAAATATTGTGAAAGAAAAAAGGTTGTCAGAGTTTTCAGAGATATTTTTCTGTTTGTTGCATTTTTTTTTTTTCCCTCTGTATCTCTGGGTGCTGGGGAGGATTTTTTTTTTTCTCTCAATGGAGTTTGCACAGTTGTCTGGCCGTGTGGATCAGCTTGCCACTGAGGTTCGGAGTATTGCTACCTATCTTGCTAGGTTGCCTGTTGTGGAACCTAGGATTCCCATGCCAGATTTGTTTTTAGAGGATCGAGCTAAGTTTCAGAATTTCAAAAATAATTGTCAATTGTTTTTTGCCTTAAAATCTAAGTCCTCAGGGAACGCAGCGCAGCAGGTTCAAATTGTCATCTCTCTCCTGCGCGGCGATCCTCAGGATTGGGCTTTTTCCCTGACACCTGGGGATCCTGTTTTGAGTGATGTTGATGCATTTTTTCAGGCTTTGGGGTTATTGTACGATGAGCCTAATGTCACTGATCACTAATTTAGGTGTTAGAGGTCGTGTGATCTCAGGTGATTTTGAAATTAGTAGAGTTGGTGCTTTTCAGGGTTTTTTGGGATTGCAGTAAGTGCCCTTCCTATCCTTTTCTATTTAGGTAGTTTGGGCCCCAACGTTTGCTCATACTATTTTCTGTCTGTGTCAGTATTTCTTCTTGTCTAACTGCCATTACATGTTTGGGGGCTTTCTATGTTCTTTGGGGATCTGTTCCGGGGCAGATAGCTTTCCTCTTTCTATCTTTAGGTGTAGTTAGTTTCTCAGGCTGTGACGAGGCGTCTAGGACCAACGTAGGAACGCTCCACGGCTGCCTTTAGTTGTGGTGGTTAGTCAGGGTACTGCAATCTCATAGATTCCAACTGCTCTGGTGTATTGCCTTTTTTACCTGCACTCCTCAGCTACCGAAACATAACAGTATCACCGGCCTAAAAATTGAAAATTGTATGGTACTCACAGAAGGGAAAAAATATTGTGAAAGAAAAAAGGTTGTCAGAGTTTTCAGAGATATTTTTCTGTTTGTTGCATTTTTTTTTTTTCCCTCTGTATCTCTGGTGCTGGGAGATTTTTTTTTTCTCTATGGAGTTTGCAAGTTGTCTGGCCCGTGTGGATCAGCTTGCCACTGAGGTTCGGAGTATTGCTACCTATCTTGCTAGGTTGCCTGTTGTGGAACCTAGGATTCCCATGCCAGATTTGTTTTTAGGGGATCGAGCTAAGTTTCAGAATTTCAAAAATAATTGTAAATTGTTTTTTTCCTTAAAATCTAAGTCCTCAGGGAACGCAGCGCAGCAGGTTCAAATTGTCATCTCTCTCCTGTGCGGCGATCCTCAGGATTGGGCGTTTTCCCTGACACCTGGGGATCCTGTTTTGAGTGATGTTGATGCATTTTTTCAGGCTTTGGGGTTATTGAACGATGAGCCTAATGTCACTGATCAAGCTGAAAAAGCTTTGTTGGCATTAAATCAGGGGCTTGATGACGCTGAGTTATACTGTCAAAGATTCCGTAGGTGGGCAGTCCTGACCAAGTGGAATGACGACGCTTTGGCGGCCCTTTTTCGGAAGGGTCTGTCAGATAATGTAAAGGATGTTATGGTGGGATTCTCTGTCCCCTCTGGTCTCAATGATTCTATGTCATTAGCGATTCAAATTGACAGACGTTTGCGTGAGCGGAGAAGTATGCGTGGAATAGTGTTGCCTTGTGAACCTGCTTCTGAACCCATGCAGTGTGATAGAGTGGTGTCTGGGGCACAGCGTCATGAGTTTCGAAAGCGCAATGGGTTATGTTTCTACTGTGGTGATGCCTCTCATGCTATTTCAGTCTGCCCTAAGCGGGGAAGACGTTTTGCACGCTCAGTTGTCTTGGGTAGTGTTCAGACTAAGTTTTTATTAACTGTCACTCTGATATGCTCTCTGTCCTCATTTTCTGCTCAGGCTTTCGTTGATTCTGGAGCAGCTATTAACCTGATGGATTATGATTTTGCTAAACGTTGTGGGTTTCCCTTGATACCCCTACAGAAGTCTATTCCCCTACTGGGGATCGATTCTACCCCTTTGGCTGAGAATAAACCTCAGTTCTCTACTCAGGTGATAATGAGGGTTGAACCTGATCATCAGGAGTGCTGTAAATTTTTGGTTCTGTATAATCTGCATGATATTATCGTACTGGGCTTCCCTTGGTTGCAGTCTCATAATCCTGTTTTGGATTGGAAATCTGTGTCTGTAACCAGTTGGGGCTGCCAATGTGTTAATACCAACACTCCTGTTTTTTCTGCCTCCCCCCAGGCTCAGGATGTTCCTGACTTTTTGATTGATTTTTCTGATGTGTTTAGCGAAAGTAAATCTGCATCCTTGCCTCCCCATAGGAGCTATGACTGCGCTATTGAATTAGTGCCTGGTAGTAAATTCCCTAAAGGTCGCCTTTTTAACTTGTCTGTACCTGAACATGACGCTATGCGGTCTTATATCAAGGAATCATTGGAGAAGGGTCATATCAGACCATCCTCTTCACCCTTAGGTGCCGGTTTTTTCTTTGTGGCCAAAAAGGATGGTTCATTAAGGCCGTGTATTGATTATCGTCTTTTGAACAATATTACTGTAAAATATCAATACCCGTTACCCTTGATTTCTGACCTGTTTTCCAGGGTGAAAAACGCTACTTGGTTTACCAAGCTTGACCTCAGGGGGGCATATAACCTTATTCGCATTAAGCACGGGGATGAATGGAAGACGGCATTCAATACCCTGAGGGGCATTTTGAGTACCTTGTGATGCCCTTTGGGCTCACTAATGCTCCTTCTGTCTTCCAGTCCTTCATGAATGACATTTTCAGGGATTTTGTGGATAAATTTCTGATTGTTTATTTGGATGATATCTTGATTTTTTCTAATGACTGGGACTCTCATGTGAAACATGTTCGAACTGTATTCCAGATTTTGAGAGAGAATGCTCTGTATGTGAAGGGATCAAAGTGTCTTTTTGGCGTACAGAGGATCTCATTTCTGGGATTCATTTTGTCCCCATCTGTTATTGAAATGGACCCGGTCAAGGTTCAGGCCATCTGTGATTGGGTCCAACCTACTTCATTAAAGGCTCTTCAAAGATTTTTTGGGTTTTGCCAAAATTTTTATCGTAAATTTATTGGTAATTTCTCGGTTATTGTTAAACCATTAACTGATTTGACCAAAAAGGGTTCTGATGTGGTGAATTGGCCTCCTGAGGCAGTCTCTGCATTTCAGGAACTTAAGCAGAGATTCACTTCTGCTCCTGTTCTACGGCAGCCTGATGTTTCTCTGCCATTTCAGGTGGAGGTTGATGCCTCTGAAATTGGGGCAGGTGCCGTTTTGTCCCAAAAAGATCCAGAGACCTCTAAAAGTAACCCTTGTGCCTTTTTCTCTCGAAAATTTTCTCCTACTGAACGTAATTATGACGTGGGTAATCGGGAGTTACTGGCCATGAAGTGGGCTTTTGAAGAGTGGAGACATTGGCTGGAGGGAACCAAACATCAGGTGGTGGTCCTTACGGACCATAAGAATCTGGTTTATCTGGAATCTGCCAAGCGACTCAATCCTAGACAGGCCAGGTGGGCCTTGTTTTTCACACGTTTTAATTTTGTGGTTTCCTTTCTTCCTGGCACTAAGAATGTTAAGGCGGATGCCCTCTCGAGGAGTTTCCTTGCGGACTCTCCTGAGTTATCTGATCCTTCTGTTATTTTGAAAGAGGGTGTAGTTCTTTCCGCCATCTCGCCCAATTTGAGACTTGCTCTGGAGGGGTGTCAGGAGGATAGGCCCGAGCGCTGCCCTGTTGGAAAATTGTTTGTCCCGAACCAGTGGAAAAAGAGTGTGATGTCTGAGATTCATTGTTCCGCGTTGGCTGGGCATCCCGGAATTTTTGGTACCAGAGACTTGGTTAGTCGGTCCTTTTGGTGGCCTACCTTGTCTCGTGATGTCAGGGAATTTGTGCAGTCCTGCGGGACTTGCTCTCGCTCCAAGCCTTGCTCTCGCTCTAGTGGTTTGTTGATGCCATTGCCTGTGCCCAAGAGACCATGGACCCATATCTCTATGGATTTCATTTCCGACCTCCCTGTTTCTCAGAGAATGACCGTCATCTGGGTGATTTGTGATAGGTTTTCCAAGATGATACATCTTGTGCCATTACCTAAGTTGCCTTCCTCCTCTGAATTGGTGCCTTTGTTCCTTCAGCACGTGGTTCGTTTACACGGCATTCCTGAGAACATTGTGTCTGACAGAGGAGTCCAGTTTGTTTCCAGATTTTGGAGGACCTTTTGTTCTAAAATTGGTGTTCAATTGTCTTTCTCCTCGGCGTTTCATCCTCAGACCAATGGTCAAACTGAGAGAACAAACCAGACATTGGAGACTTATCTAAGATGCTTTGTGTCTGCTGATCAGGATGACTGGGTCTCTTTTTTGCCTTTGGCTGAGTTTTCTCTTAATAATAGGGCTAGCTCTGCCACTTTGATGTCTCCATTTTTCTGTAATTCTGGGTTTCACCCTCGATTTTCTTCAGGACAGACGAAGGCTTCTGTCTGTCCAGGTGTTGACTCTGTTGTGGAGCGTATGCAACAGATTTGGGACCAGGTAGTGGAGAGGTTGTCCCTCTCTCAGGAGAGGGCCCAGCGGTTTGCTAACCGGCATAGGACTGATGGTCCTCGGTTTAAAGTGGGGGACTTTGTCTGGTTGTCTTCAAAAAAATATTCCTATGAAAGTGGCATCTCCTAAATTTAAGCCTAGGTTCATTGGACCTTATAAGATCATGGAGATTCTTAATCCTGTTTCTTTTCGTTTGCTTCTTCCAGGGACATTTAAGATCCATAACGTGTTCCACAAGTCCTTGTTGAAGAGGTTTGTTGAGCCAGTGGTTCCTACTGCTTTGCCTCCTGACCCTGTTCTGGTTGAGGGCAATATGGAGTTTGTGGTTGAGAAAATATTGAAATCTCGTTTTTCTAGACGGAAACTCCAGTATTTGGTTAAGTGGAGAGGTTATGGTCAGGAAGACAATTCTTGGGTGTTTGCTTCGGACATCCATGCTAGGAGACTCATCGGTGCGTATCATAGAACTCATCCTGACCGACCTGGTTGCTCAAGTGAGGGTTCGGTGACCCCTCCTCAAGGGGGGGGTACTGTTGTGAATGGACTTGAAATGAGTTCTGAGCAGAGGCTCCCTCTGGTGGTTACAAGCAGTACTGGACTGTCCAGTGAAGATTGTGAGGAGTGGTAATCAGGTCTTACTGACTGGTCTTATATAAGGGAGTCGCCTTCCCATCAGGGTTGCCAGTGATCAATTGTTCTGGTCTCAATCCTTGAGTCCTGTTTCCTTTGTAGCCTGCTGTGTCGTGTCTGCATCTCCTGCTAACAGATAAGACATTTTCTTCTTTTTGTTTTTGTGCTTGATTTTTGCATTTTGTCCTGCACTTCTGTGGGGGCCTTCAGGGTCCCCTCCGGGGGCTTTTGCCCTCTCAGTTTAGTTCAGCCACTGATGTTTGTACTTTTGCTTTTTCCAGTTTTTTCAGTGGCTGCTGTTTTGATTTTGTTACACCAGAGAACTAATTTAGGTGGTAGAGGTCGTGTGATCTCAGGTGATTTTGAAATTAGTAGAGTTGGTGCTTTTCAGGGTTTTTTGGGATTGCAGTAAGTGCCCTTCCTATCCTTTTCTATTTAGGTAGTTTGGGCCCCAACGTTTGCTCATACTATTTTCTGTCTGTGTCAGTATTTCTTCTTGTCTAACCGCCATTACATGTTTGGGGGCTTTCTATGTTCTTTGGGGATCTGCTGCGGGGCAGATAGCTTTCCTCTTTCTATCTTTAGGTGTAGTTAGTTTCTCAGGCTGTGACGAGGCGTCTAGGACCAACGTAGGAACGCTCCACGGCTGCCTTTAGTTGTGGTGGTTAGTCAGGGTACTGCAATCTCATAGATTCCAACTGCTCTGGTGTATTGCCTTTTTTACCTGCACTCCTCAGCTACCGAAACATAACAAATAACTTTCAAGTCCTTTAAAATACACATAGCCTTATTAACCCCTCTCTGCCATCAGACGTACTATTCCGTCCATGTGACCCTGGACCTTATTCCCATGGACGGAATAGTACGTCATGGGCGATCAGCTGCGCTCCCGGGGGGAGCGCAGCTGATCGCCGCCGGGTGTCAGCTGATTATCACAGCTGACACCCTTGACTGTGTGTCAGGAGCGGTCACGGACCACTCCCGGCACATTAACCCCTGGCACACCGCGATCAAACATGATCGCGGTGTACCCGGGGCACAGGGGAGGATCGCGCAGGCAGGGGGCTCCCTGCGCGCTCCCCTGAGACCCTCAGAGCAGCACGATGTGTCACACTGTTCCGAGGGTCCGTCCTCCCACCAGGTCCCCGGATCCAAGATGGCGTCAGGGTCCTGCAGGGAGGCGGCTTCCTCAGTGCCTGCTGAGAGCAGGCGCTGGGGAAGCCTGCAGCAGTGCCAGAGCGATCGCTGGTGTGACAGAGTGCTGTGCACACTGTCACACCAGCGATCTGCTAAAATACAGTGATGTCCCACCCTGGGACAAAGTATAAAAGTAAAAAAAATAAAAATAAAAAGTAGTAAAAAAAAATCATAAAAAAAAAAAAAATATTCCCCAATAAATTCATTCTTTCCTGTAAATAAAAAAAACAAAACAATAAAAGTACACATATTTGGTATCGCCGCGTCCGTAACGACCCCCCCTATAAAACTGTCCCACTAGTTAACCCCTTTAATGAACCCCTTAAAAAAAAAAAAAAAAAAAACGAAGCAAAAAATCAATGCTTTATCATCATACCGCTGAACAAAAAGTGGAATAACACGCGATCAAAAAGATGGATATAAATAAACATGGAACCGCTGAAAACGTCATCTTGTCCCGCAAAAAACGAGCCATCAAACAGCATCATCAGCAAAAAAATAAAAAGTTATAGCTCGCAGAATAAA
This sequence comes from Oophaga sylvatica, assembly GCA_033576555.1. Lineage (NCBI taxonomy): Eukaryota > Metazoa > Chordata > Amphibia > Anura > Dendrobatidae > Oophaga > Oophaga sylvatica. The sequence goes on from JARQOD010000001.1 coordinate 934,009,510, forward strand.
GCGATGCAAAAATAATAATTTTTTATATAAAATTGTTTTCATTCTATAAAAGCGCCAAAACATAAAAAAAATGATATAAATGAGGTATCGCCGTAATCGTACTGACCCGAAGAATAAAACTGCTTTATCAATTTTACCACACGCAGAACGGTACAAACGCCTCCCCAAAAGAAATTCATGAATTGCTGATTTTTGTTCATTCTAACCTCCCAAAAATCGAAATAAAAAGCGATCAAAAAATGTCACGTGCTCAAAAATGGTACCAATAAAAACGTCACCTCGTCCCGCAAAAAATAAGACCTCACATGACTCTGTGGGCCAAAATATGCAAAAATTATAGCTCTCAAAATGTGGTGATGCAAAAAACTTTTTTTTGCAATAAAAAGCGTCTTTTAGCGTGACAGCTGCCAATCACAAAAACCCGCTATAAATAGTAAATCAAACCCCCCTTTATCACCCCCTTAGTTAGGGAAAAATAATAAAATTAAAAAAATGTATTTATTTCCATTTTCCCGTTAGGGTTAGGGTTGCGACTAAAGTTAGGGTTAGGGTTGGCGCTAACGTTAGGATTAGGATTAGGGTTGGGATTACGGTTAGGGGTGTGTTAGGGTTAGGTTTGTGGTTAGGGTTGGGACTAGGGTTAGGGGTGTGTTGGGGTTAGGGTTGGAGTTAGAATTGGGGGGTTTCCGCTGTTTAGGCACATCAGGGGCTCTCCAAATGTGACATGGCGTCTGATCTCAATTCCAGCCAATTCTGCATTGAAAAAGTCAAACGGTGCTCCTTTACTTCTGAGCTCTGCCATGCGCCCAAACAGTAGTTTACTCCCGCATATGGGGTATCAGCGTACTCTGGACCACAAGAGTTATTGTGCAATTTGTCCTATTTCTACTGTTACCCTTGGGAAAATAAAAAACTGGGGGCGACAAAATCATTTTTGTAAAAAAAAAATGATTTTTTTTGTTTTTACGGCTGTATGTTATAAAACTTCTGTGAAGCACTTGGAGCTTCATAGCGCTCACCACACTTCTAGATAAGTTCCTTGTGGGGTCTATTTTCCAAAATGGGGTCACTTGTGGGGGGTTTCCACTGTTTAGGCGCATCAGGGGCTCTCCAAATGCGACATGACGCCCCCAGACCATTCCATCAAAGTCTGCAATCCAAAACGTCACTACTTCCCTTCCGAGCCCCGACGTGCGCCCATACAGTAGTTTACTCCCACATCTTGGGTATCAGCATACTCAGTACAAATTGGACAACAACTTTTGGGGTCCAATTTCTCCTGTTACCCTTGTGAAAATAAAATATTGGGGGCGAAAAAATCATTTTTGTAAAAAAAAAAAGGATTTTTTATTTTTACGGCTGTACGTTATAAACTTCTGTGAAGCACTTCGGGGTTCAAAGTGCTCACCACACATCTAGATAAGTTCCTTGTGGGGTCTATTTTCCAAAATGGGGTCACTTGTGGGGGGTTTCCACTGTTTAGACGCATCAGGGGCTCTCCAAATGCGACATGACTCCCCCAGACCATTCCATCAAAGTCTGCAATCCAAAACGTCACTACTTCCCTTCCGAGCCCCGACGTGCGCCCATATAGTAGTTTACTCCCACATATTGGGTATCAGCGTACTCAGGACAAATTGGACAACAACTTTTGGGGTCCAATTTCTCCTGTTACCCTTGTGAAAATAAAATATTGAGGGCGAAAAAATCATTTTTGTAAAAAAAAAAAAGGATTTTTTATTTTACGGCTGTACGTTATAAACTTCTGTGAAGCACTTTGGGGTTCAAAGTGCTCACCACACATCTAGATAAGTTCCTTGTGGGGTCTATTTTCCAAAATGGGGTCACTTGTGGGGGGTTTCCACTGTTTAGATTCATCAGGGGCTCTCCAAATGCGACATGACTCCCCCAGACCATTCCATCAAAGTGTAAGGTTCTATGTATATATTCCTGAAACTCAGTTTGTTCGTCAGCCATTTTACTTTCTGTCTTGCTGCAGCTATCTTGCCCTCAGTCAAAATGGAGTTTCCAGCTTGCATGTTCCCGCCCTGATTCTCTCCTTTGCTTCTTAAGCAGCCACAGCTGAGCAATCAGTGCTTCAGAATCTAGCCTGCAGTGAACCTGTGACTTGACTCCTGTAAGCCTTGGACCTTGTACTCCAGCTATTCCTACTGAGGAACTCTGAAGCACTTGTGGACTCTGAACCCTGCTCTTTGAAAGACCCACGTTTGCATGGACTTACGGTAACAGAGAAGAAGATCCTGAATCTGTATTGGAGAGTGATTGCTGAGCTTGGATTACTCTGGCCTGCTGTGTCTCCTGTTTCTGTGTCTGCAAACTGTGTGACTATTTCTGCCAACTTGTATGAAGTAATACAGGACTTTTCTATATCAAACCTGTGACTCCTGTGTTTTCATCGCACCCAAGCACAAGACGCTATATGAACTGTACTACATACATTACAAGATTCTGAAGCCAAAACGTTAGTGTCTGCTGGGTCTGGAAGGCTGTGTCTGCTGTACTGTGGATATCAGACGTCCGGTTGTACTTTCTGTGATGACAGTGGTTGTGACTTCTCACAACCATTCCAGGTGAGCAATTCCCTTAAGTTTTTTCTTTTTGCAGTGTTACCACAGGTAAACACTATTGTTTTTTTTTTTTTTCCTTTCTTTTCTCTTTTTTGTCTGCTGTAACTCTGGATATCAGATGTCTGGTTGAAACTTTCTGTGATGATAGTGGTTGTGACTTCTCACAACCATTCCAGTAATCCTGTCTTAAAAGATCTGGAAAATGGAGGCCCGCATAAAGGAACTTTGCGGAGTGACTGATAATATCCTTGCAGATTTGCAGAATATAAAGACCCGTTTTACAAATCTACAGGACCTCAATAATCACAATTTGCAAGTGGTTGGACAGACTACCCAGGATTTGCGAGCCAGGATTGAGGTTCTAGAGGGGCGAGTCCAGGCTCCTGCCGTAGCCCGAGTGCTGGGATTCCCAAGTTGCCCCTTTTTCGTTTTGGCGGTGAACGTGAGAAATTCAGGGGATTTATTAATCAATGCAATCTTTTTTTTTCTGCACATGCTTCACAATTTCCCACTGAACGATCTAAGGTGCTTACTATAATTATGTTGCTTACCAACAAGGCTTTAATGTGGGCAAACCCTCTGATTGAGACTGAGGATGATTGTTTGAATCACCTTGATGATTTTATTTCAGCCATGGGGCAGGTGTTTGATGACCCCAATCGAGGTGCAACAGCTGAAGCAGCCATGTTAGCTTTGCGCCAAGGTAAGCACTCGGTAGCTGAATATGCCTTGGATTTCAGGAGATGGGCCCTTGATACCACCTGGGACAGTTCCGCCAAAAAATCTATTTTTCGAAAGGGGTTATCTCCACTGATTAAGGATGAACTTGCTCGTACCGACCCTCCCACTGCGTTAGGTGACTTTATTAACTACTGCATCCGTATTGATACTCGTCTGACTGAACGCAGGCAAGAGAGATGGTTCGAAAGCAATCGTACTAACCTTTTCCTACCTTCCTCTCCAGCTAAGGAACCTTTGAGTAGGATTACACGGGAACCTGAACCTGAACCCATGCAGGTAGACTCTTTACAACGACGGGTTAGTGATGCACGCAAGGAACATCGTTTTAAGGAGAATCTATGTTTCTATTGTGGTAAGTCAGGGCACTTCATTATAAACTGCCCCAGCCGTTCTCATAAGACTACTGCAGCACTCATTCATTGTGAGTGTTGCGAGAGGGGATCTGTCAGGTCCGAGCCTCAGGCTCCAGAGAGATCTGCAGCAACAGATCTTGATTTCTCAGACTTAAACTCCGTTACCTCTGAGGACGTTGACTGTGTAAACGCTGCCATTTTTCAAGTTTCCTCAGCGGTGTCCCAGCTGAGTTGTAAGAAAAACAATTCTCATTGCTTTCTTTCCATCAAACTCTGGGTTGACTCAGCTTGGGTGTCTAGCTCTGCTATGATCGACTCAGGGGCAAGTGGAAATTTTATGGATGTCTCCTTTGCTCTGAAACAGGGAATACGTTCAGTGAAGAAGGCTACTCCAGTACAGATGGAAACTGTGGATGGCTCCCTGCTGACCTCTGGACCAGTGGAGCAGGAAACAGAGCCTTTGAGGGTTCTTATGGGTAAAGATCATCAAGAGAAACTGTCCTTTATGCTTATCTCTTCTCCCCACTTTCCCATTATTCTAGGGCTACCATGGCTGCAGGCTCAGAATCCTACCATTAACTGGGAGACCAAGGAATTACACTTTCCAGAGAAACAGATGAGTCCAAAAGTTTCAGCTTGCTCTGTTCCTAAAGGAATCATGTCAGTCCCTGAACTACCAGCTGTATACCAGGACTATGTGGATTTATGTGACAAGAAGAACGCTGACCAGCTTCCTCCTCACCGTCCATATGATTGTCCAATTGAATTATTGCCTGGAGCAGAGATACCTTTTGGTAAGATCTACCCCCTGGCGGGGCCCGAGCTAAAGGCTTTAAAGGATTACATAGATGAAAATCTAGCCAAGGGCTTCATACGCCCCTCTTCATCTCCTGCAGGTGCACCCATCTTCTTTGTAAAGAAGAAAGATGGATCTCTGAGACCATGCGTAGACTATAGGGAACTCAATAAGGTTACTATTAGAAACCGTTATCCATTGCCTTTAATCCCTGAGTTATTGGAGAGAGTGCGACATGCCAAAATTTTTTCTAAACTAGATCTTCGTGGGGCCTATAACTTAGTCCGTATTAGACCTGGGGATGAATGGAAGACTGCATTCAGGTCACGCTATGGACACTTTGAATATCTAGTTATGCCTTTTGGTCTGAGTACCGCCCCAGCCACTTTCCAACACTTGGTGAATGACATCTTCAGGGATCTCCTAGATACATTCGTGGTGATTTATTTGGATGATATTCTAATTTTTTCTAACTCCACAGAGGAACATCATGGACATGTGAGAATGGTCTTGGAACGTCTAAGACAAAATCATCTTTACATCAAACTTGAAAAGTGTGAATTCCATAGGACCGAAATTCAATTTCTGAGGTATGTACTGTCTACACAAGGAATTAGTATGGATGGAAGCAAAACCCAAGCCATCAAGGATTGGCCAAGTCCTAGAAATGTGAAGGAGGTACAGCGCTTCATCGGGTTTGCCAACTTCTATAGACGTTTCATTAGAAATTTCTCTGAGGTAGTGTCACCTATCACTCAACTTACCCGGAAAGAGTCTAGGTTTTCCTGGACTCCCCAAGCCCAGGAAGCATTTTCCCGTCTAAAAGATAAATTTACCACTGCACCTATCCTAGTACATCCCAACCCCGAGCTTGCCTTCATAATAGAGGTGGATGCTTCAGACTGTGCCGTTGGAGCTATACTCTCTCAGAGAACAGGTGAGAAGAATGTCTTGCATCCCTGTGCCTTCTTTTCCAGCAGTTGTCTTCGGCTGAGAGGAACTACGATGTGGGCAATAGAGAGTTGTTGGCCATTATTGCCGCCTTCAAAGAATGGAGACACCTTCTTCAGGGAGCTGCACAGCAAATAGTCGTCCTGACAGACCATCGTAACTTGAGTTTATCAGGTCGGCTAAGTGCCTGACTCCTCGCCAGGCTCGCTGGAATCTTTTCTTAAACCAATTTAATTTTATCATCTCTTATAGACCAGGATCGCGCAATGGAAAGGCTGATGCACTCTCTAGGATTTACTCAGCAGAGACACGTCCAATTACTCCTCCTAAGACTATTCTTCCTGACTCTAGATTCCTAGGAGTAATTCATAATCAAGACCTACTTAAGGACATTAAGGAAGCATACCATGCGGATTCCTTTTTGGCACAACCCCCAAGGGACGTAAGTCTTGTCTTTAAGAATGGTGTGTGGATTCAGGGACAACGTCTGTATATTCCTGAAACAGTCAGATTAAGAGTATTGCAACTCATTCACGATTCCAAGATAGCTGGGCATAGAGGAATTCTAAAGACACAGGAATTTCTTTCTCGTTTCTTTTGGTGGCCCACTTGCAGGAAGGATGTTTTGAATTATGTCACTTCATGTGAGGTCTGTGCAAGATGCAAAACACCTCGCTCCTCACCAACTGGTCTGTTACAGCCTCTTCCCACCCCGTCCCGCCTGTGGGGATCCATTTCTATGGACTTCATTGTGGAGTTACCAACCTCTCAGGGGAAGAACACCATTCTATTGGTGGTTGACCGTCTAACAAAGGCAGCTCATTTTATCCCTTGTGTCGGCTTACCCACTGCAAAACAGACATCAGATTTGATGATTAAAGATGTGTTTCGCTTACATGGAGTACCGGATGAGGTTATTTCGGATCGAGGGGTGCAATTCACTTCTAGGTTTTGGCAAAATTTCTGTGCAGCATTGGACATTAAAGTAAACCTTTCTTCTGCTTTTCATCCCCAGACTAATGGACAGACCGAACGAACCAATCAAACCCTGGAGCAGTATCTCCGCTGCTTTATCTGCCACCTACAGGATGATTGGGTGGATCTACTTCCATTAGCTGAGTTCTCGTATAACAACTCTCAGAGTGCCTCCACTAAACAGTCTCCTTTTTACTCTAATCTAGGTTATCATCCTAACATTCTACCACGATTTCCCATAGAAACGCCTTTACCAGCATTGGCTGAAAGAATCACGTCTTTACAGAAGAATATGGATCTTCTAAAGGAAAATCTGGAATCGGCTCAAGAAAGGTACAAGAAAGCAGCAGATAAATTTCGTAAACCTGCACCAGCTTTCAAGGTAGGAGACTTGGTCTGGCTGTCAACCAGAAATCTTAAGTTAAGGATTCCATCATCTAAGTTGGGACATAAGTACATTGGACCCTATAAAATCAGTAAAATTATAAGTGCCGTTGCTTGTCGTCTTCAACTGCCCAGAGCTATGAGAATCCACCCTGTCTTTCATGTATCCCTACTAAAGGCTGCGACACCCAATACGTTTCCTGGACGTTCCTCTCCTTGCCCTGACCCAGTGCTAGTCGATGGTCAGGAAGAATTTGTGGTGGAAAGGATTTTAGATTCCAGGTTGTATAGAAATCAGTTACAATATTTGATTAAATGGCAGGGCTACCCAGTGGAGGACAACTCATGGGAACCGGTCAATAACGTTAATGCTCCTCGCTTGCTCCGTCAGTTTCATCAGAGGTACCCACACAAGCCTGGTCTGAGGTCATCCGGAGGATGTCCTTAAGGGGGGAGTAATGTAAGGTTCTATGTATATATTCCTGAAACTCAGTTTGTTCGTCAGCCATTTTACTTTCTGTCTTGCTGCAGCTATCTTGCCCTCAGTCAAAATGGAGTTTCCAGCTTGCATGTTCCCGCCCTGATTCTCTCCTTTGCTTCTTAAGCAGCCACAGCTGAGCAATCAGTGCTTCAGAATCTAGCCTGCAGTGAACCTGTGACTTGACTCCTGTAAGCCTTGGACCTTGTACTCCAGCTATTCCTACTGAGGAACTCTGAAGCACTTGTGGACTCTGAACCCTGCTCTTTGAAAGACCCACGTTTGCATGGACTTACGGTAACAGAGAAGAAGATCCTGAATCTGTATTGGAGAGTGATTGCTGAGCTTGGATTACTCTGGCCTGCTGTGTCTCCTGTTTCTGTGTCTGCAAACTGTGTGACTATTTCTGCCAACTTGTATGAAGTAATACAGGACTTTTCTATATCAAACCTGTGACTCCTGTGTTTTCATCGCACCCAAGCACAAGACGCTATATGAACTGTACTACATACATTACACAAAGTCTGCAATCCAAAACGTCACTACTTCCCTTCCGAGCCCCGACGTGGCGCCATACAGTAGTTTACTCTCACATATTGGGTATCAGCATACTCAGGACAAATTGGACAACAACTTTTGGGGTCCAATTTCTCCTGTTACCATTGTGAAAATAAAATATTGGGGGCGAAAAAATCATTTTTGTAAAAAAAAAAGAATTTTTTATTTTTACGGCTGTACGTTATAAACTTCTGTGAAGCACTTCGGGGTTCAAAGTGCTCACCACACATCTAGATAAGTTCCTTGTGGGGTCTATTTTCCAAAATGGGGTCACTTGTGGGGGGTTTCCACTGTTTAGACGCATCAGGGGCTCTCCAAATGTGACATGACTCCCCCAGACCATTCCATCAAAGTCTGCAATCCAAAACGTCACTACTTCCCTTCCGAGCCCCGACGTGCGCCCATATAGTAGTTTACTCCCACATATTGGGTATCAGCGTACTCAGGACAAATTGGACAACAACTTTTGGGGTCCAATTTCTCCTGTTACCCTTGTGAAAATAAAATATTGAGGGCGAAAAAATCATTTTTGTAAAAAAAAAAAAAAAGGATTTTTTATTTTACGGCTGTAAGTTATAAACTTCTGTGAAGCACTTTGGGGTTCAAAGTGCTCACCACACATCTAGATAAGTTCCTTGAGGGGTCTAGTTTCCAAAATGGTGTCATTTGTGGGGGGTTTCCACTGTTTAGGCATATCAGGAGCTCTCCAAACACGACATGGCATCCAGCCAATTCTGCGTTGAAAAAGTCAAACGGCGCTCCTTCCCTTCCAAACTCTGCCATGCACCCAAACAGTGGTTTACTCCCACATATGGGGTATCAGCGCACTCAGGACAAATTGCACAATAACTTTTGGAGTCTTGTTACCCTTGGGAAAATAAAAATTGGGGTGAAAAAATCAATTTTGTGGAAAAAATATGATTTTTTAATTTTACGGCTCTACGTTATAAACTTGTGTGAAGCACTTGGGGGTTCAAATTGCTCACCAAAGATCTAGATAAGTTCCTTAGGGGGTCTAGTTTCCCAAATGGGGGCACTTGTGGGGGGTTTCCACTGTTTAGGCACAGCAGGGGCTCTCCAAATGCAACATGGCGTCCAATCTCAATTCCAGCCAATTGTGGTTGGAAAAAGTCAAATGGTGGTCCTTCCATTCCGAGCTCTGCCATGCGCCCAAACAGTGGTTCCCCCCACATATGGGGTATCAGCGTACTCAGGACAAATTGGACAACAAATTTTGTGGTCCAATTTCTCCTGTTACCCTTGGGAAAATAAAAAATTAGTGACTAAGAGATAATTTTTGTGGGAAAAAAAATAGGATTTTTTATTTTCATGCTCGGGCATTATAAACTTGTGTGAAGCACTTGGGGGTTCAAAGTGCTCACCAAAGATCTAGATAAGTTCCTTAGGGGTCTAGCTTCCAAAATGGGGTCACTTGTGGGGGGTTTCCACTGTTTAGGCTCATCTGGGGCACTACAAATGGAACATGACCCCCATCAATGTTTGCATTCCAAAACGTTACTGCTTCCTTTCCAAGCCCTGCCGTGCGCCCAAACAGTTTCCCCCCCCCACATATGGGGTATCAGCGTACTCAGGACAAATTGGAAAACAACTTTTGGGGTCCAATTTCCTTGGGAAAAATCAAAAATTTGGGACTAAAAAATCATTTTTGTGGAAAATTGTTTTGTTTTTTTTTCACACCCAGGCATTATAAACTTTTGTGAAACACTTTGGGTTCAAAGTGCTCACAACAGATCTAGATAAGTTCCTTAGGGGGTCTAGTTTCCAAAATGGTGTCACTTGTGGGGGGTTTCCACTGTTTAGGCATATCAGGGGCTCTCCAAACGCGACATGGCGTCTAATCTCAATTCCAGCCAATTTTAGTTTGAAAAAGTCAAACGGCGCTCCTTCCCTTACGAGCTCTGCCGTGTGCCCAAACAGTGGTTTTCCCCCACATATGGGGTATTGGCGTACTCAGGAGAAATTGCACAACAACTTTATCTGCCCATTTTCTCCTTTTACCCTTGTGAAAATAAAAAAACGTTTGTAAAAGATCATTTTTGTGGCTAAAAAGTTAAATATTAATTTTTTCCTTCCACATTGCTTCAGCTCCTGTGAAGTACCTGAAGGGTTATTAAACTTCTTGAATGTGGTTTTGAGTACCTTGAGGGGTGCAGTTTTTAGAATGGTGTCACTTTTGGGTATTTTCTGCCATATAGACCCCTCAAAGTGACTTCAAATGTGAGGTGGTCTCTAAAAAAATGGCTTTGTAAATTTTGTTGTAAAAATGAGAAATCACTGGTCAACTTTTAACCCTTATAATTTCCTAACAAAAAAAAAATTTTGTTCCAAAATTGTGCTGATGTAAAGTAGACATGTGGGAAATGTTATTTATTAACTATTTTGTGTCACATATCTCTCTGTTTTAAGGGAAAAAAATTCAAAGTTTGAAAATTGCAAAATTTTCAAAATTTTCGCCATATTTGCGTTTTTTTCAAAAATAAACGCAAGGTATATCGAAGAAATTTTACCACTAACGTGAAGTACAATATGTCACGAGAAAACAATCTCAGAATCGCGAAGATCCGTTGAAGCGTTCCAGAGTTATAACCTCATAAAGAGACAGTGGTCAGAATTGTAAAAATTGGCCCGGTCATTAACGTGCAAACCACCCTTGGGGGTGAAGGGGTTAATGTGAAAGTGACTTCACCACAGAAACAAGAGGTAAGCCTGGTAATGCCAAACAGCCCATATAATAACACAGCGCACTAACTGATTTTTCAGATTTTCTTTTATTAAAAATGGTCCAAAAATTATCCCAATTAGCAATTTGTGGTTTTGCAGACCACTCTGTGCAGAATGCTGACAAAACCTGATCATATCACTGTAACAAGGTGGCACGGGGTGGTAGTCATGGGCGAGTCCCCCTAGGGAACAGTCAGTCCACACTCCAGCCCCTTACACACCAATAAACAGTTCTGGTCCCATCCCCGGGTCACAGTAGGTTACAGCAGACATCTGGCCCCTCTCCATGCTGGAACAGATGCACCACACATCACATGTTGTAGGGCCCAACAGTGGCAACTGGTTTTTTAATAAAGGTGATGTAGAGTAACAGAGATAATCCCTGTGCTGTCCCTAGTTACCGGGGTGGCTCCTTTAGCAAATGGCTGCAGCTGCACAGGCAGTAACGCCCAGATAGATCCCAGGAGCTGCAAGTCTCTTGTGGGGCACTCACTCCATCTTGGTGCCCGCTGCCCGATGGTCTCCTGGCAGCTCTGTTCCCCTCCAGGGGTATGGCCAGCTCCCAGCAGGGGAGCACATCAAGCCACAGGCATGCCTGCCTGGGGACTGAACTACAGGCAGGGACTTCCTGTCTGCTTGGAGCTGCTAGGCCAACCCACAAGGTTAACCCCTGCTATCCCTGACTCTAACATACAGTTTACACAATATAGGAACAAAGGAACATTACACATAGCATTGATAACACAGCAATACAATAACAGACATAAAGCATTACAAGACAATAGAAGAACATACAGGTAGACCATATGGGCACCACATGAGATAAGGGAGATGGGGCAGATGAGGTCTCTGCCACCCCATTAAATCACTGTCAGAGGTAACTGTCAAAATGCCCTCCACTTCTTCCCCACTAACATGCTTCCAAGGGAGGTCAGTTGTGGCCTTTGTTTGCTAGTACTTCTGCCTGGCCAGCTAGTGCCAGAGTTGGTGGTGCTTGAGCTGCTGTTAGCGACTCCCTCAGTCTTATCCTTGGTATGGCATGTGATGTGATAGCTGCAGAGCATTATGGTGAAGCCCACACAGATGCCCATTTGAGCATTCTGTGGCTGTTGCACTCTTCTACAATATATAAAATGGTGCTGGGCATTGCAAATTGTAAGTTTTTCAAAGTTCCCAGGGACCAGCAAATTCCATACAATTCAGCACAAATTTGATTTGCATCGAATCGATTTGCTATTTTTTAATAATTACCTTTAAAAATCTTGAAGGGATCCACTACTTTGATATTGATTACCTATTCATAGAATATACACACGTGGTCAAAATTATTGGTACCTCTCGTTTAATGACAGAAAAACCCACAATGGTGAAAAAAATAACTTGAATCTGACAAAAGTAATAATAAATCAAAAATCTATGAAAATGAACAAATGAAAGTCAGACATTGCTTTTCAACCATGCTTCCACAGAATTTAAAAAAAAAATAAAACTCATGAAGTAGGCCTGGACAGAAATGATGGTACCCCTGAAAATAATGTGATAAAACGGACATGTTAAATCATGGTGTGACCACTAATTAGCATTAAACAAGATGTAACAACAATTTTGACCACGTGTGTATCATCATTATGAGATTGCACACCTCACAGATCATCTGTTACCGGTCATAGAGACTGCCAAGTGTGATCAGATAGGGAACAGCACAGCTTTGTCAACTGTAGCTGGGTACTGCCTATCCGCCCCAATTTGAATGAATGGGAATGGATCTGCAGTACCCTGCTTTGGCCACTATAGATTTGACGGAGCTGTTCTGCTCTTTAGCTGATCACATCTGGCTGGCACCCGAAACAGGTGATTGGTGGGGGGTGCTGGGTATTGCTCCCCCACTGGTCAGATATTGATGATCCATGGTCATCAATATATAATTAGTGGACATCCCCTTTACACCCGCATTTCAACATCGCCACACAATACAATCAGTATTATTTTAGTAACCAATGCAAACATCATGAGACTTATTTGAATTCCAAAAATAAGTAAATGAAAAGTGCATATTCCAATATTTCCCTTTCTCCAGAGCAAGGATAGTTTGTACGAACTGAAATGCATGTTTCAGCAAACACTGTGAAAGATAAGCGCGATAAGCTGGTTCATACATTGCAGAAATGTTACGAATACCTAGAAAGGCTACCGTAACCCTCACCCCTGTTCCTCCAATGACCAGTAAAGAGTACAAATGGTCTATACTGGGAAAAGAAAAACAGGATCCGGCTGGTTTTAAAGAGCTAATGTACAGGGGTTATGCATGGTCATTTTCTCATTAACACGATAGTTTTCATTTACATAACTGCCGTCAAAATATGTTTTGTATAGCGGAAAACATCTTATTTCCTTTACCTTTGACGCAATGTCTTTTATGCTAATGTTTAGATTTAATGTGCTTAATGTCTTTTAGAACGCATTTGAGAACATAAGCTGCATACCTGAAGCTTAGGCACTTTTCAGCTTACTTCCAGATTATTGCGGAAATTAATAACAACTATAAATAGACTATATAACATAAACTGCTTATTCCTCTTCAATCCTATGCCTTATTTTGTTATGGTCTGTTTTCCTCAGAAACAATAGAAATAGTTACGATACAAGCCAGTTCGAGTCAATTTTCCATCTCGATCCGCTACCCTGACAGTAGATACTGGGGATCTAAGGTTGTTGTCTGATTTGGTATTTAGCAGAAGTGTTTTCTGATGGAAAAAAAAGTTGACTCCAGGCTATCCTCATGCTGTAATGCCATTGTTATCTGTATAGAAACCTGGTAACAAGTGTTTGATTTCCCTGCAGTGCCCCCAAGGGTCAAATATGGTATTGCACATTGCCCATTAAGATCAAATGTTTGTGTATGTAACTCATGGACATGCTGGTTCTTACGGGTGAGAGAAATTTTTCCTAGATGCAATGACTAATACATGAGAGTCTTAAACAGGAGACCTCCATTTTTTAACTTAAAGTTCCAAAATTTTGTTATTTGAAATACGAGTTTTCGAAACTAGATAATCAGTATATACAGTAAAACAAATGTTCCTTTAAAGGTAAAAAGAAAAGGTCCAAAACTAGATACAACACCATACGCTGGTGAATAGAAAATGAATGCCAGAAAAGAGAAGTAAATACAAAAAGGGAACAGATGTCTAAAATCAGTGTTATAAGCCCACATCAACATGGCGGGCAATAAATAGAAAAAGTACTAGTCAGTCAGTAGAGGATACTCAGTTTATCATTAACCATTTATGATAAGTGGGGTATACTGTACATTCAGCCACACGTGGTATTATAAATGTAAAAAGCAACATTACCTTGCAAACAGAATTTGTACCGGCTGCAACAATATTATAGGTATCGTATCCATCCACCTCAACACGCGTTTCGCCTTGCTACTTCTGGGAGCATGTCCAGTTCTTATCCAATAAATTTATTGATATTTTTCTGGGATTTTTGTATTCCCTTCTTCTTTAGGGATTCATATTCTATTCCCAGGTTATGATGTTATATCTAGTTAACCAGTTCAAGTCTGGGCTATTTTCCGTAATTCTTGACCAGGCACACTTTCGAGTTTTTCCATACATGCAATTTAAAAAGCATCTTAATTTTATGATACATGGAGCTTCATTTTATGTCATTGCCATATTCTCTGTGGTAAAACACCAGGGAGAAAGTAGTGCAAATAGGGTCTTATCTGACTTTGGCCGGTGTCACACTTGGTGTGTGATGCGAGAAACTCGCACGAGACTCTCGTATCAACACCTGGCACTGCCACCGGCACTCAGGACCGGAGTGTGCGGCTACAAGGAAATACATGCAGCCGCACGCTCCAGTCCAAGTGCCGGCGGCAGTGCCGGGTGTTAATGCGGGAGACTGGCGTGAGTTTCTCGCATCACACACGCAAGTGTGACACCGGCCTTACCGTTGTACTAACCAGATCAATGATTTAAAAGAGTTTCTAAACCATTGTACAGCTGCTGCGGATTCACGGATTGTCAAACCGATATGTATGATGATGAGGAAACTTTGCGGATACCTCCCTCGCTGCTACACAGCAGTGTGGGCGGTATCCACAAATACATTTTTCTTACCTATATTCTCTGTGGGGGTTTTACTGCTATTGGGCAATATCATTGGGAAAATAAAGGAAATAAGTGTCTGTTTTTCCACTTTTTATGACCACAAATGACTACTGAAATACATTTAAAAATGTGTTTCTTATTCTGTTACTAATATTTTCATATATCTGACATGGATTTTTTTTACAGGGGCGGGACTAGTAACAGTGATTTGAATTAAGGCCTCTTTCACACATCAGTTTTTTGCCATCAGTCACAATCCGTCATTATTTAAAAAAACGTATCCGGCGACTGATGCCGCAGGATTCGTTTTTTTGTCATAGACTTGTATTAGCAACGGATTGCGACGGATGGCCTTACGTTTCATTCGTCTAAAACTTTTGGTCCGCCTGCTGGACATGATGCACAAAGCAGCGGGTTTTTTTGTCTCCGTCGGCAAATTGTCCGTCGTTTGCTATAATGGAAGCCTATGGGCGCAGGATCCGTCGTCATCCGCCAAATGACGAATTCCGGCGACGGATTCGGTTTCTTTAACTGAGCATACTCCTGACAGGTTAAAACACAAACAAAAGAATAGATATATACACATAAAATACATATACTGTATATATATATATATATATATATACACGTCATTGAGACACACACATATATATATATATTTATAGTTCATAAAGTTCTACATAGCATAATAGCTGCTAAATCAATTGCCGGCTTCAGTAAAATCATTGCCGAACCCGACATGATATGACACATGGTTTATATATAGTAAACCATGTCATATCAAAACGATATATATATGTCAGTGTTTAATGAATTTAGTGGTTTGGGTTAGGAAAAATTTGGAACTCAAGGGGTTAAAATTAAGGCTATAATCGCACCCATTGTTTTTGGGCCCTCCCTGGCTACAAACATCTAGCCCCAGCCACCCCAGAAAAGGCACATCTATAAGATGTGCCTTTTCTGGCACTATTCCCATTGCCTTTATCGGTGGCTCATGGGTTAATAAGGGGTTAATGTTACCTTGCTATTGAAAGGTGACATTAATCCGGGTTAATAATGGAGAGGTGTCAATAAGACACCTGACTACCTCTGACATCAGTGAGGCTGCGCCTAGTCCCTGGCTGACCTGAAGTGAACTCAATAACATGGGAAAAAGTTCAGAAACTTTCCCACGCTAATCAGTTCATCTCCAGTCAGCTGGAGCGCCTGCGCAGACATGATTTAATTAATTCAGCAGTGGTTTACAGCCGGGCCGGTAGCATTAGCACCGGTCCCTATTGTAAACTAGTTAACCACTTGTGATGGATTGCATTGGGGGACCTGACTGAACGACGGAGAGGTACGGATATTGTTGTTTTTTTATTTTTTTTTTGGTTACAGGAGAGCAAGGGATTTGTCAATTTGTCATGGTTTGCCGAGTTTGTGGGAAATGGTAGATCTAAGGTTAATCTGGATGGCCTCACTCTGGGATTCTGGGAGGCTTCTTATAGTCTCATTGTGGGGTCATTCCTTGTCGCCTATACTCTTACCCTTGGCCGAGTGTGTGTGACCCTGTTGTGCTTGTGCCTGTGCTTTGTGCCTGTGCTTCTTTTCGTCTGTTCGGTTCTAATTTGGCTTTGTCCCCATTAAGAGTTCTGCCTGCCCCTCCTGTACTGCGTGACCCACACTGTGTATGAATTCTTGGCTACGTCCTGACTATTCTCTACCCGTCCCTCTTGTACTGCGCTGCCCTCTCTGTGTATGACCTCATGGCTACGTCCTGACAATTCTCTGCCCGTCCCTCTTGTACTGCGCTGCCCTCTCTGTGTACGACTTCTTGGCTATGTCTTGACCATTCTCTGTCTGTCTCTCCTGCACAGTGGTAGCTCCGCCCACTCCTCTGACACACGGTCACGTGACCGCAGTTCCTGTTGCTCCCAGTACCTCACAGCAACCTGACGTACTGCTCTCCTCATGTCTTGTCCGTCCTTACCCCTCTGTGACGCCAGACCTCGAGCCACCTCGTATTGGTGGGTGAGTTACCCTGCTCAGCCGTGTTTAGTCGCTGGTGCTGACAGGGTCGTTACAGGATTCAGTTGGATTGGCAGCATAATAAATCTGGTCAAAAACTTTGTGTAATTATTTCATTAAAAGAATTTTTAATTAATGTGTGTGTGTCTTTTTTAACCCTTTACTATAGGATTAATAATGGATAGTTGTCTTATTAACACCTCTCCATTATTAACACAGATTAATGTCACCTTTCAATAGCAATGTGACATTATCCCCTTATTAACCCATGAGCCACCACTGAAGGCAATGGGAATAGAGAGGCTATGTGCCATAAAAGGCGCATCTAATAGATGTGCCTTTTCTGGGGTGGCTGGGGCCAGATGTTTGTAGCCAGGGGGGCCCAAAAACAATGGTCCCTTTCTAGGCTATGAATATCTGTCCTCGGTCACTGGCTTTCCCTCTCTGGTGGAGAAAATTGCGCAGGAGCTGACGTAATTTTTTTTCGTGATTATAGCCTTAAATTTAACCCCTAGCATTCCAAATTTGGGTGGGTGGTCTTTGTTGTCCTTTTCTCATTCTCGGGTCCTCTACCAGAGGCCTGGGAGTTTGAGGTTTTGCGCAGGATCTTAGCTGTTCCCAGCATTGCACTTTTCTGGACAGAGAGCTCAGATGTTGCTCCTGGGATCTGTTGTAGCCATTCTTCCAACTTAGGGGTTACTGCTCCAAGTGCTCCCTTCACCACTGGAATCACTGTTGCCTTCACCTTCCACATCTTCTCCAGTTCTCCTTTGAGGCCCTGGTATTTCTCCAGCTTCTCATATTCCTTCTTTCTGATGTTGCTGTCACTTGGCACTACTGTTGTGAAAGTTTTAGAAATTAATTCTGAGCAGAAGCTCCCTCTGGTGGTTACAAACAGTACTGAACCATTCAATGAGGATTGGCAATCAGGGATCACAGACTGGCTGGATATAAGGGAGGTTTCCCCCCATCATGGTTGCCGGTGATCAATTGTTCTTCTCTCAACGTTGTTTCCTGGTTCACTTGGAAGCTTGCTGAGTCTTGCCTCTTCTCCTGCTCTCAGATAAGATATTTTCTGTTTTTTGTTTTTGTTCTTTCCATTTGCATATTTCTCTGCATTTCTGTGAGGTTGGCCAGGTTCCCCTCCCCGGTGGACTTGGGCTCCTCTCGGTTCCTCTGGAGCCACTGTTGTTTGTTCATTTGCCTTTTCCAGTTTTTTCAGTGGCTGCGGCTTGGTTTTGTTACACCAGAGAACTAATTTAGGTGGTAGAGGTCGTGTGATCTCAGGTGTTTTTGCAATTAGTAGCGTTGGCTTTTTTTAGGGGTTTTTTTGGATTGCAGTAAGTATCCTTCCTATCCTTTTCTGTCTAGGCAGATTGGGCCCCAGCGTTTGCTCATACTATTTTCTGTCTGTGTCTGTATTTCCTCTTGTCTAACCGCCATTACATGTTTGGTGGCTTCCTATGTTCTTTGGGGATCTGCTCCGGGGCAGATAGCTTTCCTCTTTCTATCTTTAGGTGTAGTTAGCCTCTCAGGCTGTGACGAGGCGTCTAGGACCAACGTAGGAACGCTCCATGGCTGCCTTTAGTTGTGGTGGTTAGTCAGGGTAGTGCAATCCAGTAGATTCCAACCTCTCTGGTGTATTGCCGTTTTTGCCTGCTCTCCTCAGCTACCAAAACATAACACACTGCCACATCTATTATCATTACTGTCTTCTGATCCTTGTCTACTATGACAATGTCTGGTTGGTTAGCCAAGACCTGCTTATCCGTCTGGATCTTGAAGTCCCACAGGATTTTAGCCCTTTCATTCTCCACCACTTTTTCTGGGGTCTCCCACCTGGACTTAGGAGGACTCGGCCCATATGCTGTGCAGATGTTCCTGTATACAATTCCCTCTACTTGGTTGTAGCGTTCAGTATACGCTGTTCCTGCTTGCATTTTGCATCCTGCCACTATGTGTTGGACCATTTCTGAGGTTTCTTTGCATAGTCTGCACCTTGGGTCTTGTCTTGTGTGGTATATTCCTGCTTCTATGGATCTAGTACTTAGTGCTTGTTCTTGTGCCGCTATGATTAGTGCTTCAGTGCTATCTCGGAGTCCAGCTTTCTCCAGCCATTGGTAGGATTTCTCCATGTCAGCCACCTCCATTATCTGTTAATGGTACATCCTATGCAGCGGCTTGTCTAACCATGGTGCTTCATGTTTCTGTTCTTCCTTCCAGATCTGTTGTTGCTGCATTAGGCTCTCTCTCAGCATCTCATCTTTTGGCGCCATTCTTCTGATGTATTCCTGGATACTCCTTGTTTCATCCGTGATGGTGGCTTGGATGCTTATCAAGCCTCGACCACCCTTCTTTCTGTTGGTATACAATCTTTGGGTGCCAGACTTAGGGTGGAGACCTCCATGTGTGTAGCCCTGGTGGTAGGCACACGCAGTACCCTGGAGAGTGTGTGGCGAGACAGCAGTTTAATGCTAAATATTCATTCACTCGACATATACTAGACACACCCTTAGGGTAGTGGAGTTTACTCTTGAGGGAGTGGTCAAGGTATGTGTTAGAGTGATTTAGTGAGTCTAGTTCCTGTCTTCGGACAGTGAGGACGTGTGGAGTGAGTGTCTAGACTTCAGAGAGAGAAGACGTCTGGAGGGAGGAAGGAGTCTAGCCTGCTTTATCATCAGTTCATATCGTGGAGTCTGGTATAGGTGTTTGAATTCACCTTAGTCTAGTCAGAGCTGTATCACCTCCTCAGCATACACTGAAGGAAAGGAGAAGTTTTAGTACAGAAAGCCTTCAGCATCCCTGTCTAAAGGACGGTATCAGGTTCAGAGACGTGCTCCTGCCTGTTGATAACTGAGCATCTGTAGCTAACTTTGAAGGAAGGAAAAGAAAGAAGTGACTGCTCGACCCTTGGCTAGTTTGAGTGCTTATGTTACCAGCGTGGACAAGGCGAAAGGCAAAGTGGAATTATTGGATTAGTGCTTACGGATTGAAGAAGTCCAGCACATTGCACCCGGTCACTGGGGACCGAAGGGTCACTGTTGTTTCAAGCACAGTGATAAGAAAACCAGGAATCTACCGGACCCTAGGTCGCGGCAGACAGCCCCTTATAGTCAGTACGTAACTGGGGTCAGGGGGAGTGAAGACTTTGGAGTTTCTGCAGGACAAAATAAGAATTCAGCTCCTTCACAGGAAGGCCCCTAACACAAAGCTGACTGGGCAGGTACAGCTATAGATTAGCTGGAGATTTTTGAGGGAACTACGCTTCAGGCTGGTTGAACTCGTTGTATTGGAAGTAAAGGAGGCCCCTAACTTGTCCAGCTGCTGTCTCAAGATACACTCTCCTTGGATCAGCCTCCCTGGGACCTGCTTGAACATCTTACAAGTAAAGGTATGGAAAGACGCTGACCGTGTGAGACTGTGTTCTTTATCTGCACCCGACTTCACAAATCCCATAGACTTTGAGGGACCAGTCCCACCTGTAGGGGACCCGACATCTAGCTGCATCACCATCCCCTCAGAGATCTACAGCAGCGCTGGTACTAATTACCAGAATACTACAGGTGGCGTCACGAACTGTACATAAATCAATCCCCTGTAAATATATCCCCAACATACGCCAGACCGCCCGGGCCACAGACCGAGCCACAGCTACCTGTGACAAAAACCCCATAGACTTCCATGGGCTCGGCTCTGAGTACCCCATTGCCCTGGTAACCCACAATTGTGGTGGCGGGTCGACACAAAAACTTGGCGTCACGAACAGGATGCGAAACTCGCGAAATTGCGAGCCCTGTGTGCCTAAGGACTTGTTTTTGTGAAAAGGACTGTTTGCACTTTTGGCGCCAAAATCGCCATTTTTGTCGCCATATTCGCGCCCTCAGGCGCTGGAGAAGAAGGTGGGCGTACCTTCGTGGGCGTCTACCCCCCTGTGGCGCGAAGAAAATGCCTGCCCTCTCAAAGTGCTATTACAACATGCGGTCCTGCCCTACAGCAAAGGAGGTCCGCCTCCTCTTCACCTTCCCTGCAAGGAGGAGGAGACGCAAACCCCACCTCCACGGAAGAGACCGGATGTCTCCGCAGAAAGAAGAAAGAATCTTCTGGGACATGATGGAGGCAGGACGTGTGCAGCCGAGCGGGGCAGCGGAGGAAGGCAGGCCCCGTGCCCCCGCCAAGCTGCCATCGGCATCAGAGTCTTATGCGATCCTGCACCTGCAACAGGCGTTGCTAGAGATTCAGGAGGAGAACGCACGCCTAAAGAAGATGGTCCAACCTGGACTGGAGGAGATTGAGAGACGCCGATGTAACCTGCTGCAGTGGCAACTAACGAACACGGCGTCCTCTCCCCTCAATGAACCCCCACGATTCCAAATACCGAAGAGTCTGCTGCCCAAGGCGAAGGAGCAACCGGAGGCTGCCCCCGAAAGTACCGTTCCCGATCCCACTGGTGAAGCGGTGGAGGCGGAGGAGGTTGAGGAGGTACAGCCAATCCCGGAACGCCCGCCCGGCCAAGAGGCCGCAGCAGATTATCGGTCCCCGGCAGGGACACCGGAGGGGTCCTGTCCGTCACTACCAGATGTGGACTGGGACGAAATGGCGCGCCTGGATGACGTCGCCTACATCGCCCAGTGGGAACAGGAATGGCAGAGTCGTGAGGAGAAGAAGAGGCGTCAGCAGGAGGAAGAGCGGGAAACTCAGAGGAACCGTCAGCGACAATTTGCCGAGCTGATCGCGGACAAAGAGACCGTCCGGAGAGATAAAGGTACTCTGAGGGAACCGCGGCGGCAGGGGTGTGTGACTGAGTTCCAGCTCCGGAAGGGCTGGGGCTTTATCCGTGAACCGGGCCTCTACCCAGCGGTCTTTGTCAGCAGGCGTGACGTAGAATCCCGCCTGCCGCAAGGTCATCCCGGGAGGGACTTAGCAAACGGAGATATCGTCACATATACGCGGCATTGGGGAATGAAGGGGTGGTATGCCCTGAATGTCACCATCGTCAGTGACCCCGTCCCAGACGCAAGTACCGTCACCAATACCGCAGCGTCCCCGTTTCCAGCTCAAGCAGCATCCGGCCGTGCCCCAGCATCGCCCCCTGCAAAGTCATCGCAACAAGCGACCCAGATTTCATCGCGAATTAAAGCCACCTCTTCATCGCAACATGCGACACAGTCTCGATCGCAATCCCTAACGCGGTCCATATCGCTAACTGTGATTGAGACGCAATCGGTGTCATGTGGAGAGAGTATACCCGTTGCGCCCCTAGAGGTTCGCACCAGAACTGTGGCGACCCAGACCCTGATCGCAGCACATGATTTGCTGGTCCTGGGATCAAGGGCCCATTGCGTTGTTCCAGCCCCCGGGGTGGAAAATGTATTGGAAAAGTGTGATGAAAATGAATAAATAAGTAAAGAGTTGGTGAGATCCATATCGGGTCTACCATCAGTAACAAAAGTAAAAAGTTTGAAATGTTTTGTAAAGTTTTGCACAATTTATATAGTGAATATATATACTGTAGAATGCCCGGCTGGGTAATTGGTAATTGATAAATGATAGATGGTAAATAGTAACCAGAAAAAGTTTATGCACTTTGATATTATATAATATGTCTTAGGTTTTATATTGGACTTGGAGGTTAAGGACTATGCTAACCCAGAACTTACTTGTAAATAGTTGCGCTTCGGTGCTTTCTCTTGGTTTTACATAAACCAGTCACAACTACCTCTGAAAACAAAACCCGTATGGTGTGGCACTGAGTGAGGTCTGCAATCGGACGTCCTGCAGCCCACCCAGGACCCACGTTGAAGGTTTGGTGCGGGTCCTTCACAAGTATATTGTATATTTATTTATTGAATGCTATTTGATACTATTTGTATTTTTCTATAAAAGTTTGCAACGTTCAAGATATTCTCACCTCCCGGATGGGAAGATGTTATTGTTTAATGTTTATTGCATAAACAAAATGTCTCTTTTGTATTTTACAGCCCGGGAGTGCTGTCTTTTACCATGGGGGAATGTGTAGCCCTGGTGGTAGGCACACGCAGTACCCTGGAGAGTGTGTGGCGAGACAGCAGTTTAATGCTAAATATTCATTCACTCGACATATACTAGACACACCCTTAGGGTAGTGGAGTTTACTCTTGAGGGAGTGGTCAAGGTATGTGTTAGAGTGATTTAGTGAGTCTAGTTCCTGTCTTCGGACAGTGAGGACGTGTGGAGTGAGTGTCTAGACTTCAGAGAGAGAAGACGTCTGGAGGGAGGAAGGAGTCTAGCCTGCTTTATCATCAGTTCATATCGTGGAGTCTGGTATAGGTGTTTGAATTCACCTTAGTCTAGTCAGAGCTGTATCACCTCCTCAGCATACACTGAAGGAAAGGAGAAGTTTTAGTACAGAAAGCCTTCAGCATCCCTGTCTAAAGGACGGTATCAGGTTCAGAGACGTGCTCCTGCCTGTTGATAACTGAGCATCTGTAGCTAACTTTGAAGGAAGGAAAAGAAAGAAGTGACTGCTCGACCCTTGGCTAGTTTGAGTGCTTATGTTACCAGCGTGGACAAGGCGAAAGGCAAAGTGGAATTATTGGATTAGTGCTTACGGATTGAAGAAGTCCAGCACATTGCACCCGGTCACTGGGGACCGAAGGGTCACTGTTGTTTCAAGCACAGTGATAAGAAAACCAGGAATCTACCGGACCCTAGGTCGCGGCAGACAGCCCCTTATAGTCAGTACGTAACTGGGGTCAGGGGAGTGAAGACTTTGGAGTTTCTGCAGGACAAAATAAGAATTCAGCTCCTTCACAGGAAGGCCCCTAACACAAAGCTGACTGGGCAGGTACAGCTATAGATTAGCTGGAGATTTTTGAGGGAACTACGCTTCAGGCTGGTTGAACTCGTTGTATTGGAAGTAAAGGAGGCCCCTAACTTGTCCAGCTGCTGTCTCAAGATACACTCTCCTTGGATCAGCCTCCCTGGGACCTGCTTGAACATCTTACAAGTAAAGGTATGGAAAGACGCTGACCGTGTGAGACTGTGTTCTTTATCTGCACCCGACTTCACAAATCCCATAGACTTTGAGGGACCAGTCCCACCTGTAGGGGACCCGACATCTAGCTGCATCACCATCCCCTCAGAGATCTACAGCAGCGCTGGTACTAATTACCAGAATACTACAGGTGGCGTCACGAACTGTACATAAATCAATCCCCTGTAAATATATCCCCAACATACGCCAGACCGCCCGGGCCACAGACCGAGCCACAGCTACCTGTGACAAAAACCCCCATAGACTTCCATGGGCTCGGCTCTGAGTACCCCATTGCCCTGGTAACCCACAATTGTGGTGGCGGGTCGACACACATGCATTGTGAGGAGCTTTCATGTCTTGACATCTGCAGCTTCCATCTCTTCTTTTGGCCAGCACACTATGCCAGCAGGGTATCTGATAACTGGCAGGGCATATGTATTGATGGCACAAATCTTATTCTTCCCATTGAGCTGGATCTTCACGACCTGTCTTACCCTTTGATGGTATTTGGATGTTGCTGCTTTCCTTGCCTCCTCATCATGGTTACAGTATCCCTGTGGGATGCCGAGGTACTTGTAGCACGTCTGTACATCTGCTACGTGCCCTGCTGGTAATTCCACTCCATCAGTCTTGACTACCTTGCCTCTCTTTATTACCAACCAGCCGCACTTCTCCAGTCCGAAGGACATCTCAATGTCTTCGCTGTAGATCCTTGTCAGGTGGATCAGTGAATTGATGTCTCATTCGTTTTTCGCATAAAGCTTGATGTCATCCATGTAGAGGAGGTGGCTGATGGTGCTTCTACTCTTGAACTTGTATCCATAGCCAGACTCTGTAATTATCTGACTGAGGGGGTTCAAGCCTATGCAGAACAGCAATGGGGACAGTGCATCACCTTGGGATATGGACATATCATTGGTGCAACCTGTGCGGTCATATAGGGGCCCAAGAGGTGAGGGGCCCATTTCTACCTCCAAAGCAGGTGCAATTTTGCATTATTAGTAGCTGTTAGGCTGCAAAAGGCCCATATATTGTTCTTGCACAGGGGCCCTTTTCTGTCTGTGTTCGCCAGTGCATTCCCTCACTGTTGTCCAGCCTTTTAATCATTTCCTATCAAACTCTGTATATAAGTTTGGAAGCCCCGGATACCTTATTAAAAAAAAAATTCAAGTAGCCTCTGTATTCTAATGAGCATGAACGGTCAGATCAGCATTTCCAAACCGTGTTCGGTGCTCCTTCTCCGCCTTGTACCGCCACCTCATCACCTATTATTGACATTGATAATGTCATCCACTCCACCTAAGCATGTACCTTAGTGAGGCTTTAACGGTTGTTTGAATGAAGTAGAAAACATCAATCCTAGGTGTGCTGGCAAAGATGCAGGCTCAGCACTTGAACCCACATCAAAGAATGGAATCCGACATATGACACACCAGTACATTATATGTCGGGATGAGGTTGAATAAGTATGCACCATTTTTTAACACTACAAGCTCTATTTATTTCTCTGGCTGCTGTATGACATAATGACACTTACAATCATATTCCAGAGCCATGTGGCTTTATTGGTAAACTGCTTGACACATTTATATACTGAAATATTGTTTACCAGCAGTCCAGCAGTTCTTATCTGGAAGCTGTATGCACTATGAATTTATTTTACCACTGTATACACTATTTATGTATGTGCGTTATGTATCTGGTCACACAAGTTGTAAGGCAGCAACCAGACATATAGTTTATGGGAGGTGTGTATCACAGAGATGGTTGTCATCTGTGATGTAATCCTGGAGTATTGCTCTAGGGCACATAGCACTAAGAGGATTGTTTAGTGCATCTGGGCCAGGTTTTATGGGGCAGCCTGAGAGATGGGTGGGTCTGGCTGCCTACATACCTCACCTCTTGAGGTGGTTAACCTATTAAAATGGAGTTTGTTGTTTGGCACATGGCTGTCTGTGGAGGGAGAAGGCCTCCTGTGTGGGATATCCAGACTGAGCCAGTGTACTGGATGCTATCCAGCCTGTATGACCGGTACTAACTGCTGTCTTTTTTTTATACATCAGAAATAAACCAACATGGACATTTAAATGGAAACGCTTCCTGTTTTGCCTCCCGACGCACCCAAGTGAGTAGCATTCCCTATAAAATATACAAGTATTTTATGACCAGTTTTCTGTTCAATTACCCTCTTCAGTAGAAAGAGGTCAGGAAATCTAGTGCCTCCGATGGGAAGTAGCAATATTTAAAGTTAATATTGACTCTTTGAAGGGCCCTGCTACATGGCTTATGGTAAGAAGCCATACCAGAAACTGCTCTCCATGAGTAGAAATTTTACCCTTTAGACTACCTGTCAGAGGTCTCTCAACCAACTAAATCAGTTCTCCTGATTTGAACTGATGAGGGGCAAATACCCAGAAACATGTATCTACAAATGAAGTTTCTGGTTTGGCTTCTTATCCTAAGTCATGTGGAAAGAGTTTTTGACCTCTTTCTCTCTGAAAAGGTTAATGGCGGTCTATAAGTTTCCTTACGCCGATTTGGTGCTCTCCACAAAGTCAGACTTTATCCCTTAGAAACCATTTATCTGAGCACTATATGATCAGTTTCAATGCTGTTTGTTTGGCTGTTGAATACTTTATAACTCTTGGCATTATTTTTTCGAGAGCTGTAAACACATCCAGAATATCCGATTGCTGTTTCACTCTATATATCAGGAAGCTGTAGGGCACGACTTATCTGTGTGGCACTGTTTGGCCACAGTACTGAGCTATTTATCCAGGGAAACGTTGACCCCGTGATTTGCTGTAACATCTGAATAGTATACTTTAGTGCTAGCCTTAGAAGTAAAAGTTAAGTGGCAGCCTACTGCAAATCTGTCGCCAAAGGATGAATATAAATCCGGAGATATCAAGCAGCAGCATAACCAGTACAAACTGACCAATTTTCTACTCACTTTTTATGACAAGAAGTTACAAAAAGGTGAATAGAAACATGGACTATCTGTGTTCATACAATCTACTATATAATTGTCTTATCCCGTCTGTCGGTCTGTCTGTCTGTCCAGGAAATCCCGCGTCGCTCATTGGTCCGGCAGCGGCCAATCAGTGCCGCGGGATTTCACAAAAAAATGGCGGCCTTTAGTGGCTCATCTGCGGGACGGAGGTCAGCGGCGAGGCAGCGGGGAGATGACCGGCGCGAGGCGCTCATCTCCCGGCCGCTAGCAGCAGGAGGACCTCGACCGATGGCGCCGCTGATCTCCATGCGGAAGGGAGGACCGGGATACTTCTGCTGTGAGCGCCCGCTCATGTCCCGGGTTCTCGCAGCGGAAGTACCCGCACAGGTAGCGGCGCTGACATCCATGCGGCTAGGATGTCAAGAGAGGACCGGGAGCGGCGCTGCGGGTCGGGATACTTCTGCTGCGAGCACCCGCTCATGTCCCGGGTTCTCGCAGCAGAAGTAGCCGCATAGGCAGCGGCGCTCTCCGGTACTCACAATACAATTCGATGATTGGTCGCGGTCTTTCACCGCGACCAATCAACGATCTTGCCACTAAACTTAAACACCGCTGTGTTGATTGGTCGCAGACGCTGCCCGCGACCAATCACCGATTTGGGCGCCACATTTAAATTGCGGCCGCGACCAATCACTGATCTTGCCGCAAACGTTAAACAGTGCTGTGTTGATTGGTCGCGGACGCTGCCCGCGACCAATCACCGATTTGGGCGCCACATTTAAATAGCGTCCGTGACAAATCAGCACAGCAGTGATTGAATGTGTCTGCAAGATCGCTGATTGGTCGCGGGCGCTATTTAAATGTGGCGCCCAAATCGGTGATTGGTCGCGGGCAGCGTCTGCGACCAATCAACACAGCGGTGTTTAACTTTGGCAGCAAGATCAGTGTCTGCGATGTTGTCACAAGCACTATTCACAACGTGACGTCATAACAAAATTCATTCGGTGCCCTGGAGAGATACATAGTAACGTTAATTTAAAGTAGTGCACAACCCATTTAAACACTGCTTCACTGCTTAGGCGCGCACGGTCGGTCGCATACATATTCTAGAATACCCGATGCATTAGAATCGGGCCACCATTTAGTATATTATAAATTGATTACTAATTCAGTGCCCAAAACAGATAAAGGGGACAGATGATAAATGGCCTCTGCTGTTTCTAGAACCTTTATTTACTCATAAAACGCTTTACAACACTGCAGAAGACGCACTGTATCCTACATTTATCTGCAGACTACAAATGTTCAGAAGCAAAAACAATCATGAAATGTATTGCAAAGGGAATATAAGTGCATGACTATATCATATATTAGATTCTGGCGTGACATTGCCACCACAAGGACACACTTATTTGATCACACAGTATTCATGGGTCTATCCAGCAGTGTTTAGTTTATTCTGTCAATAGCAACATTCAAACATTTACATGGTGCAAATCGCAATCCAACAGCTGAAAGAGGGAAAAAAAGATAAAATCATATTAAACAGAGATCTCCATTGGTTTATTGTTCTTACCACCCACACAACACACAATTCCCGGACTATTATTCAAGATATCATATGAAGGTTTCCATTCGCCATTGTGTGAAATTAATTGCAGCATTTATGGTGCGCCTTTCAAAAGCCGAGGAAAGGTCTTGCTCTGTGCGTGTCTGCCCGTAAGCGATATATAATATTATACCTATGATTAACCTAATGTTTATACATGTCACCAGCGTGAAATATCCAAAGAGGATAATCAGAATATTTGTCAGTCACAATCATGAGTTTACAGAAATGTAACCATGTGTGTACCTAGTATAGCCCAGGTCCCCCAACCACCGGATATGAATATGGATAGTTGTATTGGGCATTTGCTATATATTTCAGAATGAGGAGGTCTATTAATGGCCCCCCATAATCAGATTGATATCAAAGGGTTCAAGAGACAGTCTAATATGTACAATAGTGAAGGAGAGAATGGCTAATGAAATCAATTATTAACCTTACATAAGCTAGTTCAGAAGTAGTGTGACAAGATGGCGTCTGCATCTTGGAACAAGGCCCTGGAAGGAATCCTTGGAATGTGAAGTGGATACACCAAAGACTATATATGGAGCAGAGCTAACATGGACCAATCACAGACTGACACCATGGATTCTCAGAGTTGTGCGATGTTCTCTTTCTGTCTGTTATATGATCTTTTGTCTGTACTAATAAAATCAGTTCAGTGCCAGCACTTGCTGATGAAGGAGCATATATCTGACTTTGTGTCCAGTGTCTCTCTTTTATGCATGCACTCGGCTCATATTTATTAGGTCAAGGGCAGGCAATCACTGAGATCTCACCTTCAGAGATCACTTCAACACAATGGCATGTAAAAATGTGGGCACCACTGCTCAAAATTACTGATATGGTGAACAGTTGAAAATTAAATGATCACTAAAAGGCCTATAGTTAAAAATTAGATGTTTACTTTGTATTTTTGCAAAAAAAAAATATTTTTATCTTTTACATTTTAAAAATAACAAAAGGGAAAGTGGGCCAGTGCAAAAGTTTGGACACCCTGCATAGTTTGTAACTTGTAGCACCCAATATTTGAAAGTATCACAGCTTGTAAACACTTTTTGTAGCCAGAAAAGTGTCTTTCAATTCTTGTTGGAGGGTTTTTCATCCATTCTTCCTTGGAAAATTCTTTCAGTTCTGTGAGATTCCTAGGTCATCTTGCAAGCACTGCTATTTTGAGGTCTGAGCCACAGATTTTAATATGATGTTCAGATTAGGAGACTAAGGGCCATTGTAAAACCTTCAGCTTGCACCTTTTGAGGTAGTCTATTGTGGATTTCGAGTTGTTTTTAGGATCATTATCCACTTGTAGAAGCCTTCTTCTTTACAATTTCAGCTTTTTTACATAAGGTGTTGTTTGCATCAAGAATTTGTTGAAGTTTCATTGAATCCATTCTTCCCTCTACCCGTGAAATGTTCCTTGTGCCATTGGCTGCAACAGAACCCCAAAGCATAATTGATTGACCCCCATACTTAATGGTTGGCAAGATGTTCTTTTCCTGAAATTCTATGTCCTTATTTCTTTACACATACCTTTGATCATTGTGGCCAAAGAGTTCTATTTTAACCTCATTGGTCTACAGGACTTGTTTACAAAATGCATCAGGCCTGTTTAGATGTTCGTTTCCATGTTTTTGATGCTGAATTTTAGGGTGAGGATGCAGAAGAGGTTTTCTTCTGATAATTCTTCCATGAAGGCCATATTTGTGCAGGTGTCTCTGAACAGAAGAACAATGTACCACAACTCCAAAGTCTGCTAAATCTTTTTGAAGGTCTTTTGCAGTCAAGTGAGGGTTCTGATTTGACTCTCTAGCAATCCTACGAGCAGCTCTCACTGAATTTTTGCTTGGACTTCCCTACCTTATCTTGAACTACAATGTTCATGTTAGCTGCCATTTCTTAATTACATTTCAAACCAAAGAAAGGACAACTCAAAAGTGCTTTGCTATTGTCTTATAGCCTTCTGCTTTGTGGGCCTCCACCATTTTCATTTGCCCTATTGAGGGCAGAGCAGAGTACTGCAATGCACAGGTGCTAGGAAAGGTCAGAGAGGTCCGGTGCCTGCGCCCTGCAGTGCTTTACTCTGCCCTCAAACAGCGCAGAGAAGTGCGCCTGCGCCGGAGCCGTGACGGGAAGCAAAGAAGAGGATGTCTTCGCTAGAAGATGGGAGGCACCGGACTGGACCGCGACTCCCTCCGGACCGAATCGGATGCCATACCGCCCCTGGGTGAGTATAATATAATTTGTTTTTCTTCTCTTTCAGTTAACATCAGGGGCTTATCTACAGCATTACAGAATGCTGTAGATAAGCCTGTTATGTTTCGGTAACTGAGGAGAAATGGCAAAAAATAGCAAAAGCGGTAATACACCAGAGAGGCTGGAACCTATTGGATTGTAGTAACCTGAACTAACCACACAACTAGAGGTAGCCGTGGAGCGTTCCTACGTTGATCCTAGACGCCTCCTCACAGCCTGAGAGATAACTACACCTAAAGGCAGAAAGATGAAAGCTATCTGCCCCGGAGCAGATCCCCAAAGAAAATAGGAAGCCCCCAAACACGTAATGGCAGTTAGACAAGAAGAAAGCACAGACACAGACAGAAAATAGAATGAGCAAACGCTGGGGCCCAATCTGTCTAGACAGAAAAGTACAGGAAAGAATTCTGACTGCAATCCAACAAAAACCCTAACAAAAATACCAACACTTCTGATTGCCAAAAAACCTGAGATCACACGACCTCTTCCACCTGAATCAGATCTCTGGTGTAACAAAACGCCATTCAGCAAATCAAAAGCAACAAAAGAGCAAAGCAAAAGTGCAGACACAAACGGAGCACAATTGCAGCGCCAGACCCCCAAAAGGGGAGAGGCTGCAGTCCACTGCAGGCAGCCAACCAGCAGAGAAAATCAAACAGAGAAAAAAAAAACAGCAAACACTTCTCTGAAGGAGAGCAGGAAACTAGCAGTGCTCCAAGCAAGACCAGAAGAACAATTACTAACCGGCAAGGCTGCTGGGAACTCAGGCCACTTATATCCTACCATTCAGCGCCAGCTGAAGGCCATTCATTAATCAGTTCATTACCCTCAGCAACCACCGGAGGGAGCCCCAGCTCAGAAGCCGCCTCCAGCATATTCACAACATAAGCTCCTGATGGCGGTGGCCTCATCTCATAGTCGAAAAATGGGGTGACAGAATCCCTTTAATACGTTGAGTGACCATTGTGAGGGTCCTGTGGCTTGCTGACAGAGAAGCAAAAACCAAAAAGCAAGTTAATCTCATCATATCTTTCTCTTGACCTCTGGATGCTGGACTGAAGGACAAAAATTGTGAACTATATAAAGGGGATATACCTCTGTAACAATACATCTAAAACATACAAAACCACAGTCAGGAACACTCTACAAGACAGTTGCCAGAACATCATGGCTCCATCACGAGGGACACAGATTTGATATTCTACATGATGCCAACTCCGGGGACCACGGCCACAGCTAAAAGAATACAGATCTGTTTCATAGATCATCACTGAACCCATGGATACATTTGGAGTAGCAAGGATGAGCCCCATGGACGTGTTTGGGAAAGCTAGGATTGGGACCCACCAGTCACCTGGCTCCATGGAGATGTTCAGAGAACTTCAGGTCAACTGGCATTGTACCTCAATGGACTGTCAGCTTCCTAAGCTAGTCATTACCTTCTCTCTGTGTGTGCAAAAGGTGGGGGTAGTCAGCCTTGGAAGCTCTGAAGTCTCAGCTACTCTTAAACCAGTGAATCAGCAGAAGGGTGAGACTCTGTAACTTTACACCATCTTGGGTATTTTGCTGGGACTGTTCTATGTGTTATTTGTATTATTTGCCTATTTTGTGGTCTAATAAAGTATTGCCACACTGTTTTACCTTTACACTGTGTTGTCTGAGTAGTATTTTGCCCATGGTATAAAGAGAGCGGGTGTTCGCTGGCATGATCCCTGGTCCATGGGGTCTCAAGCCAGCAGACTAATGCACCCGCTGACCCCAGTGTCTCCACATTATTATTATTACACCTACTACATATTGGAATAGTATCTTGGAAATGGTAATACTCCTTTAAAACTTCTTCAGATATTCCCACAAGTCCTAAAATAGATAAATTAAACAAATGAATAAAAAAAATTTGACTTTGTCTTATTTTTTATTGAGGAACATGATCCAATATCATGTCTATGAGTGTCAAAAGTACGTGAAGTTTTGATTTCATCTAAATGTTTCCAGTAATTGTGAATTAGTTCTGCACATAGGTCTGCCTGAATTTTAGTCCATTTCTCTCTATAAAGCATCTTCAATACTGTTGTGGTGGGTTTTCTCCCATGGATTGTTCACTTCATGTCTTTTCACAACATTACTGCATGACCCAGATAAAGCAAAAAAGGCCAAATCCATGATACTACAATCACTGTGTTTCACGGATGGTTTGCGTTTTTTAGTAGATGAGGTCAGTCAGTTAGGACCTTGACCAACTGAGGATTTATTTCCTTTATTTTTACCAAATTTTTATCATCTGCAGATCTTAAATCTCATAGGCTTAGCTTAATGCTAAGTGGTAACCAATCTGATCACTATTTTCTTGAACTCCGTCTAGTTTACATGGATACATTTTGCCACATAACAAGTGTCAATCAATTCTAATTTAAAGAACCTTTCCATGGCCTGATGCAAGTTATGAGGAGATAACCGTTTGAGGACTGTCGGCAGCATATTCCCGGTTTACACAAAGAAATGATTTTTAGGCCTAGTAACTGATCAGATCATATGACAAATGATTTGCTCATTTATCAACTAATCACTGACATATTGTCCATTGATGGGGTAATGAATAGTGATAAGTAGTGTTGAGCATTCCGATACCGCAAGTATCGGGTATCGGCCGATATTCGCGTTATCGGAATTCCGATACTTAATTCCGATACTTTTTCAATATCGTATACCGGAATCGGAAGTTCCCATAATTCTTTGAGAGGCAATGTGATTTTAGTCAGCCAATGAGGAATCCTACGAAGTGTGGGCACATCCTGTAATGATGCGGTCATCTTAACTAATGGCATGGCTGTGATTGGCTGCTGAAATGATGTCAGAATGCACTATAAAAGGCGCCGCCGCCATTTTAGCGTCACTGTGCTGTGAACTCAGTTAGGGACAGAACGCTGCTGTGCTGACTCTGAGGGACAGTTAGATATTGCGATTTTGTGTACTACTGTGCTTGAGGCAGGCTAGTTTACCAACCGCTGTGTAAAGCTTCATTTTGCCAGTGTTGTTTTAACAGCTCTGTGCAAGGTGTGTGTGTGACAGTGCAGGTGACGCTGCAGTTTGCTCTGCATCCACCGCTGTTTGTAGGCATCTGCACGTGTCACTTTTTTATTTTTTTTTTTATTTTATTTAGTGGAATTGGTGCAGCTCCATTATATTAGAAAAAAATCAAATCTATTAGTGTGACGTGCTTCCATCCGTATACAATACATTGGTTGCAAACACTATAGAAGTACAGAAAGGAGCTTTTCACAGATTGTGGACAGTTGTGTTTCAGTGTTCACTTCAGTCTGTGTTTTTTACTTTTTTGAGTGCAGATCACGCTCCAGTTACTTGTTCAAGCACTGCTGCTTGTACTCTGCTGAGCGTGTCTCAGTGGCTCATCCTTTTCATTTATCTCCAATTGGTTCTGCTACATTCCATTTAAAATAAATCTAATCTATTAGTGTGACGCGCTTCCATCCGTATACAATACATTGGTTGCAAACACTATAGAAGTACAGAAAGGAGCTTTTCACAGATTGTGGACAGTTGTGTTTCAGTGTTCACTTCAGTCTGTGTTTTTTACTTTTTTGAGTGCAGATCACGCTCCAGTTACTTGTTCAAGCACTGCTGCTTGTACTCTGCTGAGCGTGTCTCAGTGGCTCATCCTTTTCATTTATCTCCAATTGGTTCTGCTACATTCCATTTAAAATAAATCTAATCTATTAGTGTGACGCGCTTCCATCCGTATACAATACATTGGTTGCAAACACTATAGAAGTACAGAAAGGAGCTTTTCACAGATTGTGGACAGTTGTGTTTCAGTGTTCACTTCAGTCTGTGTTTTTTACTTTTTTGAGTGCAGATCACGCTCCAGTTACTTGTTCAAGCACTGCTGCTTGTACTCTGCTGAGCGTGTCTCAGTGGCTCATCCTTTTCATTTATCTCCAATTGGTTCTGCTACATTCCATTTAAAATAAATCTAATCTATTAGTGTGACGCGCTTCCATCCGTATACAATACATTGGTTGCAAACACTATAGAAGTACAGAAAGGAGCTTTTCACAGATTGTGGACAGTTGTGTTTCAGTGTTCACTTCAGTCTGTGTTTTTTACTTTTTTGAGTGCAGATCACGCTCCAGTTACTTGTTCAAGCACTGCTGCTTGTACTCTGCTGAGCGTGTCTCAGTGGCTCATCCTTTTCATTTATCTCCAATTGGTTCTGCTACATTCCATTTAAAATAAATCTAATCTATTAGTGTGATGCGCTTCCATCCGTATACAATACATTGGTTGCAAACAATATAGAAGTACACAAACGGGCCTTTCACAGCTACTGAACATGGGTTTTTAATTTTTAACTAAAATATGTATTTTTTCAAATGACACAAATATAAGTAATGTTGAAGAGGAATAGTCCTACATCCATTGTTTGCACAATATTACAGGTGTACATCATGTCCCTTAATCAACAATGTATTATTATATTTACTTGTATGCTTTTATTTAAAAGCCAAGAACACAGAAGGATAACCTTCGCACTGCAGCTGTTGTCAAAGTTCAACCCACATTATGCACTTCCAACATTGCAGCATTTGAGGCATGATGTGAGTTGGATTGGTCAAAGTTATGGAGTGAGAAGGTTCACCATCAGTACCCTATAGCATAAGTATGCTTTTGTGTTAGCATTTGTGTTAGACATGTGGATATCTGCCATAATATGTCACAATTATTTAGTTACAGATTTGTTACCAACACTAATCATTGAATGGTTTTAAATTTGACGTTTCACTTGTTTACAGCTTAGAAATAAGGGTGTAGCCTGATATCTATGTGTAGCACTAGCCACTTTAACATGTCATGTTTTTTTCAACATGTGTAGCTAGGTAGCAGTAATTTTTGCCGGACACACAGCAGGGGAACAGCAGGCGTTACTGAACCCCACTATCACTATAGCTTGTGTATTGGTCTGTGGACACGACACTTCTGAGCAGCAACTGGCAGTGTTGTAGCCCAGGGAGTATAGCTCAGGTGGTAGAAAGATGAACATAACAGGAGACATGGAAAACGTTGCCAACCAGTTAGTTAATCTGAAACCGGACAGGCAAATTCAGGCGAGATCCATGCCTAGTTCATTTTCAGAAAAGTAAGCCGTTCTACATTATCGTAGGATAGTCGCATGCAACGGTCTGTTAGTACACCACCTGCAGCAGTAAAGACGCGCTCCGATAATACACTGGCAGCAGATCAAGCCAGCACCTCCAATGCATACTGGCTAAGCTCTGGCCATGTATCCAGCTTAGAGACACAAAACTTGAATGGGGAAGAGCCATCTGAGAGTACACTGAGAGGGCAAGACATGTAGTCTGTAACCATCTTACGGAAACGTTGCCTCCTGCTGACTGGAGCCGTCTCGGATGGTGTAGACATTGGTGGCGCTGCCACAAAACTTCGACACATTTGGAACATACTGTTCTTGCCCTGTGCAGAGGCGCTGCTTGTGCTCCCTCTTGTTGCAGAGCTGTCTCCACTGCCTCGACGCACAGAGCTGCTTTGTAAATCAGTAGCAGCAGCAGTGCTCTCGGCTGGAATGGAGAACATTATGGATTGCACCAGTGTGTCTTGGTACTTCCGCATTTTACGCTCCCGGTTCAACGGTGTGATGAGGCTTTGTAAGTTGTCCCGGTAGCGAGGGTCTAGGAGGGTGTACACCCAATAATCAGACGTGGTGTGAATGTGTTCGATGCGGCGGTCGTTTCTCAGCCACTGCAGCATGAAATCAACCATGTGCTGCAGACTCCCAACTGGCCAAGAAACGTTGTCCCCTGCAAGAGGCGTCATCTCCGCCTGCTGTGCATCACCCCACCCTTGGTCTACATACTGACTAGAGCATTGTCTACCTCCCTCTGGAGCGATGTCTTCCTCCTCCATTGACTCCTCCTCATCCTCCTCACAAAGTCCTTCAAATACATATAAATTTACAAAATTTAAAACTCAAAATTTAAAAACTTTGTATCATAAT
Organism: Oophaga sylvatica; assembly: GCA_033576555.1. NCBI lineage: Eukaryota > Metazoa > Chordata > Amphibia > Anura > Dendrobatidae > Oophaga > Oophaga sylvatica. The sequence continues at coordinate 934,046,068 of JARQOD010000001.1, forward strand.
TCTGTAACATCAGTTTATGGAAACACAATAGCATTACAAAAGGATAGACAAAAAATGTACATTATGTGCTTTGTAAATACATTAAAAGTTTGTAATGGTTATGAAAATATAGACAGCGACTCTGGAGGTTCAATTGTTGATACAGCATGGTACTTTGAAAGTCCTCCAGCCCTTTGTGAGGAACCACGTTGCGCTGACTGTCCAGAAGGTGATGGAATTTGTGACTCCTCATCCTCCACCTCTTCCAAAACCTCATGCCTTAGTGCTTGCAGTGTTTTTTGAAGCAGGCAGATAAGGGGGACAGTCAGGCTGACTAGTGCATCATCTGCACTCGCCATCCGCGTTGACTCATCAAACGCACGCAAAATGTGGCAGATATCCTTCATAGAGTTATTCGCCACTCATTACACTGGCAGTGGCTGCCCATTCATTATAGGATCCAATTCTAATTACTGGTTCTCACCAACAAAGCTCTCCACAGCGCAGCACCCCCCTACATCTCCTCCCTTATTTATATTTATCGGCCTAACCGACTGCTGCACTCTGCAAACGACCTTCGACTAACCTCTGCACTAATCCGTACCTCCCACTCCCAACTCCAAGACTTCACCCGCGCTGCGCCAATCCTCTGGAATGCTCTACCCCAAGAAATTAGGACTATCCGCAATTTGGATGGTTTCAGGCGCTCCCTCAAAACACATTTGTTCACAGTGGCCTATCACATTCACTAATCAAAGTCATTGTATGTGTAATTCTGTGTGTGTAGCCCATTCACTATCTCCATGCATCCCTCACTTCCTTAAAATGGCTGGACCATCATTGTAAAAACACCATTGTATATAAACACCTGTACTTTGTATCTCCCACACCTCATTGTAGATTGTAAGCTTTCACCAGCAGGGGCGGCTGATTTTGCTTTAATTATTGTATTGTTAACGTTGTTACTTATGACTCGTGTTTTGAAACTGTTAAACTGTAAAGCACTGCGGAATATTATGGCGCTATATAAATAAATAATATTATTATTCTTATTATAGAGGCCCACTCAGTAGTGGTGAAGTGTGAACGGCGCAAATTGCGAGTTGACTGCGCCTGATGCAGCTGATACTCCATTACTGTTGGCTGCTGCTCACACAACCGCTCCAACATATGTAACGAGGAATTCCACCTGGTGGGTACGTCACATATGATGCGATGTTCATGAAGGTGAAATCTGCGTTGCAGAGCTGCAATCAGCGATCTGGCCATGCTGGAACGTCGCAAGTGAGCGCACTCTAGGCGGACCTTGTGCAGCAGTGCATCAAGATCCGGATAGTCCCTCAAAAAACTCTGCACGACCAAGTTGAGCACATATGACAGACATGGTATGTGAGTGAGGTTGCCAAGGCCCAGAGCTGACACCAGATTTCGGCCATTGTCACACACTACCAAGCCTGCCTGTAGATTCTCTTCCAAAAACCACACGTCGCTCTCCTGCTTTATGGCATTACAGAGCTCCTGCGCTGTGTGGCTAAGATTCCCCATGGAAATTAATTTCAGGATGGCCTGTTGACATTTGGACACGGCTGTGCTCATATCGGTCGCAACAGGTAAACGTTCACGGGTCCATGTGGAGGTAGACCGTGACGGCTCCTGCAGCGATGATTCTGAGGAACTGGAATAGGAGGAGGAATCAATGTGTACAGACTTGATTCCTGCAATCCTTGGAGTTGGCAGAACACGTACAGCGCCACTCGCAAGATCAGTACCCGGCTGCACAACATTGACCCAATGGGCAGTGAGGGAAAGGTATTGTCCCTGGCCATGGGTGTTAGAACCCTCTTGTTAGGTTTTGTTTCAGTTTGCTGGTCACATGACCTTTTTTCCCTATTTAGTCTGGCTCCGCCCTTCTGGCTTTGCTTGACTTCATTGTATTATCTACTGTTAAGCTAGCCGGGTGCTTAGGTGCCTTAATCTGTCAGTTTTGCTTGATGTTAGGATCACAAAGTATTTATTTTTCTGTTTAATTATCCATGCTACAATTTATGTTAGGAGGTGTCCACCTTTTCTCACAGTCCCTAGATCTTGTAGGGATTACTCCCTCGCAACTATAGGTCTTCGTTCACACTAGATGAGGACTTTAGCGGGTCTGGTCGCAGGATCAGGTTCCCCGTTACATCGTAGGGATTCAGCTTAGTTGTATTGTAGGGACAGAATTCCCTTCTTTCCTTACTGGTTGTAGCAGATCATAACAATGGGTACTGGTCCACGCATCGGTGGTCAGGTGGACCTTGCTACTGAGGGCTTTTAGTAGCGCATGTTTAATTTTTCCCTCAACATGCTTTTGCAGACCAGGGACGGCTTGCCTGCTGAAATGAAATCGGCTTGGCACATTGTATTGTGGGATTGACAATGATATTCAGTTACGGAAACTGTCTGTCTCCACCAGCCTGAATCACAGCATTTCAAGGGACAGGAGTTTTGCAATGCCAGCATTCAGAGCCTGTGCTCGTGCATGGTTTGCGGAGTATGGCCGTCTTTTATCCCATGCCTGTGCTACCGATGGCTGTTTTGTGGCCTGGGAGTGTGAGGATGACAGGGAACTTGCTGCTGTGTGTGGAATAACAGTTTGTCTCTGGACAACAGTGGCCGAGGTTCTTCCATGGCGATCCTGTGAGGAAGCATAACCAGCTGTGTGTGAGCTCGATGAAGAGGCTTCAACACAACCTGAAGATGTAGGTGCTGCTGTAGGTTGGCCTACATCTCTAGTGTGTCTTTGTAACTCAACTACGTGCTTTGTCCGCACATGTTTCCACATATTTGTGGTATTGAGGTGACTGACACTTTTAGCTATTTTTAATTTTTAATTACACAGCTTGCATTTCACATAGCAAATATCATGTGCAAGTGTGTGAAAAAAGGACCACGCAGTGCAAGTCCTGGGAGCGCACGTTTTGACTTTTGGAAGACAACTGCTCCGAACAGGTGCCAAACTGGAGGCTACAGGCAACCGAGTCTGCAGCCTAACTCTCCCTCCTGTTTGTACCGTTGGGGCAATGTCTTCCTCTATCTTCCTTCTATCACTAACCATTTCTCTAGGCCTCTCCCAGCTTTCAACCAAAGTACTGGTTCTCACCCACAAAGCTCTCCACAGTGCAGCACCCCTCCTACATCTCCTCCCTCATTTCTATCTATCGGCCTAACCGACTGCTGCGCTCTGCAAACGACTTTCGACTAACCTCTGCACTAATACGTACCTCCCACTCCCGACTCCAAGACTTCTCCTGCTCTACGCCAATCCTCTGGAATGCTGTACCCCAAGAAATTAGGACTATCCACAATTTGCATGGTTTCAGGCGCTCCCTCAAAACACATTTGTTCAGAGCGGCCTATCACATTCACTAATCAAAGTCATTCTATGTATTCTGTGTAACTGTGTGTGTGTCTCTAGCCCATTCACTATCTCCATCCCTCAGTCCCTTAAGATGGCTGGAACATCATTGTAAATGCACCATTGTATATAAACACCTATACTTTGTATCTCCCCCATCTCATTGTACATTGTAAGCTGTCACGAGCAGGGGCGACTTATTTAGCTTAAATTATTGTATTGTTAACGTTGTTACTTATGACTTGTGTTCTGAAACGGCTAAACTGTAAAGCGCTGCGGAATATGATGGCGCTATATAAATAAATATTATTATTATTCCTCTGAGCTGCTCCCACCACCTTCCTGTTCCTCATGCCATGTTGGATCTTGGACCTCATCATCTCCACTACCCTTTTCCAACACCTGCTGTTGGGTGGTCTGGCCAGCACCATGCTCAACAGAAACTGGCACCTGGGTCTCATCATCATCAGATGCGTTCTGCGGTGTGCTGACCATCGGCACTGTCTCACCCGCCTCTTCAGATTCAGAGAGACACAGCTGTTGCGCATCACTGCATACTCCCTCTTCACATTACAGAATGCTGCTTGGCTGGGCCCCTGTTTGCAAGCCAATAGATTCTGAGAACAGAAGCAGACACTCAGCTGGCTCCTGTACAGAACTCTCTGACTGCCTGGGCAATTTGCCAGGCGGTGAAGAGACAGATGGTTGCCCAACAGTGCTGTGGTCCTGAGAGGAGGTGGAAGCAATTGAAGTCGATGCATTGGCTGACATCCAAACAACAACGGCTTCAATTTGTTCTTCCCGCAGCAGGGGGTACTCCGAGCTCCTACAAAAGTGCGCATAAAGGAACGCTCACGGGGAAAACTGGTGGATGCTGTGTCACTGGGGGCCGCAGCAGCCACAGAATCCCCACGTCCTCTCCCTGAAGAAACTCCACGACCACGTGCCTTACTCCCTGCCTTCTTCATCTTGGTAGATTGATAAAGAAACTCTGAAAAGTTATAAGGTCTAAGTGTGGTTATTCCGCAGAGACTGCAGTGAACACTGCACACAACTGTTCACTACCCAATGCGTCTCAGCAGGAAGGCAGTCTGTGCGTCAAAACAAAGGCACAAGCATACATCCATGTACCCTGTTTATAAAGCTATATAAAAAAAATTATGTAGTAGTGACGCACACTTTATTGAGGTACAGTATTACATCGCCATTCACCATCTGTGGCTATGCAGTCTCATCTATATATACCTTATCTATCTGTTGTCATGCTTCCAAGTCGACAGTCACAGTCAGCCATAAATAGCAATTTTCACTATGCACTATGCACTTTTGAAAGGTTATGTTTGTTAATAAAAATGATTATTGCCACATATTATGAGTATTACATGATGGAAATTGTATAATTTTGTATAAAATATTTAGTGACATTATTCAGCAAATGGAACATTTTAGTAATATCACAGATAACTTGTAATGCTGATGATGTTTTGAAGTCAGACATTCATTGTCTATACAATAAAAATGGTGTACATACTGTTACTTATCCATCATTAATGGATTCAGATATGTACTTGTATGCTTTTATGTACAACCGTATAGCAGATTCCTTAACTAATTTATTTTGTGGTTTGCATTGCTGTTCAACATGTTAATGTATGTGTTTATGTTTGTCAATTCTTTATTTATCTAGATATTAGTTTAAATGAAATCATCATCTTATGGTAGTAAAGGTTATCTTTCTCTTGTTTGAAGTATAGACATTTAAAATTGACAGGTAACAAGGAAATTACTTGATCTAGTATTTAAACATCCTCCTTGACCCTGGGCTCCAACACCGCCAGTTGTTGCTCGGAAGTGCTGTTAGCACAGTCAACACTTGCTCCTGTGTTACTGGGGTTCAGTAACGTCAGCTGGTCCTCGGTTGTGCCATTGGCTCTTTTCCTTCTGCTGCCCCTCCGGGTTCCAGCACAGTCAGCTGGTCCTCGTTACTTGCATTGGCTCTTGTACCTTCTGCTACCCGTCCGGGTTCCAGTACCGTCAACTGGTTCTCCGCAGTGCCTTTGGCCTAGGTGCCTCCATCTCGGTATCCGAGTTCCAGCAACGTCTGCTGGTCCTTGGTAGTGCTTTGGAGCACAGGTACCTCCTGCTTAGTAACCCTGTCCCAGTAACATCAGCTGGTCCTCGGTTGTGCCATTGGCTCTTTTCCTTCTGCTGACCCTCCGGGTTCCAGCACAGTCAGCTGGTCCTCGTTACTTCCATTGGCTTTTGTACCATCACCAACAGGACAAAGAAGGTTAAGACAAACTACAAGATACAGAACAAGAGACAGAAGAACAATAAGCAGAAGATCAAAAAGCAGAAGAACATTAAGTATAAGACCAAAATGAAGAGCAAAATATATGCTCTAAATTCTAAGCAGAAGAAGACTAAGCAGTGTATGGGGGTGAGTCCGTTCCTCCTCGTGGTGCCCCTGGAAAATGCCTGATGCTGCTGCAGGCTAAACTGAACGCGGACAAATACTGTTGTAATTAAAATCTTTCGTGACAGCAAGAACGGAAGGATGAAAATTCAGAGTTTTACAGATTACAAGTACAGGAATGTCTGTCACAAATAAGAATATGATGAAAAGGATGAATAGGAAGAAGATGAAGAAGTAGAATATGAAGAATAATAACTGTTTAATAAGAACAATATAAGTAATGTTAACAAAAAGATGAATAGCAAGAAGTTTTAGAAGATTAAGAAGGTGAAGATGAAGAATAATTTGATGAGAAAGATGATGCTGCTGAAAATTATGAAGGAGAAAGTGTGTGAAAAGTTAAAAAGGTGAAGACCATGGAAGTTGTGAAACAGACATATTTGACAAAATAGAAAAAAGGTTAACAACATTGTCAATTTGTTCGTCAATCCGAACGTATTTCCTAAAAAAAAAAAATTAATGCTATTCCATTGGATTGGGTCAAACATCTATGCCTTTAATGTCTCCTCAACCTCCCCCAATACATTCTACATTACTCTTTGTTGTTTTCCTTCATGTACAATTAACCAACAAGGCAAGAATGGGTTTTTTTTAATTTCGATATTTTGTTCCCATAGAATTACATGGGACTTCCGGTATCGGTATCGGGTATCGCCGATATTTTAGTGATATCGGCGATACCATTCCGATTCCGATACTTTAGGATATCGGAAAGTATCGCTCAACTCTAGTGATAAGTGAGTATACTCGTTGCTTGGGCTTTCCTGAGCACGCTCTGGTGATCTCCAAGTATTTGGAAGTGCTCGGAGATTCAGTTTCTGTTGCCGTAGCTGCATGATTTGCGGCTATTTGACAGCCTGAATACATGTGGGGATTCCTTAACAAACAGGCATTCCTCACATGTATTCAAGCTGTCCAGCAGCCATAAATCATGCAGCTGTGGCAACACAAACTAAATCTCCGAGCATTTCCAAATACTCGGAGACCACTCGAGCATGCTCTGGAAAACCAGAGCAACGAGTATGCTCGCTCATCACTAGTAATGAATGGTCTTACAAAAGTGGGTTAAGCTGACTATCCACACATATGAAAGGACCTTAAACAGGTTGTCAGAGACGAATGATCGTTGGGGATCTGCCATTAGGCACCCCCACCAATCTGCTGTATTCTACGCTGTTACCAACCAGAAATGAGCCATGTACAAGCACACATCAGCCCTGCGTATTGCTCAGTGGCCACTACCAAGAGGTCCTCTCTATCGCCTATTCAATGAAATAGGTGGTCCCCTACGAGGCATGGATTTTCATCACAGGGGATGTGGCAAAGGAATCATTTTGGTCTGTTTAGTGAGGCCCAGGCATGACCTTGTTCACTCTCGTGATGCCTTGGTAGAAAACGTTTGAGAAGCTCTGTTCTAAAAAGTGCTCACACGTTTCTCATTGTGCTTTTAATATAAACCATAATTTGTGATCATATGATATGGTATGATCATACCCTTTTGAGTTTGTGTATTTTTTGAGTATGGGGTGACTTGACTTACGAAGAATGAGAAATAAAGTGTGCATGAATATTGTTGAGGTGAGACAAAAACACAGACTAAGGTGATTAGTCACTCCTTTAATTACACAAGACAAATGAGTACAGTAGTTTCCCCTGTTTCTCTCTGTTGGATTTATTCCTTTCATGTTTTCCCAATATTCAAATGAGTTACTTCTTGTGTTCAAGCACATTGCCAACAGGTGCTCAAACACGTGAGACTGGTATTATCTGGGTGTGTATTCATTGTTAACAGGTAGGCAACAAACAAAACATTGGAAGGGCAAACATTGGTCCTTTCATGTGAATTATAACAGATCCTTTATGTTCCAGTGTTAATCTCTATTATTCACAACAAATCAGTTCATACTGTATTTTGTCAATGTCTTGGGTCATCCATGTGATCTATCATGGTTTAATCCTTTATATAAAAAAAATTGACTTAATGAAGATAAAACAAAATGAAAAAAAAAAGAAAAATGTATATGGAAAATTTTAACAATGAGATCCGGGATGTGTTTAAGGTCAAGTCTAGGGATTTTGGGTGTTTTTTTTACACCTGTCCTTATTCAACAATTTTCTATTAATACATAAAAAAGCATTTAAAAGAACATTATACAAAGACACCAACTCATGGTGTGACAGTAGGTCAATCTTAAATGTTAAATGTGACCACTGAGGATCTGATCAGAGGTAAATGTAAAGTCAGACCCCAGACAGGAACCTGATTTGTGGCCATGAATCTAACAGGTAAAATAGAAGTAGGAAAATAGAGTATCTTACAAATATTCAATGACTTGATGGAGGTCCAGGTATGGATTTTAAAAGACTAGCATTGCCCTAGAAGAGACCATGGAAGATTATGTAGAGACCCGAGCCATTTTGCAATAAGCGACTGCCTAGCCGAAAACAGTTTGTATTGAAAAAGACAGTTGCATTGTGGTAACCAATGAAAAAGATTTTTATGGGAAGAAAAAGTTAAAATGGATTCCAGAAAATAGAAAATCTGTAGCTTTCTATTGTAAATAAATATTTTCAATGGAAGTCAAGTTACGGGGTGCATAGTGCAAAGCAGTAAATACGATGGGATTTTATAACTTCTTTGTTTTTATTACCATAATTTAACAGTGAAAACACAAAATATATCTAGGAGCTTTTTATAATCCCCAGATATAGTAAAGCCAAGTGTTGTATAGATCTGTACTTCTCACACTGTTGAGCACAACTCATTGCCTGGTGCAGAGGCGTAGCTAGGGGTTCAGCTCGGGGGGGGTGAAACATCTGAGTGGGCCCCTAACAGTAGGACATATCATTGGAGCAACCTGCGCAACCGCACATGGGCGCAAGAGATAAGGGGGCCCATATATTCCTCCAAAGAAGGTGCAATTTTGCATTTTTAGGAGCTCTTGGGCTGCAAAGCGCCCATATATTGTTCTTGCACAGGGCCCTTTCTGTCTTTGTCTCCTTGTGGCCCCTAACCAGGTAATCATGATTATAGCTATGGGGGTATAGGGGAACCTCAGGAGATGACCGCACTGTCATTGAAAATAAATCTCCATACAAACACCAGTACTGATATTACCGCCTTATGGTGACATATAGTGGTAGATACCAGTTGTACAGAATATATAAGAGATTACAGTACAGTTATAGATGGTGACTTACAGAGGACATCCTTTCAGGTGGAGTCATTCACTTTTCCCATCTTTTCCATCTGGCCCAGACCGACATGTCGACTTCTCCAGCCAGGCTCATCTGCTCAGATTACAACAAAGACACATCTGACTTCTCACAATTCCAGCACCGTTCACATGTAGAATCATAATCCTCATGTCCAACCCCCAGCTCAATGCTGGATTCATTAAACCATCTCAGACAGATGTCTGTCCAGCCTATGTGTGAAGACCTCCATTGAAGGAGAACTCACCACCTCTCGAGGCAGCCTGTTCCACTCATTGATCACCCTAACTGTCAAAAAGTTTTTTTCAATTATCTAATCTGTATCTTCTCCCTTTCAGTTTCATCTCATTGCTTCTTGTGTTTCCACAATGTATTCACAACCTGCACCAACTCCTCATCCTACTGATACCTCAATACTGAGCCGCTGTTGTCGTATGTGACCCTATTACTGCACCTGCTGTGTGGTACAAAAACAGAGCTCCTCCTAGTGCCCCACATAATAATGCCCCCACTGTGCACTTTAGACCGTAATAATGCCTCCTTTGTGCTCTCTAGATGGTAAAATTGCCAATATTAATTTCCTGTGCATGTGCCCTCCACATTTTGTCCCTAGAAAGTAATAATACTCCATGTGCAACTTTGATGGTCACAATACTGAGAGCCCATATAACAATAATGTTTAAGTGCCCACTTAACATTTAATTATGTCACTTACATTCCCCATGTACAACTCCCCTATATACAGTATGGTGGGCGCACAGCTCCCATCTACACCATATGATGTCCCACAGCTCCAGCTCCCTCATACACAGTATGATGATCCCACAGCTCCCCTATACACTGTATGATGATCCCACAGCTCCCTCATACACTGTATGATGATCCCACAGTTCCCTCATACACTGTATGATGATCCCACAGCTCCCCTATACACCGTATGATGATCCCACAGCTCCCCTATACACCGTATGATGATCCCACAGCTCCGCTATACACAGCATGATGATCCCACAGCTCCCCTATACACAGTATGATGATCCACAGCTCCTCTATACACAGTATGATGTTTCCACAGCTCCCCTATACACAGTATGATGATCCCACAGCTCCCCTATATACAGCATGATGATCCCACAGCTCCCCTATACACACTATTATGCTCCCACAGCTCGCCCATACACACTATGATGCTCCCACAGCTCCCTTATACACTGTATGATCCCACAGCTCCCCTATACACAGTATGGTAGGCACACAGCTCCCTTATATACAGTATGATGGGCCCGCAGCTCTAGTACATACAGTATAATGTCCCCCAGAGTTGCCCTATATATAGAATGATGTCCCCACTGCTCCTCCAATACACAGTATAATCGTTAATAGTGTTCTGACACTGTGCAGCGCCTGCACTGAGAGCCCCTCTGCCAGGAGGAAATTAACCTTATTCCTCCCGGCAGCCTTGCTCTTGCAGTCATAGGGGTTGCGCTGGCACGGTTTTAGTCACCGCTCTGTGTATAGAAAGTGGCGGCTGTAAGAGCACCACGGCACTGACTGACAGCCGGCTCAGCACCGTTTCCCACCCAGTAACTACCCTACTGGTGCCCCTATAAATAATAATGCTTCTTAAGTGCCCACATAATAATTGACTGAGTCCCCCTATGTACAGTAGTAATGGCCCCAGCATCGCTGATGTGAGCAGGAGGTCGTGTGATGACTCTTTCGGCTTCTTCCAATTATCTTCTATTGAGAGAAGTCAAACTTATCTAGTCGACATGTGCAAATAGCAAATGTGGTCACATGATCGCCTGATCGCACCAGTGGTCCTGGGGTCTCATGACAGCAGGCGCAAAATATCATGATTTGGCCGTCTGTAGTCTCAGTGACTGCAGACAATTATCCCGAGCCTTTAATAACTTTATGATAATAAATGAATTATGAAATTATTAACTAGAATGCAGCTCGTGGTTACACTTGTTACAGACATATTTCTCATGCGAGGATCGTATCGCCATCCTCGGACTGACAGTTGGCTCTCCTGACCTGAGTGTAACAGCTGCATAGTAATCCATCACACTGTCACGCTCATGTCAGGAGCGGCAGCGGGCAGTCCGAGGATTGCGAAGTGATCCTCGCATGAGTTATATGGCCGTCTGCCTACACTCTTATACTAAGCCGGGGGCACACTTGCAGGAAACTCGCATGAGTCTCGCGCCTCAACACCCAGCACTGCCACCGGCACTAGGGACTGGAGTGTGCGGCTGCATGTATTTCTATGTATTTCTATGCAGCCGCACATGCCGGTCCGAGTGCCGGCGGCAGCGCTGGGTGTTAATGCGCGAGTTTCTCGCATGACCCTCGCAAGTGGGACGCCGGCCTTATACTTATCCTGGTTATACTAATACTTAGATATTAACCCCATCCTCTCACATTAGCCCTCCAGTGCCCTGTCTCCTCTCTCCCTTAATACCCCCATCCTCTCACATTCAGTCCCCAGTGCCCTAGCCCCCACAATACCCCATCCTCTTACATTAACCCCCTTGTGCTCTTGCCCCACAATACCCCATCCTCTCACATTAAGCTCCCCAGTGCCCTAGCCCCCACAATACCCCATCCTCTCACATTAACCCTCCAGTGCCCTGTCTCCTCTCTCCCATAATACCCCCATCCTCTTACATCCACCCCCAGTGCCCTAGCCCCCACAATACCCCTGTCCTCTCACATACACCCCAAGTACCCTGTCTCCTCTCCCCTTAATACCCCTCATCCTCTTACATTCACCTCCAGTGTCCTAGCCCATCCTCTTACATTAACCACCCCAGTCCCCTAACCCCCACAATACCTCCATCCTTACACATTAACCCCCCTACTGCCCTAGCCCCAACACCCCCATCCTCTCACATTTACCCCCAGTGACGTCTCCTCTTCCCCATAATACCCCCATCCTCTCACATTCACCCCCAGTTCCCTAGCCCCCACAATACCTACCATCCTCTCACATTAAGCCCCCAGTGCCCTAGCCCCCACAATACCCCCATCCTCTCATACACCCCCAGTACCCTGTCTCCTCTCCCCTTAATACCCTCATCCTCTTACATTCACCCCCAGTGTCCTGTCTCCTCTCCCCATAATACCCCCATCCTCTCACATTAACCCCCCTAGTGCCTTAGCCCCATCCTCTTACATTAACCCCCCAGTGCCCTAGCCCCCACAATACCTATATCCTCACACATTAACCCCCCACTGCCCTATTCCCAACAACACCCCCATCCTCTCAAATTCACCCCCAGTGCTGTCTCCTCTCCCCCACAATACCCCCATCCTCTCACATTTCAACCCACAGTGAGCATGAGATATCCAAACTAAACGAATTTAATCAATTCCATTCCCACTTACTGATGAAGCTTGCAGGCACAGTGAGGCAGGGCCAGGAAGTGTCCATGTGAGAAGGGCACTAAGACCCGGCATGCCTGAGCCCATCAGAGTCTGCACAGAAAGTAACTGCAGCTGCTGCGGCCAGGAAGGATCTTCTGGGTGAGATGGCAGCACACTGCAGGGACTGAGACTCCGGCTCTGCAAATGGCCACTGTGCAGTCTGTCAGACAGGGGAGCCGGCATTGTGCTGCTCTCCCTGCACCTCAGACACGGCCTCATGACGTAAGTGGCCATGTCTCCCAGTGGGCCCCTGCATGTGATGGGGCCCGGGGCAATGGCCTCTCAGCTCCCCCAGTAGCTACGCGGTTTAGCTCCTGCGTTACTGCGTTACTGCTTTTCCTTGACCTGCTTGGTTTGTGTTACTCTGTATCATTCTTGTATTTTGTGTTTATTAAAATTGAGAATAATTATAAAAACTCTGGATCCCTGCTCTTTTCTTATGTTTTTTTGTATAATTTATATAAGAGGTGGGTCGAAGAAAAAGCTTTATCGAGGGATCAAGTGAAGTACAAAGTGCAGCTGCAACTTGTTTTGTACCTTCCAGCTATTTGAGCTTACTCCTACTTTTTCTATTTGGTGGCACCATGTTCCTCTACTTCATAACCCCTTTTTAATAGCTAATGTGGCCATAATGAAATAAAAAACATAATTACCCCCCAAAAACGGCACTACTACTAAGATGACGGTGCTGTCTCTCCTGGCAATCAAGTGACAACATGTTACATGACGCAATATTGATTGGGTACAGCCTTCACAATTCCGTCAGTAACAATGTGACCATCAGGAGAATCAATGCTGACCTCAGAGGACTTACTACATTTTCAAAAATTAGTATATACAGTGCTCAGCATAATGAGTAGACTCCATTTAAAAAGTAAGATTTTAATCAATATCTCACTAAACACAAGGTCAATTTCCAAAATGTTTACAAGATTGAGTTTCAAAGAGCATTGTTTTAACCTATAATATGAAAGTAAGATTAATATATCTTTCATCACAAAATCAAATTTAGTTGATGTAAAAATGAATACACCCCACATCAAATGCTACAACATCTAGTATTTTGCATGACTTCCATGACCTTAAAGACAGCACCATGTCTTCTAGTTATGGAATGAAAAAGTTGAAGACATTGTGCAACATCTATCTTTTTCCATTCTTCAAGAATGACCTCTTTTAGGGCCTGGATGCTGGATGGAGAGTGATTCTCAACTTGTCTTTTCAGAATTCCCAATAGGTGTTTTAGTTGGATTCAGATCAGGATACATATCTGGCCACTGAATCACTTTCACCCTGTTCTTCTTCAGAAATGCAATAATAGCCTGATATTTGTGTTTTGGATCAGTCATGTTGGAAAACTACATGTCTACCAAGGGCACATAGAGATGGTAGCATCTTCTCTCTCAATATAGAGTTGGACATCTATGAATTCATGCCATAATCAATGAAATGTAGCTCCCCAACACCAGCAGCACTCATGCAGCCTCACATAAGGACACTGCTACCATCATGCTTCACTGTAGGCATCATGTGTTTTTCTTTGTACTCCTCACCTTTGCAAAACCATACAGTTTTGAATCCACCAGTTCCATTACTCCAGAGTATAGAGTCTCAATAGTTTTCTTACTTTTCAGCATGGGCTCTGGCATATTGTATGCAGGCTTTTATGTGCATGGGCTTTAGGAGAACTTTCTTTCGTGGACAACACCCATTCATGCCACTTCTCTGCAATGCATGTGGTAGTGTCAAGGGAAACACTCTGGTTTGGCTTTCTGCTTCTTTAGCTAATTGCAGTGAACTTGTAGCTAATTTTCTAAAACCTTTCTCATCATAAGACGTTTCTGTTTAGATGTTATCTTCCGTGGTCGGCCTGAACGTCACTGTGAGATGGTTGCTGTTCCATCTTTGTTACCAGGGACAGCTCCAGGTTTTCGTGACCCATGGGCAAAAGAGTCTCAGTGGGCTCCTTTAACACATACCACGATTTGTGATGCACTGATACAGCAGAGAAATATCGATATAGTACAATGCCACAGATTTTATTTACTTCTTAAATTACATGAGTGATATCTATTGTAAATTCTACAATAGCTCAGAAACAGGACAGTATAGTCCTCCATACAGTATTATGGGCACCACATAGTGCTCTATACAGAATAATGAGCCCCTTATATTTCTCCATACAGTATTATGGGCACCACATAGTGCTCTATACAGAATAATGAGCCCCTTATATTTCTCCATACAGTATTATGGGCACCACATAGTGCTCTATACAGAATAATGAGCCCCTTATATTTTTCCATACAGTATTATGGGCACCACATAGTGCTCTATACAGAATAATGAGCCACTTATATTTCTCCATACAGTATTATGGGCACCACATAGTGCTACATACAGAATAATGAGCCCCATATACTATATTAACCCACATATCTTGATCCATACAGTATAATGAGCCCCATATATTGCTGCATACAGTATTATGGGCACCACATAGTTCTCCATACAGAATAATGAGGAAAGAGAAGATTCCAGCTAGACAGTGTGAGGAAGGTAAAAATCCACGTTTATTGATTAATTTTAAAATCGTGTAAATGTTCACCACTTCCAGCAGCTCTTCTGATAAACCTACACATTTCAGCTGTTGCCAGCCTTACTCGTGGTTTCCTATTCCTAATAATAAGTGTCATGTGTGCATTGCCACGAAGATCGTCGCGGTTGCACATTTTGACTTCTCACAGCTGAGCTGCCGTTTCTTTGTGTTTGGCAGCTAGTGAGTTAATTCTGTCTGTGCTCGGTGCTGGGACTGGGTGCAGTTTCTCCCGGCTGCAATTGATTATTTGTTGATTGGTTTCCTTTAAATTTCTGGTTGTCTGCTTGGGGAGTTGCCAGTGAAACCTTCATGCAGACCACAGATAGGAATGAATCTGTGTAGACTTTAGTTGTGAGCTCCTTAGTTGTTTTAAGCTCAACTTGGTTAGAGTTTATTTCCCAGACCATTTATGTTCCTTTGGTGTTTGAGTGTGTATGCAAGCGAGTGTTATCCTGTCTGTCTTATATGTCTAATCTGTGTATTTAGCTGAGATCAGCCCATATCCCTTTGGTGGTAGTCAGGATCCTTCTTAGGACTGATTACAGGGTTCAGGGTCTGATAGGAGACAGGGTTAAGGTACTGCCACACTAAACAATCCCGCTAGCGATCACGATAATGACGCATACTAATGCGATCGCTAGCGGGATTGTTTCTATATCGCTAAGTGCGGCCACATTTAGCGATATAGTTAACGGCGCTATCGCCGTTAGCGATCTTCTTAACGACTTTAGCGGTACAAAAGTACCGCTAAATCGCTAAGAAAAGGTGCCACACTAGCGATATATACTTACCCAGCGGGAGCGCCGACGAGAAAATAGGGTCCGGAACGATTCCAGCGACGAGCGAGATCACAGCAGGAAGCTCGTCGCTGGCAGCTGCCGCACTGAACAACATCGCTAATGGGATCGCTAAATAGTGATGTTTTTTAGCGATCCCGTTAGCGATATTGTTCAGTGTGGCATACCCTTTAGGTTGGAGACTTGGACCTCTGAACCATTATCAGTACCTCCAAGGTGAGGGATTAGTTAGGACCCCAGTTTAGGGTCAGGTTAGATCCCGGTCCACCTCTTTCCTGTTTCAGCTCATCAAGTCCTCAAGATTAACCCTGAGTTCAGCAGATATCGTGTCAGGTAAATCTATTCTATACTTACATGCTGATGTTGCTATACTAGTTGTTGTATAGAGTGTTGTTCCTGTATTAATAGTTTACTGACATTGTATACATATCATTAGACAGCGTGACACTTTCACTGGCCATAAAAATTATCTCCAGTTACCATGGATCCAGTAGCCCAGCTGGCTCTGCAGTTGCAGGGATTATCCATGGAGCTGACGGACATTAAGTCCAAAGTTTTGTCTCCCCTGGAGCAAACCAGAGTTGAACCTAAAGTAGCTCTCCCGGACAGGTTCACTGGTGGGCGAGACAAATTTTTCACCTTCCGGGAGGCATGTAAATTGTATTTTCGGCTTCGGCCTCGATCATCAGGGAGTGAGGAGCAGAGAGTGGGAATTGTTATCTCACTTCTGCAAGGGGACCCTCAATCCTGGGCATTTTCCCTTCCTCCGGGATCCCCGGCTCTACTGTCTGTAGATCAATTTTTTTTTGCCCTGGGGTTGGTATATGATGACCCAGATCGGGTCTCTCTTGCTGAGACAAAATTACGTAAGATACAGCAGGGAGATCGTCCGGCAGAGGAATTTGCTTCTGAGTTTCGTAGATGGGCCACAGATACTCAGTGGAATGACCCAGCTCTTAGGAGCCAGTTTTGTCATGGGCTTTCTGATAAATTAAAAGACGTTTTGGTTCAGTATGAGTCTCCTCCTTCTCTGGAGGCTGCTATGGCCTTAGCTATCCGTACTGATAGACGGCTTCGGGAGAGGGGTGAGGTAACCCCACTCCCTGTTGTTTCTCCACCTACCACTAAAGTCCCTTATGTTGAGGTTCCCCTTGTCTGTTCGGATGAGCCTATGCAGTTGGGAGGGACATCATTTCGTAGGAGGGGATTGGCGGTACGCCGCAGGACTAGAAGATGTTTTTTCTGCGGGAAAGAGGGACATTTTGTTGGAGAATGTCCATCCCGTGCCTTGTTGAGCCAAAAGTCGCCGGAAAACTGTTAATCCCAGGTTGTGTGGTGGACGACAACCTGGGAGTATGTATTTCATCCGCCAGTTCTTCTCAGTTCCTTGTACCAGTGGAGGTGGTAGTTGGTACGAGAGTGGAGAGATTGTCTGTTCTTCTTGATAGTGGTTCCGGGGCTAATCTGGTTGACGCTCAGTTTGCTCAGGCTCAAGGTATGCATCTGAGTGTATTGGTCAAACCGATCCCTATATTCTCCATTGACGCCAGGCCTCTCGGCCAAGGTAGCTTTGTTCATGAGGTTCATAACATTGACCTTCGGGTAGGGGCAATACATAGGGAACAATTATCTTGTTATGTGTTGGAGGGTCTACCTACTCCCATTGTGTTAGGACTTCCTTGGTTGGTTAAACATAACCCTGTGATTAATTGGCAGTCCAGAGAAATAAGCCAATGGGGTGAGTTTTGCAAAAGCAACTGCATGCGCACAGTCATCAGTGCGGTCGTGCCTAGTACATTGCCTCCTTTTTTGGAGGATTTTGGGGATGTTTTCTCTGAGGAGGGGTGTCAGGAGTTGCCTCCTCATCGCGTGTATGACTGCTCTATTAATCTCCTTCCTGATGCTAAGTTGCCTAAAGCTAGGTTGTATAATCTTTCTGGTCCTGAGAGGCAGGCTATGAAAGATTATATTTCTGAAAGTCTGGCCAAAGGGCATATTAGACCTTCATCTTCCCCAGTAGCCGCGGGGTTCTTCTTTGTTAAGAAGAAAGATGGAGGCCTACGCCCTTACTTGGATTTCCGCGAACTTAATCGGATTACTGTTCGAGATCCGTATCCACTCCCTCTTATTCCTGATCTCTTCAATCAAATTGTTGGCGCCAAATGGTTTTCTAAATTGGATCTCAGGGGGGTGTATAATCTGATTAGGATAAAAGAGGGGGATGAGTGGAAAACGGCGTTTAACACGCCGGAGGGACATTATGAGAAACTAGTCATGCCTTTTGGTCTGACTACTGCACCAGCAGTATTCCAACATTTTGTTAATGACATTTTTCGTCATCTTGTGGGGCTGTTTGTGGTTGTATATTTGGACGACATTTTAATTTACTCGCCAGATCTTGTGTCTCATCAGGAGCATGTGAGACAGGTGTTGCAGATCTTGCGAGACAATAAACTATACGCCAAACTGGAGAAGTGTGTATTTGCCGTACAGGAACTTCAGTTTTTGGGTTTTTTGGTGTCAGCCTCCGGTTTCCGTATGGACCCTGAAAAGGTGAGAGCAGTGCTTGAATGGGATCAGCCAGGGGATCTTAAGGCTCTGCAGCGTTTTTTGGGGTTTGCTAACTACTACCGGAAATTTATTTGTAATTTCTCATCTGTCGTCAAACCTCTCACTGACATGACAAGAAAAGGGACGGATTTTTCTAAATGGTCGGACAAAGCTTGCCAAGCCTTTTCCTCTTTGAAGAAATGTTTTGCTTCGGCACCCGTTCTCATCCAACCAGATGCATCTCAGCCGTTCATTTGGGGAGGTGGATGCGTCTGACGTAGGGGTGGGTGCTATATTGTCCCAGGGTCCGTCCCCTGGTAAATGGCATCCGTGCGCTTTCTTTTCTAAGAAATTGTCGTCCGCCGAAAGGAATTATGATATCGGCAATAGGGAACTTTTGGCCATTAAGTTAGCTTTTGAAGAATGGCGTCACTTTTTGGAGGGGGCAGTCCACCCGGTTACCGTTATTACTGATCACAAGAACCTGTTGTATTTGGAATCCGCTAAGCGTCTGAATTCCAGACAAGCTCGATGGTCGTTGTTTTTTACCAGGTTTAATTTTGTCGTCACTTATCGCCCGGGGTCTAAGAATGTAAAGGCTGATGCCTTGTCTCGCAGTTTCCCAGGGGCCGGAAAACGGATGACCCGAGTCCTATCCTTCAGGAGGGGGTGGTAGTGTCGGCTGTATTTTCTGAGCTTGAGGAGGAGGTGTTAGAGGCTCAGGGGGACGCCCCTGCAGGACCTCCAGGGAGACTGTTTGTCCCAAATCTGTTGAGACAAAAGGTTATTGAGGCACATCATAATTCTGCTCTAGCAGGACATCCAGGGAGTAAGGCTACTTTAGATCTCCTTTCTCGCCGGTTTTGGTGGCCTAATGCTAATAAAGATGTTATAACTTTTGTCGCGTCATGTGGGGTGTGTGCTCGCTCTAAAACCCCTCATACCCGTCCGTCTGGGACCCTTTTACCCTTGAAACTTCCGGAGCGTCCATGGACTCATTTATCTATGGACTTCATTACGGACCTTCCTCCGTCGTCAGGGAATACTGTCATACTGGTGATTGTTGACAGGTTCAGTAAGATGGCACATTTCATTGCTCTTCCTGCACTCCCTAATGCTAAAACTCTGGCGCAGGTGTTCATTAGGGAGATCGTTAGACTTCATGGGTTGCCTTCTGATGTGGTGTCAGATAGGGGGTCTCAGTTTGTGTCCAAATTTTGGAGGGCATTTTGTTTACGTCGGGGATGCAATTGTCATTTTCCTCGGCTTTTCATCCGCAGACCAATGGTCAGACAGAGCGTCTGAATCAGAGCTTAGAGACATATCTCCGGTGTTTTGTCTCAGAGAACCAAGAGGACTGGTCTTCTTTCTTGCCTCTGGCAGAGTTCGCTCTTAACAACAGGCGGAGCGAGTCCACTGGTAAGTCCCCGTTTTTTGGGGCATATGGTTTCCATCCCCAGTTTTGTACTTTCAATGGGGGGGCCCTTCTGGCGTTCCTGAGGAGGAGCGTTTCTTGTCGTCACTTGCTTCTGTGTGGAGAGGTGTATTGAATAATCTGAGTGCGATGGGGAACCGTTACAAACGTATGGCTGATAGGAGAAGAGTTTCTGGTCCAGATCTGAATGTGAACGATCTGGTATGGTTGTCTACCAGGAATATAAAACTTAAAGTGCCCTCCTGGAAACTGGGTCCCAGATTCATCGGGCCGTACAGGATCAGTTCCATAATTAATCATGTGGCATTTCGTCTGGACCTCCCTCCTACGTTTAAAATTCATAATGTGTTCCACAAGTCATTACTTAAAAGGTATGTGGCACCAGTCATACCGTCACCTCTACCTCCTCCTCCTGTGTTGGTCAATGGTAACTTGGAATTTCAAGTATCAAAGATCATTGACTCACGTCTGAATCGCCGGTCCCTTCAGTACTTGGTGCATTGGAAGGGGTATGGTCCAGAGGAGAGGACGTGGGTCCCTGCGTCTGATGTTAACGCAGATCGTTTGGTTCGGACCTTCCACAGAACTCACCCGGGCAGGCCTGGCCCTGAGGGTCCGGAGGCCCCTCGTAGAAGGGGGGGTACTGTCATGTGTGCATTGCCACGAAGATCGTCGCGGTTGCACATTTTGACTTCTCACAGCTGAGCTGCCGTTTCTTTGTGTTTGGCAGCTAGTGAGTTAATTCTGTCTGTGCTCGGTGCTGGGACTGGGTGCAGTTTCTCCCGGCTGCAATTGATTATTTGTTGATTGGTTTCCTTTAAATTTCTGGTTGTCTGCTTGGGGAGTTGCCAGTGAAACCTTCATGCAGACCACAGATAGGAATGAATCTGTGTAGACTTTAGTTGTGAGCTCCTTAGTTGTTTTAAGCTCAACTTGGTTAGAGTTTATTTCCCAGACCATTTATGTTCCTTTGGTGTTTGAGTGTGTATGCAAGCGAGTGTTATCCTGTCTGTCTTATATGTCTAATCTGTGTATTTAGCTGAGATCAGCCCATATCCCTTTGGTGGTAGTCAGGATCCTTCTTAGGACTGATTACAGGGTTCAGGGTCTGATAGGAGACAGGGTTAAGGGTATGCCACACTAAACAATATCGCTAACGGGATCGCTAAAAAACGTCACTATTTAGCGATCCCGTTAGCGATATTGTTCAGTGCGGCAGCTTCCAGCGACGAGCTTCCTGCTGTGATCTCGCTCGTCGCTGGAATCGTTCCGGACCCTATTTCATCGCTGGCGCTCCCGCTGGGTAAGTATCTAATCGCTGTGTGGCACCTTTTTTTAGCGATTTAGCGGTACTTTTGTACCGCTAAAGTCGTTAAGAAGATCGCTAACGGCGATAGCGTCGTTTACTATATCGCTAAATGTGGCCGCATTTAGCGATATAGAAACAATCCCGCTAGCGATCTCATTAGTATGCAACGCTAACGAGATCGCTAGCGGGATAGCTTAGTGTGGCAGTACCTTTAGGTTGGAGACTTGGACCTCTGAACCATTATCAGTACCTCCAAGGTGAGGGATTAGTTAGGACCCCAGTTTAGGGTCAGGTTAGATCCCGGTCCACCTCTTTCCTGTTTCAGCTCATCAAGTCCTCAAGATTAACCCTGAGTTCAGCAGATATCGTGTCAGGTAAATCTATTCTATACTTACATGCTGATGTTGCTATACTAGTTGTTGTATAGAGTGTTGTTCCTGTATTAATAGTTTACTGACATTGTATACATATCATTAGACAGCGTGACATTAAGTCATCAATATTAGACACCCCGGTAATTCTTTTAAAGGAACAATATACTATAGGACTATTCTATATGCTATACTATACTGTCTATTTGGATCTAACACTAAAAATGTTCTTCCACAGACAAATACAGAATAATGTAGCAGAGCTGAACGTGTGATTTACCGTAGCTAAATTTAAGATCAGGTAGAAATGTTATATCTAAAAATACTGGAAAACTAAACGTATATGAGAGAAAAGTGAGGAGTAGATTGCTATAGACAACTCTTCCAATTTTTTTCTTGCGGTAGATTGATGGTACCTTATTTTGTCAAATAACTCTGTCAACTACTCTAAATGAGAAGTTCTTGTAAAATACTTTTCCTTGCATGTCTCTGGATGAAAAATGGTTTTATGAGTTGTTAGGGGAAGGCTGAAGACAGCAGACAGAAACAACTACTTTGACGCATGTGAAGAATACAAAACAAATACTTCTGCTCTCGAGGTGTCCGCCTGTTATGGACATTTACTTCAATATTTTTTTTTTGTCATGCGAGTTCCTGAATTTGAATATATCAGCACACAATGTTTATACTTAGGGAAAACTATGTTTCAGACTAAGTATAAACAGAGATAATACACGACATAGTAGGTTTACGGATAGTGTAGCTAAGGTGTAACATGTGTCATGTGGCCGATTTGTGTACAGTCTGTCATCTGAACATGCTTCAAACGGCAGAAGGAGGTGTGTTGTTGTGGGGGAAACAGATTTGTGCCTCAATGGAAAAAAACTCATGAACAAACTCTTCTCAGGTCAACATGGAAAAATTGTATTTCTAGAGTTGTTCCAATGCCTTGCTTCTAAGTTGTAAGCGACGGCAGACCACCACCACTACCATAGTCGGAAAATTCGATAACTACCACCCTGAGCAGTAGATTGCTGCATAAGAGTATGGCTGGATGTGGAAAAGAGTACAGAAGTGATAGTGTTTATAATCATTTATCAGGCCACAAATCCCTTATTTTAAAAAAATGACACATAACAAATCCAGGAATAAAACTGATTGATCCCCATATATTGATTACTTAAAAAAAAACAAATGTAAAAGAAGTAAGATGGTAATACCCTATAAATATTATAGAATATTGTCCAATAGAAAGAAAATATCGGCACTCCGCACAAACATATTACCCCGTCCACTACGATAGTACTCAGCACAAATAATGTAGAAAGTCCTATAATATTGTAGAAAAAATGAAATTGTGGCAGTCACCTGTGCACAAAAAATGTAGAAGACTTTATTAATAGTTGCTAAAAATTACAGCATAGTAGTGTATGGCATAACTCTATATTCAGACATCAGCCGTTTCGCACCGAGCAGGCGCTTCTTCCTGGTCCCTGGGAGGAAGGTGCGCCTGCCCAGCACGAAACGTCTGATGTCCATAAATAGAAGTATGCCATACACTACCATGCTGTAATTTGTATCTTCTTGGAATAAAGTTCTCTGAATTTTTGTATGCACTGGTAAGTGCTGCAATTTCATTTTTTTTACAATATTATTATAGAATATAGTGGCAGAGTGGTAGAGTTGATCCCCATTCAGGGCTTGCAGAAGTTTGCATATACACAGTTGTTAATTTAACAACTTTACTCGCAGGAAGGCAACAAGCTTGATGGTTACATGAGTCAATAGGTTGTCTTGAAAAAAAGAGTGAAAAGAGACAAGCGCCTATAGGGTGACACTGTGTGGTAGAACAGGTGTAGGGGTGAGATGATGCTCATTTGATGGCGTTGTAAATATCACAAGTCCAACAGAAGCCTGTGTTAAAATCAGCTGCTGGAGTTTGCCAGCAGATAAAAGTACCCTTCTTCTGCACACTTATGGATATAGATTAGAGCAGACCTGGGCAAAGTGTGGCCTGCGGGCCACATCCAGCTCTCTGGCTGTCCCACTCCAGCCCGCGGACCGAGACAGCTGAGGTGCTGGAAAAAAGTGGCCCACGGGCCTCACCGTGCCCGCCCGCTCGCTGTCTCCATCCGCGCTGACTTAGTTGGTGGAGGAGGGGCCTCCGGCCACTTCCTCAACCAATCGGTGTGTGAAACATCTGACGCGATGATGTCATTCCATCGCGTCAGCTGTGTAGAAAGTCAGCGCACCGGAGACAGGAACAGAAGCAGAGTGTATGGGATGTTTGGCTGGACATGTGGAGGCTATGGGGGCCTCAATCTGGACATGGGGTGGTTATGGGGACCTCATACTGGACATGGGAAGGCTATGGTAGCCTCATGCTGGATATGGGCAGTACAGTCATGGCCAAAAGTTTTGAGAATGACACAAATATTAATTTTTACAAAGTCTACTGCTTCACTTTTTCTAATGGCAATTTGCATATACTCCAGAATGTTATAAAGAGTGATCAGCTTAACAGCAATTACTTGCAAAGTCAATATTTGGCTAGAAAATGAACTTTATCCCCCAAAACACATTTCAACATCATTGCAGCCCTGCCTTAAAAGGACCAGCTAACCTCTTTTGAGTGATTGCTCCATTAACACAGGTGTGGGTGTTGATGAGGACATGGCTGGAGATCAATCTGTCATGATTAAGTAAGAATGACACCACTGGACACTTTAAAAGGAGGCTGGTGCTTGGCATCATTGTTTCTCTTCTGATAACCATGGTTGTCTCTAAAGAAACACGTGCAGTCATCATTGCAATGCACAAAAATGGCCTAACAGGTATCGCAGCTAGAAAGATTGCACCTCAGTCAACAATCTATCGCATCAAGAACTTCAAGGAGAGAGGTTCCATTGTTGCCAAAAAGGCTCCAGGGCGCCCAAGAAAGACCAGCAAGTGCCAGGACCATCTCTTAAAAGTGTTTCAGCTGCGGGATCGGGCTACCAGCAGTGCAGAGCTTGCTCAGGAATGGCAGCAGGCAGGTGTGAGTGCATCTGCACGCACTGTGAGGCGGATACTCTTGGAGCAAGGCCTGGTCTCAAGGAGGGCAGCAAAGAAGCCACTTCTCTCCAGAAAAAACATCATGGACAGACTGATATTCTGCAAAAGGTACAGGCAGTGGACTGCTGAGGACTGGGGTAAAGTTATTTTCTCTGATGAATCCCCTTTTCGATTGTTTGGGACATCAGGAAAACGCCTCATTCGGAGAAGACAAGGTGAGCGCTACCACCAGTCTTGTCTCATGCCAACTGTTAAGCATCCTGAAACCATTCATGTGTGGGGTTGCTTCTCAGCCAAGGGAATCGGCTCTCTCACAGTCTTGCCTAAAAACACAGACATGAATAAAGAATGGTACCATAATGTCCTCCAAGAGCAACTTCTCCCAACCCTCCAAGAGCAGTTTGGCGATCAACAATGCCTTTTCCAGCATGATGGAGCACCTTGCCATAAAGCAAAGGTGATAACTAAATGGCTCAGGGAACAAAACATAGAGATTTTGGGTCCATGGCCTGGAAACTCCCCAGATCTTAATCCCATTGAGAACTTGTGGTCAATGTCACGCTGTATAGCAGATATATATATGTGATGACAATAATCTATATCAAAAGGGCAACATACTATATAACATGCGCATAGCTATATGATAACATAGATTTACCTGACAGAAAGTCCAGTGGGTCAAAACGGAATCCGTTATACGCTGTCTCCGGCTAGAGGGTGACCGGGGTCTAAGCTGACCCTAAACTGGGGTCCTAACTAATCCCTCAACCTGGAGGTACTGTTAAAGGTACAGAGGTCCAGGCCACCAGCGTAAACCCTGTCTCCTATCAATCCCTGCCAACTGTATTCTAGTCCTAAGAAGGACCCTGAATACCACCAAAGGGAATGAACAGGTAACGGTTAATGAACAGAAAGACATACAAGAAAGACAAGAAATAAAGTAAATAAAGTCTTACATACAACACTCACACACAGTAGGAACACCTAAGGTCTCAGAGATAAACTATAAGCTGT
This sequence comes from Oophaga sylvatica, assembly GCA_033576555.1. NCBI lineage: Eukaryota > Metazoa > Chordata > Amphibia > Anura > Dendrobatidae > Oophaga > Oophaga sylvatica. The sequence continues at coordinate 934,071,691 of JARQOD010000001.1, forward strand.
AAGAGTAAAAACAACTAAGGAGCTCTTAGCTTAAGTATTCCCAGAACCGATCCAGTCTGCTAAACTATATGAATGCTTTCACCGGCATCAAACACCCAGACTGGCAGGAATATAAAGGAAACTAATTAGAACATAATCCAAAGCAGCCGGGCGAGGCTGGACCTAGTCTTAGCAAAGAGCTAGGTAAAATTAACTCTCTCATTACCAAACACAAAGAAACAGCAGCTCAGCTGTGAGAAGTCAGAATGTGCAATCGCGACGATCTTCGTGGCGATGCACCCATGACAGTACCCCCCCTTCTACGAGGGGCCTCCGGACCCTCATGACCAGGTCTGTCCGGGTAAATTGTGTGAAAGGTCCGAACCAATCGATCTGCGTTATCATCAGACGCAGGGACCCACGTCCTCTCCTCAGGACCATACCCCCTCCAATGAACTTCCACGTTATCATTGACTACCACTGAAGGAGGAGGTAGAGGTGACGGTATGACTGGTGCCACATACTTTTTAAGTAATGACTTGTGAAACACATTATGAATTTTAAACGTAGGAGGGAGGTCCAGACGAAATGCCACAGGATTAATTATGGAACTGATCCTGTATGGCCCGATGAATCTGGGACCCAACCTCCAGGAGGGAACTTTAAGTTTTATATTCCTGGTAGACAACCACACCAGATCGTTCACCCTCAGATCTAGACCAGAAACTCTCCTCCTATCAGCCATCCGTTTGTAAGGGTTCTCCGTAACCTTCAGTCTTAAGCGATCTGGAACTATCAGTCTCCCTGGAAGTCCCACAGGGGCGTCCCCCTGAGCCCCCAATACCTCCCCCTCAAGCTCAGAGCATACAGCTGACACTACAACTCCCTCCTGAGGAATAGGAACCGGATCATCCGTCTTCCCGACCCCTGGGAAAGTACGAGATAAGGCATCAGGAAGCAACTTTATTGAGCAGTCATATGTGCGATGAGGAGGTAACTCTTTACACCCCTCCTCTGAGAACTTCTCCCAAAAGTCCTCCAGAAAAGGAGGCAAAGTCCTAGGCACAACCGCACCGATGACCGTGCTCATGCAGTTATTCTTGCAAAATTCACCCCACTGGCTTATCTTTCTGGATTGCCAATCAATCACTGGGTTATGTTTAGCCAACCAAGGAAGTCCCAACACAATAGGAGCAGGCAGACCCTCCAACACATAACAAGACAATTGCTCTTTATGTATTGCCCCTACTCGAAGATCTATGTTATGAACAGCTTGTACCAAGCTACCTTGACCAAGAGGTCTAGAATCAATAGAGAGTATAGGGACCGGTTTGGCCAATACACTCAGTTGCATACCATGCACCTGGGCAAACCGAGTGTCCACCAAATTAGCCCCGGACCCACTATCAAGAAAAACAGAAATCCTCTCAGTTCTAGTACCAATCACCACCTCCGCAGGCACGAGAAACTGAGAGGGATTTGGGGACGAAATACACACTCCCAGGTTAACTCCTTGGTTCAAAGAGGTCCGGGATGGACACCCCCCAACAAAATGTCCCTCTCTCCCGCAAATGAAACACCTTCTAGTCTTGCGGCGCACCGCTGATTCCCTCCTACAAAATGATGTCCCTCCCAACTGCATGGGTTCCTCAGAACAGACCAGGGGAACCTCAGTATAAGGGACTTTAGTAGTAGGTGGAGTCATCACGGGGGGCGGAGTTACCTCGCGTCTTCCCCGAAGACGTCTATCAGTACGGATAGCTAGGGCCATAGCAGCCTCCAGTGATGGAGGAGAATCATACTGAGCCAAAACGTCCTTTAATTTTTCAGAAAGCCCATGACAAAACTGGCTTCTAAGAGCTGGGTCATTCCACTGAGTATCTGTGGCCCATCTACGGAACTCAGAAGCAAATTCCTCCGCCGGACGATCTCCCTGCTGTATCTTACGTAATTTTGTCTCAGCAAGAGAGACCCGATCTGGGTCATCATATACCAAACCCAGGGCAGTAAAAAATCGATCTACTGACTGTAGAGCCGGGGATCCCGGAGGAAGGGAGAAGGCCCAGGATTGAGGGTCCCCTTGTAGGAGCGAGATAACAATTCCCACTCTCTGCTCTTCACTCCCTGATGATCGAGGCCGAAGCCGAAAATACAATTTACATGCTTCCCTGAAGGTAAAAAATTTGTCTCGCCCACCAGTGAACCTGTCCGGGAGAGCTACTTTAGGTTCAAATCTGGTTTGCTCCGAGGGAGACAAAACTTTGGACTTAATGTCCGTCAGCTCCATGGATAATCCCTGCAACTGCAGAGCCAGCTGGGCTACTGGATCCATGGCAACTGGGAATAATTTTATGGGCCGGTGAAAATGTCACGCTGTATAGCAGATATATATATGTGATGACAATAATCTATATCAAAAGGGCAACATACTATATAACATGCGCATAGCTATATGATAACATAGATTTACCTGACAGAAAGTCCAGTGGGTCAAAACGGAATCCGTTATACGCTGTCTCCGGCTAGAGGGTGACCGGGGTCTAAGCTGACCCTAAACTGGGGTCCTAACTAATCCCTCAACCTGGAGGTACTGTTAAAGGTACAGAGGTCCAGGCCACCAGCGTAAACCCTGTCTCCTATCAATCCCTGCCAACTGTATTCTAGTCCTAAGAAGGACCCTGAATACCACCAAAGGGAATGAACAGGTAACGGTTAATGAACAGAAAGACATACAAGAAAGACAAGAAATAAAGTAAATAAAGTCTTACATACAACACTCACACACAGTAGGAACACCTAAGGTCTCAGAGATAAACTATAAGCTGTAAGAGTAAAAACAACTAAGGAGCTCTTAGCTTAAGTATTCCCAGAACCGATCCAGTCTGCTAAACTATATGAATGCTTTCACCGGCATCAAACACCCAGACTGGCAGGAATATAAAGGAAACTAATTAGAACATAATCCAAAGCAGCCGGGCGAGGCTGGACCTAGTCTTAGCAAAGAGCTAGGTAAAATTAACTCTCTCATTACCAAACACAAAGAAACAGCAGCTCAGCTGTGAGAAGTCAGAATGTGCAATCGCGACGATCTTCGTGGCGATGCACCCATGACAGTCAATCATCAAGAGACGGGTGGACAAACAAAAACCTAAAAATTCTGACAAAATGAAAGCATTGATTGTGCAAGAATGGACTGCTATCAGTCAGGATTTGGTCCAGAAGTTGATTGAGAGCATGCCAGGGAGAATTGCAGAGGTCCTGAACAAGAAGGGTCAACACTGCAAATATTGACTTGCTGCATTAACTCATTCTAACTGTCAATATAAGCTTTTGTTACTCGTATGTTTGCAATTATATTTCTGTCTGTGATAAAAACATCTGTCAAACACACATAAAAACCAGAGGGCAGCAGATCATGTGAAAATATAATATTTGTGTCATTCTCAAAACTTTTGGCCATGACAATATGTAAGGAGGCTGTGTGGGACTCATACAGTATGTAGGGAGGCTGTGTGGGGCTCATACTGTATATAGGGAGGCTGTGTGGGGCTTATGCTGTAGATGGGGAGGCTGTGTGGGGTTAATACTGTATATGGGGAGGCTGTGTGGGGTTCATGCAGTATGTAGGGAGGTTGTGTGGGCCTCATGCTGTATATGGGGAGGCAGGGCCGGCGTCAGCACCCGGCACACCCGGGCAAGTGCCGGGGCCCTGAGTAGGCGGGGGGCCCACTCACCGTCGGGCACCCCGGCGCCCGTTAGCGGTGTCAGCGCCGCCACTGGGCCCCCCCAGCTTGCTCAGGGCCCCGGCAGGAGCCGGCGCAATACTCACCTCTCCCCTTGCCTCCGCTGCCACAGCTGCGAGCTCCAGGGGGCGCCTGCGCCGGCGCTTCCTCTCTCACAGCAGCGCCGCTGAATGACATCATCATTCAGCGGCTGGCTGTGGCAGAGAGCGCGCGGACGCTGGACAGGTGAGATCGGTGTGTGTGTGTGTGTGTGTGTGTGTGTGTGTGTATGTGAGAGAGTGCTGCCTGCGGTGCTGTATGTGTGATGGTGGTGGGGGGAGGCAGGCAGTGATGGTGGTGAGGAGGCGATGATGATGATGATGATGGGGAGGCAATGATAATGGGAAGGCGATGATGATGATATTAATGGGGAGGCAATGATAATGATGATGATGGGGAGGCAATGATAATGGGAAGGCAATGATGATGATATTAATGGGGAGGCAATGATAATGATGATGATGGGGAGGCAATGATAATGATGATGATGGGGAGGCAATGATAATGGGAAGGCAATGATGATGATGATATTAATGGGGAGGCAATGATGATAATAGGGAAGCAATGATGATGATGATGGGCAGGCAATGATGATGATAATGGGGAGTCTTTCCACAGCGCCCTTTCCTGAGCCGTAACAGTGCAGAACGCAGCACAGTGTAGAGGAGAGCTCCATATTTTGTATGGAGCATTATATGTGGTCCAGTATTCTGTATGGAGCATTATATTGGGTCCAGTATTCTGTATGGAGCATTATATGGGGAATGGGGGGTGACATCCTGCATGGGGTATTATATGGGTGATGAGGGGGAGACTATGTGGTGCCCATAATATTGTATGGAGGACTGTACTGTCCAGTCTGTACTGTGCGCTGTGAGGATTTGGCGATTTTTGAGCTATTGTACAATTTACAATAGATATCAGTCATGTAATGGAAGAAGAGAAGTGTTTGGCATTGTGCTATACCCATATTTCTCTGCAGTATCTGTGCATCATGAATCGTGGTCTGTGTTAAGGGGGCCCACTGAGACTCTTTCGCCCGGGGCCCATAAAAACCTGGAGGCGGCCCTGTGGGGAGGCTGTGTGGGGCTTATGCTGTATATGGGTAGGCTGTGTGGGGCTCATGCAGTATGTAGGGAGGTTGTGTGGGCCTCATACTGTATATGGGGAGGTTGTGTGGGGCTTATGCTCTATATGGGGAGGCTGTGTGGGGCTCATGCAGTATGTAGGGAGGCTGTGTGGGCCTCATACTGTATATGGTGAGGTTGTGTGGGGCTTATGCTGTGTATGGGGAGGCTGTATGGGGCTCATGCAAGAGAAATTTCTTCAACAGAATGTATTGGACACGGTGAATCTGCACGGTTTAGTGAACACATGAGGATTCACCTGTGCTCAATAGACGGCAGAGCTTTAAACGCAGCGAACATATGCTGCGTCCAAAGTGCTGCCAGTTCCGGATCGTGGGCACCCGGCCTAACGAAGGCACAAGCGCACCATGTTCAACCTATAACCTATCAAATTGTGGTTCATCCTTTACAGTTACTGCCTCATAGTTACCTATACACGGGCAGTCTAGTAATTGTTTCTAAAAATGGAAAAACTGGAGAGACAAAAAGTGCAAAAAGAGTATACAATGTCAAGAAATCCACTCACCTGATAGGGTTGTGACAGTCAAAGTCACATAAAACATGTGAAGGCTGCTGCAGGATCACCAATGGGGTTTGATGGAATCTGCCAAGTATTGAAAGTACGATCATAGACAATGATGTAGTATAATTGTGATTTATTGTGTCAACGCGTTTCAAGATTTACAAACCTCTATCTTATGTGGCAAAACCAGCACAGACTGAAGCTCAGACTGGAGCTTTTTCAAGATCCATTGTAGCCCCCTTTATGCCCTAAGGTGCTGCACCTTAATAACAAACGCAACTACCCCCAATTTGCTAGCTCACTATGATATAGGTAGTTTCTCCTCTTCTGCCTGTCAGCGTGTGTCCAACGTCCACTGATGAGAAACCACTTCCCTTTCTGCTCTCAGGAATGCGACCAAAAGAAATAACGACCTGGTGCATAATCATTAGTTCTGACGTCAATACTCCCTTGCATCTCTCGTGCTGCATATCACACATACAAGTTGCACCTGTTTCACAAATCTATCACTTTACATACAATGTACAATAAAATATGTTAGGGTTCATGTTATGTTAGCCTTTGTAATCCCTCTTACACAAATACCATACAGTTCCTGATCACCAGCACCATAACAAAAGACAGATAACATTGTAATATGCCCATATATCACTAATATACTATGGAATATAGCTTTGGCTGTGTAAGAATATGATTTTGCACCAATTTTGGGTACAATGGTACATTTGGGTCAGTGCTCACCCATTCAATAGAGACCAGTGATGTGCCCTATGCATCCAGTTCCAAGGGTATTTGATAGGAGTTAAAGAGGACCATTCACCAAATATTTCATATTGAACTGGACACAAGATAATAGTAACTGCAGAGCACAATAGAAGCTTTTTTAATTTTTCATCTCTCTGTAGCAGATACTGTATATTAGCAATCAATATTTTTGACACCTAGTAAGTTTTTTGTTACATCCAAGTGGGCATTATCAGAGAGTTTTCACTAGAGACGAGGACTTCTTCCCCCTGTGTGACATTGCCCAATCATAAGTAGGCAGCAACACACAGGAGAAAGAAGGACCACCCACACCATAACTTAGAACAGGCTTTCTCATGTGTAAGGCATATACAGACAGGCAGTTTGATCTCACTGCAGAGGGATAAGTTGCTGTGAGTACAGCAGACCTGAGCGTCATTACTGACACCTTTGAGCTTTCATCTGGCTGTCCCTGTGGGCAGTGGGGCAATATCAGCTCTCCTCTCATAGTGCTGCCACCTCAGTTGTACTGCACTACCTCAGTTGCCACCTCAGTTGTACTGCACCACCTCTACACTGACTGACAGCAGATGAGAGCTCCAAAGATATCAGGAATTACACTTATGTCTGCTGTGCTCACATCAACTTCTAATCGCTCTGCAGGGAAATCAAACGGCCTGTCATTATATGCCTCACAGTGAGAAACTTGCTGTAAGTCATTGTGGGTGTGTGTGTTTTTTCTCCTGTGTGTTGCTGACTGCTTATCATTCTGTGTCACACAGGGGGGAAGAAGTACACACCCACAGTGAAAACTCTCTGATAATGATCATTTGGATTAACTCATTAGGTACCAAATACTTTGATGGCTAATATCTCCAGGACGGAAAAGTTAAATTAAAAAAACTTAATTCTGCTCTGCAGCCACTATTATATCATGTGCCCAGTTCAACATGAATAATTTGTTGAAAGGTCCACTTTAAGGATCCAGTATTGTACCTGTAGTTTACAATACACATAATTCTATAAAAATTAAGTATTGCACTTCTTTCTTTAAAATCGACCCCAAGGCAGTATTTACAAATTATATTGCCCTAAGCACCACGTATGGATCCAAATTAAACCGTAACTGTATGTTGATGATGTATTTTATAGACTATGTATTTTACAATTTTCAATGGAGAGGCAAATTAAAAAAGGAAAAAAAATCTTCTCATTTAGAATCATTAATTTGTTGTCATATATGGCCTTCATAAAGCCCTGGAAATCTATACAGGGCTATATTTAATCTTACGTCCTCCTTGATTTGTTAATGTATTTTCTCTAGTGCTTTGGGCTAAATCAAATAGCTCGCCTGTTTGTTCAAGTAAATTACATTTGTTGATACAAGACATCAAGATTTTAGATTTCAATTTAGAAAAAATCAATCCCTCAGGTGCAGAAATGGAGCTCATATTATAGTTTATAGGAAGATTGGTATAGGGAAACTAGGGAAATTGCATCAGCTGCTAGAAATAAATATCTTCCTGTGAAGCGCAAAACGGCTATCAAATATAAAATACGAGCGAGGCTGCAGCCTAATATCATAGCAAAGGTTATAAAACACCAGTGCAAGGAATCAGACAATGTGGAAGCAATGTTGGAGCAAGGACATGAGGTAATATAGTCTTTAGTGGAAAAGTATGGCCCTTATTCTCAGAAGAAGTTCATGCCACTGATGGCCTTGGTGTAATGACAAAAATGGATATGCTTTATCATGAATTACTTAGACCCCCATCTCTTATAATGCTTAGTAAAGTAGCTATGGAAGAAAATGTAAAAGGTTCTCTAATACAATAGAAATAAATATACCGTATTAGCATTACAATATACAGATTATCTGACATTGAAAAAGTATGAAAAATTGAAATATTCAGCATAAAAAAACAGATTTTCATTTTTATACTAATAAAATTAAAGTGTCATTTCAGGTCACTTTTTCAAACAAGATCTCATGTGTAAAATGAGGAATGACACTATTTCTGGCCACTTTATGACTTGTATCCTCCATTGTTCACCAGTTTCCCTTTAGCAGGTTCTATCATAAATTTTCAATTCTCTCTGAGCTAGTGGATGGAGACTAGCTGCTATGATGATGTCTCATATACACAGCACACACAGAAAAATGGATTTCTGTTCTTCTTAGGCTAGTTTTTGTGCTCTATATGTATCCATTTGTTACATTCTGATCTCTTTTTAATGTAAATGTATGAGATTATTCTTGTTTGTGGCCCAAAACCTTATATTTTCAGAACTTAAAGTTGACAAGTTGGCATGATTATACGGAGCCTAAGCATAGCTCACCACTAGACGGGTATGTTCACACACAATAGACTTGATAAAATTTTCTGCAACTCTCCCATGCATATGAATTGGGTTTAAACAAATCCATGCACTCCACATATTTTCTTAACCTGTATAATAGTTGATTATAAAATTATGTCCCAGTTCAGACCTTGTTTGCAGGAGTGAAATGGTTTCCACTGCTAAAAGGTTAAGTGTAACGGGTCTGGGAGGCGGAACCTCTGAGCTACTATACAAAGGGGCGGACCTTGTAAGGGAGCGGGTGGCGACCAGGGTGGACGGGCAGGTAGTCACAGCAGATAACCGGGGTAGTCTCTGGATGAACGGGCAGGAAGTCGCAGCAAGTGACCGAGGCAGTCTCTGGATGAGCGGGCAGGAGGTCACGGCAAGTGACCGGGGCAGTCTCTGGATGAGTGGGCAGGAGGTCACGGCAAGTGACCGGGGCAGTCTCTGGATGAGTGGGAAGAAGGTTGTCATGTATAGTGTACAGTTCCTATAGCGTCTTGTGCTTGGGTGCGAGGAAAACACAGGAGACATAGGTTGAAATGAAATGACTTGTATTACTTCATACAAGCATGCTGAAAAGTTCACACAGTTTGCAGGAACAGCGACAGGAGACACAGCAGGCCAGAGTAACTTCAAGCACTACAATAAATCTCCAAAGCAGGTTCAGGATCTCTTCTCTGTACCGTAATTCCTCTGCAAACATGGATTCACCAAACAGCAGGTTTCCAGAGTCCAAAAGTGTTCCAAGGCTCCTCAGTAGGGAATAGCTGGAGTACAAGTCCAAGGTTTCCAGAAGTCAGGTCACAGACTGACTGAGGCTTGATTCAGGAGCACTGATTGTTCAGCTGAGGCTGCTTAAGAAGCAAGAGGGAAGAATCAGGGCGGGAACATGAAAACTGGAAACTCCATATTAACTGAGGGCAAGAGCTGCAGAAAGACAGAAAGCAAAATGGCCGACGGAAAACTGAGTTTCAAGGAACATGTCAACAGAGACAAAAAACCTTACATTACTCCCCCTTAGGGACAACCTCCGGATGACCTCAGACCAGGCTTGTCAGGGTACCTCTGATGAAACTGGCGGAGCAGGCGAGGAGCATTTACATTATTGACTGGTTCCCATGAGTTGTCCTCCACTGGGTAGCCCTGCCATTTAATCAAATATTGCAACTGATTTCTATACAACCTGGAATCTAGAATCCTTTCTACCATAAATTCTTCCTGACCATCGACCAGCACTGGGTCAGGGCAAGGAGAAGAACGTCCAGGAAATGTATTGGGTGTTGCAGCCTTTAGTAGGGATACATGAAAGACAGGGTGGATTCTCATAGTTCTGGGCAGTTGAAGACGACAAGCAACAGCACTTATAATCTTATTGATCTTATAAGGTCCAATGTACTTATGTCCCAATTTAGACGATGGAATCTTTAATTTAAGATTTCTGGTTGACAGCCAGACCAAATCTCCTACCTTGAAAGCTGGTGCAGGTTTACGAAATTTATCTGCTGCTTTCTTGTACCTTTCCTGAGCCAATTCTAGATTTTCCTTTAGAAGATCCATATTCTTTTGTAAAGAAGTGATTCTTTCAGCCACTGCCGGCAAAGGCGTATCTATGGAAATTGAGGAAGAATGTTAGGATGATAACCTAGATTGGAGTAAAAAGGAGACTGCTTAGTGGAGGCGCTCTGAGAGTTGTTATAAGAGAACTCAGCCAGTGGAAGTAGATCCACCCAATCATCCTGTAGGTGGCAGATAAAACAGCGGAGATACTGCTCCAGGGTCTGATTGGTTCGTTCTGTCTGTCTGTCTGGGGATGAAAAGCAGAAGAAAGGTTTACTTTAATGTCCAATGCTGCACAGAAATTTTGCCAAAACCTTGAAGTGAATTGCACCCCTCGATCCGAAATGACCTCATCCGGTACTCCATGTAAGCGAAACACATTCTTAATCATCAAGTCTGATGTCTGTTTTGCAGTGGGTAAGCCGACACAAGGGATAAAATGAGCTGCCTTTGTTAGACGGTCAACCATCACTAGAATGGTGTTCTTCCCTTGAGAGGTTGGTAACTCCACAATGAAGTCCATAGAAATGGATCCCCACGGGCGGGACGGTGTGGGAAGAGGTTGCAACAGACCAGTTGGTGAGGAGCGAGGTGTTTTGCATCTTGCACAGACTTCACATGAAGTGACATAGTTTAAGACATCTTTCCTGTAAGTGGGCCACCAAAAGAAACGAGAAAGAAATTCTTGTGTCTTTAGAATTCCCCTATGCCCGGCTATCTTGGAATCGTGGATGAGTTGCAATACTCTCAATCTGACTGTTTCAGGTATATACAGACGTTGTCCCTGAATCCACACACCATTCTTAAAGACAAGACTTATGTCCCTTGGGGTTGAGCCAACAAAGAATCCGCATGGTATGCTTCCTTGATGTCCTTAAGTAGGTCTTGATTATGAATCACTCCCAGGAATCTAGAGTCAGGAAGAATAGTCTTAGGAGGAGTAAGTGGACGTGTCTCTGCTGAATGAATCCTAGAGAGTGCATCAGCCTTTCCATTGCGCGATCCTGGTCTATAAGAAATGACAAAATTAAATTGGTTTAGGAAAAGATTCCAGCGAGCCTGGCGAGGAGTCAGGCACTTAGCCGACCTGATAAATTCAAGGTTACGATGGTCTGTCAGGACGACTATTTGCTGTGCAGCTCCCTGAAGAAGGTGTCTCCATTCCTTGAAGGCGGCAATAATGGCCAACAATTCTCTATTGCCCACATCGTAGTTCCTCTCAGCCGAAGACAACTGCTGGGAAAAGAAGGCACAGGGATGCAAGACATTCTTCTCACCTGTTCTCTGAGAGAGTATAGCTCCAACGGCACAGTCTGAAGCATCCACCTCTATTATGAAGGCAAGCTCGGGGTTGGGATGTACTAAGATAGGTGCGGTGGTAAATTTATCCTTTAAACAGGAAAATGCTTCCTGAGCTTGCGGGTCCAGGAGAACCTAGACTGTTTCCGGGTAAGTTGGGTGATAGGTGACACTACCTCAGAAAAATTCTTAATGAAACGTCTATAGAAGTTGGCAAACCCGATGAAACGCTGCACCTCCTTCACATTTCTAGGAATTGGCCAATCCTTGATGGCTTGGGTCTTGCTTCCATCCATACTAATCCCTTGCGTAGATAGTACATACCCCAGAAATTGAATTTCGGTCCTATGGAATTCACATTTTTCAAGTTTGATGTAGAGATGGTTTTGTCTTAGGCGTTCTAAGACCATTCTCACATGTCCATGATGTTCCTCTGTGGAGTTAGAAAAAATTAGAATATCATCCAGATAAATCACCACAAATGTATCTAGGAGATCCCTGAAGATATCATTCACAAAGTGTTGGAAAGTGGCTGGGGCGGTACTCAGACCAAAAGGCATAACTAGATATTCAAAGTGTCCATAGCGTGACCTGAAAGCAGTCTTCCATTCATCCCCAGGTCTAATACGGACCAAGTTATAGGCCCCACGGAGATCCAGTTTAGAGAAAATTTTGGCATGCCGCACTCTCTCCAACAACTCAGGGATTAAAGGCAATGGATAACGGTTTCTAATAGTAACCTTATTGAGTTCCCTATAGTCTATGCAGGGTCTCAGAGATCCATCTTTCTTCTTCACAAAGAAGATGGGTGCACCTGCGGGAGATGAAGAGGGGCGTATGAAGCCCTTGGCTAAATTTTCGTCTATATAATCCTTCAAAGCTTTTAGCTCGGGCCCCGCTAGGGGGTAGATCTTACCAAAAGGTATCTCGGCTTCAGGCAATAATTCAATTGGACAATCATATGGACGGTGAGGAGGAAGCTGATCAGCGTTCTTCTTGTCACATAAATCCACATAGTCCTGGTATACAGCTGGTAGTTCAGGGACTGACATGGTTCCTTTAGGAACAGAGCAAGCTGAAACTCCTTGACTCATCTGTTTCTCCGGAAAGTGTAATTCCTTGGTCTCCCAGTTAATCGTAGGATTCTGCGCCTGCAGCCATGGTAGCCCTAGAATAATGGGAAAGTGGGGAGAAGAGATAAGCAAAAAAGACATTTTCTCCTGATGATCTTTACCCATAAGGACCCTCAAAGGCTCTGTTTCTTGATCCACTGGTCCAGAAGTCAGTAGAGAGCCATCCACAGTCTCCATCTGTACTGGAGTAGCCTTCTTCACTGAACGTATCCCCTGTTTCAGAGCAAAGGAGAGATCCATAAAATTTCCACTTGCTCCTGAGTCGATCATAGCAGAGCTAGACACCCAGACTGAGCCAACCCAGAGTTTGATGGAAAGGAAGCAATGAGAACTGTTTCTTTTACAACTCAGCTGGGACACCGCTGAGGAAACTTGAAAAATTGCAGCGTTTATACAGTCATCGTCCCCAGAACTAACAGAGTTTAAGTCCGAGAAATCAAGATCTTTTGCAGCAGATCTCTCTGGATCCTGAGGCTCGGACATGACAGAGCTCCTCTCGCAACACTCACAGTGAATGACTGCTGCAGTAGTCTTACGAGAACCGCTGGGGCAGTTTATAATGAAGTGCCCTGACTTACCACAGTAGAAACATAGATTTTCCTTTATACGATGTTCTTTGCGTGCATCACTAACCCGTCTTTGTAAAGAGTCCACCTGCATGGGTTCAGGTTCTGGTTCCCTTGTGATCCTACTCAAAGGTTCCTTAGCTGAGGAGGGAGGTAGTAAAAGGTTAGTGCGATTATTTTCGAACCATCTCTCTTGTCTGCGTTCAGTCAGACGAGCATCAATACGGATACAATAGTTAATAAAGTCACCTAACGCAGTGGGAGGGTCGGCACGAGCAAGTTCATCCTTAATCAGTGGAGACAACCCTTTCCGAAAAATAGATTTTTTAGCGGAAGTGTCCCAAGTGGTATCAAGAGCCCATCTCCTGAAATCCAGGGCATATTCGGCTACTGAACGCTTACCTTGGCGCAAAGTTAACATGGCTGCTTCAGCTGTTGCACCTCGATTGGGGTCATCAAACACCTGCCCCATGGCTGAAATAAAAGCATCAAGGTGATTCAAACAATCATCCTCAGTCTCAATCAGAGGGTTTGCCCACATCAAAGCCTTATTGGTAAGCAACATGATTATAGTAAGCACTTTGGATCGTTCAGTGGGAAATTGTGAAGCATGTGCAGAGAAAAATAAATTGCATTGATTAATAAATCCCCTGAATTTCTCACGTTCACCGCCAAAACGAAAAGGAGGTAATTTGGGGATCCCAGAACTCGGGGTTATGGCAGGAGCCTGGGCTCGTTCCTCTAGAGCCTCAATCCTGGCTCGCAATTCCTGGGTAGTCTGTCCAAACACTTGCAAATTATGATTAGTGAGGTCCTGTAGGCTTGCAAAACGGGTTTTTAAAGTCTGTACATCTGAAAGGATTGTATCAGTCACTCTGCAAAGTTCCTTTATGCGGGCCTCCATCTTCCAGATCTTTTAAGGCAGAAGTGCTGGAAGGAGAAGAGGAAAGGAAAAAAAAAACAATAGTGTTTACCTGTGGTAACACTGCAGAGTAAAATTTTAAGGGAATGCGCTCACCTGGAATGGTTGTGAGAAGTCACAACCACTGTCATCACATAAGGTATTAAATGGACATCTGATATCCACAGTCACAGCAGACACGGCTTTCCCAGACCCAGCAGACACTAAACATTGGCTCCTGAATCTTGTCATGTATAGTGTACAGTTCCTATAGCGTCTTGTGCTTGGGTGCGAGGAAAACACAGGAGACATAGGTTGAAATGAAATGACTTGTATTACTTCATACAAGCATGCTGAAAAGTTCACACAGTTTGCAGGAACAGCGACAGGAGACACAGCAGGCCAGAGTAACTTCAAGCACTACAATAAATCTCCAAAGCAGGTTCAGGATCTCTTCTCTGTACCGTAATTCCTCTGCAAACATGGATTCACCAAACAGCAGGTTTCCAGAGTCCAAAAGTGTTCCAAGGCTCCTCAGTAGGGAATAGCTGGAGTACAAGTCCAAGGTTTCCAGAAGTCAGGTCACAGACTGACTGAGGCTTGATTCAGGAGCACTGATTGTTCAGCTGAGGCTGCTTAAGAAGCAAGAGGGAAGAATCAGGGCGGGAACATGAAAACTGGAAACTCCATATTAACTGAGGGCAAGAGCTGCAGAAAGACAGAAAGCAAAATGGCCGACGGAAAACTGAGTTTCAAGGAACATGTCAACAGAGACAAAAAACCTTACAAAGGTCACAGCAAGTGACCGGGGCAGTCTCTGGATGAGTGGGCAGAAGGTCACGGCAAGTGACTGGGGCAGTCTCTGGATGAGTGGGCAGGAGGTCACGGCAAGTGACCGGGGCAGTCTCTGGATGAGTGGGCAGGAGGTCACGGCAAGTGACCGGGGCAGTCTCTGGAAGAAGGTAGATACGACCTGTGATGGCTGAGCCTCCCGGTAGGCTAGCAGGAAGATAGAAGATGAGCGCTCCCAGGTGACCGAGAGTCACTGGAATAACAGAAGATCACAACCCGTGACGGCAGAGCCTCCAGGTAGGCTAACAGGCAGGTAACAGAGGAGCGCTCCCAGGTGAGCGGGCGAGAGTCACTGGAATAGCAGAAGATCACGGTACGTGACGGCAGAGCCTCCAGGTAGGCTAGCAGGCAGGTAACAGATGAGCGCTCCCAGGTGTGCTAGCAGGCAGGTAACAGATGAGCGCTCCCAGGTGAGCGGGCGAGAGCCACAGGAATAGCGGAAGATCACGGTACGTGACGGTAGAGCCTCCAGGTAGGCTAGCAGGCAGGTAACAGACAGCAACCTGGCAGGAATCAGACAGGTATCTGGCAAGGACCCTGAGGACTGAAGCAGAGTAGTGAACAGTGCAACAACATTGCTCGGGCACCTCCATTTTGGAGGAGGGGCCTTATATAAGGTGAAGTCCTCCGGCCATTGGCCGGGGACTCCTTAGGACAACGCGCGCGGCCCCTTTAAGAGGGAGGGCAGCGCACGCGCGCGTGCCCTAAGCACAGTGGCAGAAAAGGAGCGTGCACCGCCAGCAGAGCGGGAGGAGGACGCCGGACCTGGAGCAGAGAAGTGAGGGGAACAGCGTCCCTGCCTGGCAGAGGGCAGGGACGCCGACGCCGGCGCTACAGTACCCCCCCTTTAGGCCCCCCTTTTTTAGGCCAGAGAGAAATTTAGCTAGGATGAGAGGGGCATGGATGTTCTCCCGAGGCTCCCACGTTCTCTCCTCAGGACCAAACCCCTTCCAATCCACCAAAAAATAGGTCTTCCTTCTTACCCTTTTGGTGGCCAAAATGTTCTCTACCTCAAATTCGTTTTCAGCTGAAACCGGAGCAGGAGGCGTACCTGTAGACTTGGAAAAAGAGTTAAGTACCACCGGTTTGAGGAGAGATACATGGAAGGAGTTAGGGATCCGCAAGTTGGCCGGAAGTTTCAATTTATAGGCCACTGGGTTGATCTGACTGATGACCTCCAAAGGACCGATGAATCGAGGCCCTAACTTATAGGAAGGAATCTTGAGCCGGACATACTTGGACGAGAGCCAGACCTTATCCCCAGGACGGAATTGAGGAGGATCCAGACGTTTTTTGTCAGCATGTCTTTTCATACGCTCGGATGACAGAAGGAGTGCGGACCGGGTACTCTCCCATATGGAGGAAAATTTGTTAACAAGAGATTCCGCAGCCGGATTGTCCACTGAGATGGAGACGGGAAATGGGATCCGAGGATGCTGACCGAAGACTACAAAAAACGGGGATTTGGAGGAAGATTCGCTCTCGTGATTGTTGTAAGAAAATTCGGCCCATGGCAGGAGATCCACCCAGTCAAAATGGTGGACATTAACGAAGTGCCGGAGGTAACTGGTCAGGATCTGATTGACCCGCTCCTCTTGACCATTGGACTGTGGGTGGTAGGCGGAGGAGAAGTCCAAGGTGACGTCTAGCAATTTACAAGTGGCTCTCCAGAAACGTGAGGTGAACTGTACCCCTCGATCCGACACGATGTGACGGGGCAGGCCATGAAGACGGAAGATGTGGCGGATAAAGTCTTTAGCCAGCTTGGGTGCAGACGGGAGGCCTGGCAGGGGAATAAAGTGAGCCATCTTTGAAAAGCGGTCAACGACCACCCAAATGACCGTACAACGGCAGAAACAGGGAGGTCCGTTATGAAGTCCATGGCTATATGCTGCCAAGGAGCAGCGGGTACAGGAAGCGGAAGGAGGCGACCGGCAGGCAGGTGTCTCGGAACCTTGTTGCGGCCACATGAGGCACAGGCAGAAACAAAGTCTATTACGTCCTTGTGCAGGGTAGGCCACCAGTAATGCCGGGTAATAAGCTGGAGGGTCTTTTTTTGACCGGCGTGGCCAGCTAATTTAGACGAATGACCCCAGTGTAGGATTCTCTCCCGATCGGGTACCGATACGAACGTCTTACCGGGAGGGAGACGATTTAGACTCACGGGAGCCACCTGCATTACTCTGGCGGGATCGATGATATGTTTAGGTTCCTCCTCGAGATCCGACACCAGGAAGGATCGGGACAAGGCGTCCGCCTTGATGTTTTTGTCTGCCGGGCGAAAATGTAGAACAAAATCAAAATGAGCAAAAAACAAGGACCACCGGGCCTGGCGCGGGTTAAGTCTCTGGGCATGCTGGAGGTAAGCCAAGTTTTTGTGGTCAGTGTAAATAATTACCGGATGAAGAGCCCCCTCGAGTAGGTAACGCCACTCCTCCAATGCCAGCTTGATGGCCAATAACTCTCGGTCTCCTATGGAATAATTGCGCTCAGAAGAGGAGAAGAGTTTGGAGAAGAAGCCGCAAGTTACCATCCTCCCGGAAGATGATTTTTGAGTAAGTACCGCTCCGGCTCCAGAGGAGGAAGCGTCAACCTCCATGAAGAACTGCTTGTTGCCGTCCGGGCGATGCAGCACCGGGGCGGAAGAGAAGGCCTGCTTTAAGGAAAGAAAGGCCTCCTCTGCTTCGGGCGTCCACTCTTTGGGGTTAGTGCCCTTACGAGTGAGTGCGGAAATTGGGGCAGTCCGGAAGAGAAGTGCGGTATGAAGAGGCGATAGTAGTTGGCGAAGCCCAGGAACCGCTGAATGGCCTTCAATCCCTCCGGTCGGGGCCATTTCTCGATGGCAGACAGTTTCTCTGGATCCATTCGTAGGCCGGTCTGAGAAATAACGTAGCCCAAAAACGGCAGCGAGGTCTGCTCAAAGAGGCACTTCTCATATTTAGCGAAGAGGTGATTCTGCCTGAGCCTGAGCAGAACCTAACGAACGTCCCTCCGGTGAGTCTGGAGATCCGGAGAGAAGACCAAGATGTCGTCCAGGTACACCACTACGCAGGAGTAGAGAAGGTCCCGGAAGATGTCATTGACCAACTCTTGAAAGACGGCAGGAGCATTACAGAGACCAAAGGGCATCACTAGATATTCATAGTGGCCGTCCCGGGTGTTGAATGCAGTCTTCCATTCATCCCCTTGACGGATACGGACCAGGTTGTACGCCCCACGGAGATCCAGTTTGGTGAAGATTCTAGCCCCCTTCAGACGATCAAATAATTCTGGAATGAGCGGAAGGGGGTACTTATTCTTCACCGTGATCTGGTTAAGGCCTCTATAGTCTATACAGGGGCGGAGAGAGCCGTCCTTCTTTTTTACGAAAAAGAAGCCTGCTCCTGCCGGGGAGGTAGATTTCCGGATGAATCCCCTGGCCAAATTCTCCTCGATATATTCGGACATCGACCGGGTCTCAGCAGCGGATAATGGGTAAATACGCCCACGAGGAGGCGTAGTACCAGGTAACAGGTCGATAGGACAATCGTATGGTCTGTGAGGAGGTAATGTCTCTGCCTCTCTTTTATTAAAGACATCAGCAAATGACCAATAGGGAATCGGAGGTCCAGGTAGATTAGTTGGGGTAGGAGAAGGACAGACAGGATGAACAGGAACCAAACACGTCTTATGACAATCCTGTCCCCAGCGAAGAACCTCTCCGGTCTGCCAGTCGAGCACGGGTCCATGTCTCTGGAGCCAAGGTAGCCCTAGTAAGAGGGCGTGAGAGAGTCCAGGCAGAACATGAAAAGAGATGCTCTCAGAATGCAGCATTCCCACTTGCAGAGTTATGGGTTCGGTGATGAGTTGGATGGGGTGTGGTAAAAGACCCCCGTCCACAGCAGCGACTGATAATGGTACAACCAGAGGTTTGGTGGGAATGCGGTATTTTTCTACCAGGGACTGTGACATAAGATTCCCGGCTGCTCCAGAGTCAAGTTGGGCTAGTTCAAAACAACGATTCTCCCCACAGAGAATTGAGACTGACAGCAGCAGAGATGGAGAGGCTTTCTCCTTGTCTAGGTCGACTTCTCTGAGCGAACCTAGACACAGGCGTTTCCCGACCTCTCCGGACAGGTACGAATCCGATGCTCCTTACTGCCACAGTAGAAGCAACTCCCCTCGGCACGGCGTAAGTCCTGACGGGTTTTGACCATCTTGGTCTGGTCGACCTGCATAGGCTCAGGAGAGTGTAATTGGGGAGAAACGGAGGGAGTGACGGGTTTCTGAAACGTAGGAGCTAGACGTGGAAACCTCCTCTCACGGGTGACCTCTTTGGCCCGCTCCTGGAACCGTAGGTCAATCCGGGTGGCGAGAGTTATAAGGTCATCGAGAGTGGTAGGAATGTCCCGACCGGCGAGTTCATCTTTAATACGGCCGGACAAACCCTCCCAGAAAACGGATACCAGAGCGTCGTTGTCCCAGGCCAGCTCCGATGCAAGGGTACGAAACCGTATGGCATATTGGCCCACGGTGAGATTTCCCTGACGGAGGCGTAGCAGAGATGATGCGGATGAGATCTTTCGTCCGGGTTCGTCAAAGACTTTCCGAAAAGCCGCGAGAAAGGCAGACAGGTCAGACACCAGAGGATCTCCTCTCTCCCAAAGAGGATTCAGCCAGGCCAGGGCCTCCCCGGTGAGATGGGACATGATGAAGGCAATTTTGGCCCGGTCGGAGTTAAACTGGTGGGAGAGGAGTTCAAAGTGCAGAGTGCACTGATTAATGAAGCCCCGAGCCTGAGCAGGGTCGCCTCCGAAGCGAGGAGGTGCGGAGAGCCGGGGTCCGTGACAGGAGCCCATGGTATTGGGGAGCAGGGGGGCTGCCGTATTACGAGTCATGGCACCAGCGGTGGTTGCTGGTGGAGCTGTCAGAGTGTCCAGGCGAGAATTGACATTCCGCAGGTGACCCAGGATGGACTCCTGTTGGGACTTCTGACGGGACAGTTCATGACACAGGTCCGAGATGGAGGGAACTTGGGCGCCACCGGGTTCCATGGCCCGAGCAAACTGTAACGGGTCTGGGAGGCGGAACCTCTGAGCTACTATACAAAGGGGCGGACCTTGTAAGGGAGCGGGTGGCGACCAGGGTGGACGGGCAGGTAGTCACAGCAGATAACCGGGGTAGTCTCTGGATGAACGGGCAGGAAGTCGCAGCAAGTGACCGAGGCAGTCTCTGGATGAGCGGGCAGGAGGTCACGGCAAGTGACCGGGGCAGTCTCTGGATGAGTGGGCAGGAGGTCACGGCAAGTGACCAGGGCAGTCTCTGGATGAGTGGGCAGAAGGTCACGGCAAGTGACCGGGGCAGTCTCTGGATGAGTGGGCAGAAGGTCACGGCAAGTGACCGGGGCAGTCTCTGGATGAGTGGGCAGGAGGTCACGGCAAGTGACCGGGGCAGTCTCTGGATGAGTGGGCAGGAGGTCACGGCTAGTGACCAGGGCAGTCTCTGGAAGAAGGTAGATACGACCTGTGATGGCTGAGCCTCCCGGTAGGCTAGCAGGAAGATAGAAGATGAGCGCTCCCAGGTGAGCGAGAGTCACTGGAATAGCAGAAGATCACAACCCGTGACGGCAGAGCCTCCAGGTAGGCTAACAGGCAGGTAACAGAGGAGCGCTCCCAGGTGAGCGGGCGAGAGTCACTGGAATAGCAGAAGATCACGGTACGTGACGGCAGAGCCTCCAGGTAGGCTAGCAGGCAGGTAACAGATGAGCGCTCCCAGGTGTGCTAGCAGGCAGGTAACAGATGAGCGCTCCCAGGTGAGCGGGCGAGAGCCACAGGAATAGCGGAAGATCACGGTACGTGACGGTAGAGCCTCCAGGTAGGCTAGCAGGCAGGTAACAGACAGCAACCTGGCAGGAATCAGACAGGTATCTGGCAAGGACCCTGAGGACTGAAGCAGAGTAGTGAACAGTGCAACAACATTGCTCGGGCACCTCCATTTTGGAGGAGGGGCCTTATATAAGGTGAAGTCCTCCGGCCATTGGCCGGGGACTCCTTAGGACGACGCGCGCGGCCCCTTTAAGAGGGAGGGCAGCGCACGCGCGCGTGCCCTAAGCACAGTGGCAGGAAAGGAGCGCGCGCCGCCAGCAGAGCGGGAGGAGGACGCCGGACCTGGAGCAGAGAGGTGAGGGGAACAGCGTCCCTGCCTGGCAGAGGGCAGGGACGCCGACGCCGGCGCTACATTAAGGTAGCTTTTAAATAACTGTTTGAAAAGGTTGCTTACCAATGTATATGGGGGTCTCCCAACTCTCCTCCAGCTGATCTTATTGGCGGAGAGAAGGATCCAGCCTGCTGAATTTTAGAAACCAATCCTTTTGCTCTTCTTGGAGATAAGCCACTGCCAAGGGAATCTGCAGCGGTATCCTCAAAACACAAAAGAGCTCGGCAAAACCGAGCATTCATGTGTATCAGAAAGTCGGGAAAGAGTTCTCAGTCAAACTCTTGTTTGGTCAATATAACGCATCAATCTCAATTCCAGGGTCGGCTCCATTCCCCTTCCCTATGACTGCTGCACTTTGTTGTGCTCCACATCAGGTTTAACTATTTCACTATGCCTACATATCTCACTAACTTCACAGTCAAAGGACTTTTAAGGTCGACTTAGAGACACATGTGTCGGAGTGTTCAGTCAGTGTTGTGTTCAGTTGCCGCTAGTCTTTGTGTTTGCCATTATCTAGCTCCTTCAGTTGCAGTCATCTCTGCCAACTCCTGTGTGATCTCTACAACTTGCATCTATTGCTATTTAGTCCTTCTGCTTAACCCATCATCTGATGTAAGCATTACAAACTGTTGGGGAATGCTCATATTATGCTGCAATTATCTTTATTAACTCCTGTGGTTTCATCATCCACAATCCTAGTACATTGGATTGCTATAAAACAAGTAAAATGTTCTATTGTTGTTCTGAGTCTTTAAAAACTACATCTCCAGTTTCATCAACAAATTTATAATGAAATAAACTTGGCACTCAACTTATAGGCAAATGAGAAGAAATTTATTGCAGTCATAAAACAATGTTTCGGTCATCAACGGACCTTTTTCAAAGCACCGACTGCTTTGGGGATACTCTCAAATAGATGACACTAGAGTCATATGGGAGCTATAGAGATGTCCTGTAGAGACGTTTTACTTATAGTAATGGGATGACACCTGGGAGTATATATATTGTATTTAGTGAAAATTTCTACCAGAAGTGGTGAGGAGTAAGGTGGCGTCTCATGGAAAAACTCCACTTCTCACCAATCACACATTAACAGTTCCCATCACCAGATCACACATATAGCCGGCAGCTTTTGCTTTGGCCCAAAGATTTTTTAAGCCGCCATCACAACACTGTAGACACTTTTGGCTGAGCTCTACTCTATGCTAACCTATTAAATATTTGTTAAAATATGTAATACAATTTAGGTATATTTTTATTTATTTTTAAATTTTTAAAATGACCAATAATATCACATACAAGGGGCAAATACTGCCACACCATGACCAGACCACATATTACCACCACAAAGTGACCAAATAATAGCACACACAAGGGACAAATACCGCAATACCAAGTCCAGACCACATATTACCATCACATAGTGACTGAATACTACAATACTGATCAGTAACATAAAAAAAACACAATACTATCACCATAAGTGCCATTATACATAGGGGATATGTACTTAGCATGCAGTGTCTATGTACAGGTATTACAGTGATCACTGGTGACATTATACACAGGAGCTCTATATATAATGTACAGGTGATACAGTGATCACTGGTGACATTATACACAGGACCTCTGTATATAGTATATAGGGTATAGTGTCAGTGTACAGGTAACACACTAACTCACCAGTGACGTCTCTAGGTGAAGTCCTTCATCCTTGCTTTTCATCTTTCATCCAGCATAGACCGCCATCACTTCTTCCAGCCAGGGCTTGTCTCTGCAGAAAATAACACAGTTATCTAGAGCTCCGCTTGCAAAACACATTACTTATTTTTTTCCCAACTTCTACATTACACCACATGAAGAAAAAAAGGCGACATAGTATCACTCTACACAGTAACAGGACCGCCCCCCATTTAAAACAGCATACTCAAAATATAAAATACATCACTGCAGTAATAATATCCCTTAATTAGCCCCTATTGTAATAATATCCCCATCCTGGCCCCCGTGTGTCTCATTCCTGGCTTCAGCCATATGTTCTCCCACCCCTACCTCATGAGTATCCATTGTGCCCCATATGATCTCCCCATCTGTCTCCATCGTATCCATCCTGCCCCATCTGTCTCCAATCATGCCCCCCAGTGTCTCTCCAATCATGCCCCCCAGTGTATCTCCAATCATGCCCCCGTGTCTCTCCAATCATGCCCCAGTGTCTCCAATCATGCCCCCCAGAGTCTCCAATCATGCCCCCCAGTGTCTCCAATCCTGCCCCCAGTGTCTCCAATCCTGCCCGCCAGTGTCTCCAATCCTGCCCCCTGTATCCAATCCTGCCCCCTGTATCCAATCCTGCCCCGTGTCCAATCCTGCCCCGTGTCCAATCCTGCCCCGTGTCCATTCCTGCCCCCTTTCTCCAATCATGCCCCTGTCTCCAATCATGCCCCGTCTCCAATCATGCCCCATTTCCAATCCTGCCCCCATGTCTCCAATCCTGCCCCTGTCTCCAACCATGCCCCCTGTATCCAATCCTGCCCCCTGTATCCAATCCTGCCCTGTCTCCAATCATGCATTCTGTCTCCAATCATGCCCCCTGTCTCCAATCATGCCCACTGTATCCAATCATGCCTCCTGTCTCAAATCCTGCCCCATCTCCAATCCTGCCCCAGTGCCTCCAATCCTGCCCCGTCTCCATCCTGCCCCGGTGCCTCCAATCCTGCCCCGTCTCCATTCTGCCCCCACTGCCTCCAATCTTGCCCCATCTCCATCCTGCCCCATCTCCATCCTGCCCCCAGTGCCTCCAATTCTGCCCCATCTCCATCCTGCCCCATCTCCATCCTGCCCTGTCTCCATCCTGCGCCCAGTGCCTCCAATCCTGCCCCCAGTGCCTCCAATTCTGCCCCATCTCCATCCTGCCCCCACTGCCTCCAATCTTGCCCCATCTCCATCCTACCCCATCTCCATCCAGCCCCTAGTGCCTCCAATCCTGCCCCGTCTCCATCCTGCCCCGTTTCCATCCTGCCCCATCACCATCCTGCCCCCAGTGCCTCCATTCATGCCCCCAGTGCCTCCAATCCTGCCCCATCTCCATCCTGCCCCCAGTGCCTCCAATCCTGCCCCCAGTGCCTCCAATCCTACACCGTCTCCATCCTGCCCCCAGTGCCTCCAATCCTGCCCCGTCTCCATCCTGCCCCATGTGCCTCCAATCCTGCCCCGTCTCCATCCTGCCCCAGTGCCCCCAATCCTGCCCCGTCTCCAATCCTGCCCCCAGTGCCTCCAATCCTACACCGTCTCCATCCTGCCCCAGTGCCTCCAATCCTGCCCCATCTCCATCCTGCCCCATGTGCCTCCAATCCTGCCCCATCTCCATCCTGCCCCAGTGCCCCCAATCCTGCCCCATCTCCATCCTGCCCCATGTGCCTCCAATCCTGCCCTGTCTCCATCCTGCCCCAGTGCCCCCAATCCTGCCCCGTCTCCATCCTGCCCCGTGTGCCTCCAATCCTGCCCCGTCTACATCCTGCCCACAGTGCCTCCAATCTTGCCTCCAGTGCCTCCAATCCTGCCCCATCTCCATCTTGCCCCAGTGCCTCCAATCCTGCCCCGTCTCCATCCTGCCCCATGTGTCTCCAATCCTGCCCCATCTCCATCCTGCCCCCAGTGCCCCCAATCCTGCCCCGTCTCCATCCTGCCCCATGTGTCTCCAATCCTGCCCCGTCTCCATCCTGCCCCGTGTGCCTCCAATCCTGCCCCCAGTGCCTCCAATCCTGCCCCATCTCCATCCTGCCCCCAGTGCCTCCAATCCTGCCCCCAGTGCCTCCAATCCTGCACCGTCTCCATCCTGCTCCCAGTGCTTCCAATCCTGCCCCGTCTCCATCCTGCCTCATGTGCCTCCAATCCTTCCCCGTCTCCATCCTGCCCCAGTGCCCCCAATCCTGCCCTGTCTCCATCCTGCCCCATGTGCCTCCAATCCTGCCCCATCTCCATCCTGCCCCCAGTGCCTCCAATCCTGCCTCCAGTGCCTCCAATCCTGCCCCATCTCCATCTTTCCCCCAGTGCCTCCAATCCTGCCCCGTCTCCATCCTGCCCCATGTGTCTCCAATCCTGCCCCATCTCCATCCTGCCCCCAGTGCCCCCAATCCTGCCCCGTCTCCATCCTGCCACCAGTGCCTCCAATCCTGCCCAGTCTCCATCCTGCCCCCAGTGCCTCCAATCCTGCCCTGTCTCCATCATGCCCCGTGTGCCTCCAATCCTGCCCCATCTCCATCCTGCCCCCAATCCTGCCCCGTCTCCATCCTGCCCCCAGTGCCTCCAATCCTGCCCCGTCTCCATCCTGCCCCGTGTGCCTCTAATCCTGCTGCCAGTGCCCCCAATCCTGCCCCGTCTCCATCCTGCCCTATCTCCATCCTGCCCCGTCTCCATTCTGCGGCCCCCGCTTGCAATACTAATTTTAAAAAAAAAACACTTTTCCTTACCTTGCCGCGCTCAAACGGCAAGCGATCTGCATCCCAGCCTGAACGCGCGCACTCGCCGGCGACTGACAATGATGTCAGACGCAGGCGACGTGCGCGCTGACGTCAGCTGCCAGCCTCCGATTGGCTGGCAGCGTTAACTATTACCGTGCGGGTCCTGGACGCAGGTTCAGTTACTTGATCGGCAGAATCCTGCCGCTGGGGACAGGGCAATGGGGCCCGATGGGTAGAGGTGACGTGGCCCGATGCTGGCCTCCTCTGCTGATCGGGCCCCATACGCCAGTCAGGGCTGTAATGCCCTGATGGCGGCCCTGCTTATCTAATAAGAAAATACATGTTGCAGCTTGTATCCGCTAGAAGTAAAGAAGTTGTGCGGATCTATGGATTTTGCTGAATCAACGCTTAAGTCAGAAAATGAGATGAAAGTTTCAGACATCAGCTTTAAATGTGATTTTTTTTTTTTTGCCTACCTATAAAAGTAATAGGATTGGGCTAGTGACTGCAATCTTCCATCATCTCAGCATTTACGATTACAGAATGAAATCAATGCTAAGTCATAAGTTTGGTGAAATATCGAAGAGCACGGTTTACTCTTACATATGTCACACTACGACATGTTTTAATAAAGTCAATGAATGAAAAACTGACTTATTATAGTCATCTGTATTGGAATGTAAATGAGTTTAGTATTGATTTTAATATGCAGGCTTGGGTCATCCTAATTAGACATTCAAAAAGGGTACAACTCGAGATGCTCAACACTAATAAGGTAGAAATACTGTAAATTGTCATGATGGTAATAAAATCACCCGTCACTGTAATCCTCAAATAATTAACAGTGTTATAGAAAAGCCATGCCTTTAATGACTTCTAGCACAGAATATAGATGGGATCATTATATGCACATAGCCTTCATCACTCCTAAAGAAAAGCGTATGTATAGGTCAATCCTTTGTTCCAAGTCTAGACGAATAATAATACTCTTGTTTTTCAAGGTTAGCTGAGTTAGCTCTTTAACTAAAACCATTTTCAAAAATTTCCACTCTATCGCCACGTTCTCACAAATAGTATTTGGTGAGTTTTTTACCTCAGTATTTGTAAGCCAAAACCAGGAGTGGGTGAAAAATGCAGAAGTGGTGACTAGAGATGAGCGAACATAGTCGGCTCCCTCCTTATTCGGCAAGCTATAGCGTTTACAGAAGAAGCTACATCGGGAACCCGGATACCTGGAGCGCTCCCGATGATCAGCTGTTCGGGGAGGGAGCTGACGATGTTCTGATTGTTCCACTCTTGGTTTTGGCTTACACATACTGATGTAAAATACTGAATGTGAGAATGTGTTCTATGACACAGTATTAGATCGGCCTAGAGCCTCATGCTCATGACAATGTTTTAACTCTGTTCTAGTTCCATCCACCAAAGAAGACCATGGAAAATTTTTAAATGCAGGTATATAAACTAATTCCTAAAAAAAACTCAAGCGTGAAATATGATGGTGACAGTATATACATAGAGAAGCAGAATTTAATAAGTGCAGTTAAACCATTCCTCAAGATGTAGGTTTTTAATTTTTTATAGAGGTATAGGTGAGGTCTGAAGGCGTAGAATCATTTGCTGTAATGAAAATATTTGTTATTTTGGGGGCAAACAGCATTGGGTCCCTGTGCAAAAGCATTGTATGGCCCTCTTGATCTCTGGTAGGTCAAAAGAGAGCACCTTTGTTACCACTCTTAAACAATCTACTAGTTAACCCCTCTCTGCCATCAGATGTACTATTCCGTCCATGTGACCTGGGACTTAATTCCCATGGATGGAATAGTACGTCATAGGCGATCGGCCAAACAAGATGGCAGCGTTATGGCGCAGCCACAGGGGCTGACAGCTCCTCTGCCTTTGGATCGGAAACCCCGCGGCACGCCATGGGGTCTGAATCTCTGTCATGGAGACCCGATATCGTCATGACAATATCTCCAGAGTTGAGAAACTTCCTGTCATGATTGTCCCATAGTGGGACAAAGCGTAAAACTTAGAATGAAGTAAAAAAAAATTTAAATAATAGTAAAAATATTTTTAAAAAAAATAAAAAATTATAATAAAAAATCAATGGTGTGCTATGCCAGATGACCTGGCCTCCACAGTCACCAGACCTGAACCCAATCGAGATGGTTTGGGGTGAGCTGGACCACAGAGTGAAGGCAAAAGGGCCAACAAGTGCTAAGCATCTCTGGGAACTCCTTCAAGACTGTTGGAAGACCATTTCCGGTGACTACCTCTTGAAGCTCATCAAGAGAATGCCAAGAGTGTGCAAAGCAGTAATCAAAGCAAAAAAGCTGGCTACTTTGAAGAACCTAGAATATAAGACATATTTTCAGTTGTTTCACACTTTTTTGTTAAGTACATAATTCCACATGTGTCAATTCATAGTTTTGATGCCTTCAGTGTGAATGTACAATTTTCATAGTCATGAAAATACAGAAAAATCTTTAAATGAGAAGGTGTGTCCAAACTTTTGGTCTGTACTGTACATCCAGGTCAGTAGGTACTTACCAACCTTGGATGTATGGATATGTCATAACTAGAGTTGAGCGATACTTTCCGATATCCTAAAGTATCGGAATCGGAATGGTATCGCCGATATCACTAAAATATCGGCGATACCCGATACCGATACCGGAAGTCCCATGTAAGTCTATGGGAACAAAATATCGCAACTAAAAAAACCCCATTCTTTCCTTGTAAACACTAAATATACACACATAGAATACATATATATATATATATACATGTCATTGTGACATATATATATACATATATGTATAGTTTATACACTTCTACATAGTAAAATATCCTCTGATTCAATTGCCGGGTAAAGCCGGCTTCAGTGAAAAGACAGAAGCACCCGACATGAAATGACACTTGGTGTACATAGGGTTAACCATGTCTTTTCATGTCGTTTGCTATCTGATTTGCACAAACAATTAAATCAGTCTATGTGTGCAAAATTTCACACCTGTAGGGTTAATTAAAGGTGTAAATTCGTTGTAAAAAAAACGGACTTTTTTGCTACGAATTTACACCTTTAATTAACCCCTACAGGTGTGAAATTTTGCACACATAGACTGATTTAATTGTTTGTGCAAATTAGATAGCAAAGGACATGAAAAGACATGGTTAACCCTATGTACACCAAGTGTCATTTCATGTCGGGTTCTGCATTTTCACAAAAGCCGGCAATTGAATTAGCGGCTATTATACTATGTAGAAGTGTATGAACTACAAATATAAATATATATATATATATGTGTCACAAATTCAATGACATGTATATATATATATGAGGTGTAAAATTGCTGAAAAAAAATGCGTGGGCTCCCGCCCTATTTTCGCAACCAGACAAAGCCAGTGAGTGGGGGCAGATAATAATAGCCCAGAGAGGGACCATTATTTTTGCCCCCCCCCCCGGCTACTAACATCTGCCCCCAGACACCCCAGGAAAGACAAATCTATAATTAGATTCGCCCTTTCTGGCACTTTGCCCGTCTATTCCCATTGCCCTGTAGCGGTGGCGAATGGGTTAATATGGGGTTAAAGCCACCTTGCTATTGAAAGGTGACCTTAAGCCAGGTTAATAATTGAGAGCTGTCAATTAGACAACTATCAATTATTAATCCTATTGCATGAAATAAAAATAAAACACACACACTTTAATTAAAAATCATTTTAATGAAATAAAGACACATGTTTTTGACCATCTTTTATTTTACTGCAAAAACCATTTCCTGTAATAAAAATAAAATAAAAAAGCAAAATTATTCTTACCTATCCCATGCACAGTCAGGTCCCACGGTGTAATCCTTCAGAAAGGGTTAATGTTTACTGCAGGGACCGCAGCTAATGCTGCAGCCTCACAGTAAACCCCAAATGAATGAGTTCCTCTCCTGCCTGACAGGAGAGTAAAGGCTGGGTGTCACATAACGATACACCAGCGATCCCGACAACGATATGCACTTGTCAGGATCGCTGGTGTATCGCTACATGATCGCTGCTGAGCTGCCAAACAGGCAGCTCAGGCAGCGATCTGGGACAGCGACACTGCGGGTAACATCGCTTAAGGGCCCGTCTCACATAGCGATATCGCTACCGAGATCGCTGCTGAGTCACTAGTTTTGTGACGCAGCAGCGAGCTCACCAGCGATATCGCTGTGTGTGACATTCAGCGACGATCAGCCCCCCTGCCGGGTATCGCTGATCGTCGCAGAAATGTCAGGACCTTTTTTTGATCGCTGGTTTCCCTCTGACAGGCACGCATCGCTGCGTGTGACAGGCGGGAGACCAGCGATCCGCTGGTAACCAAGGTACACAGCGGGTTTCCAGGCACCGCGCAGCGCTTGGAAACCCGCTGTGTACCTTGGATACCAGCTCCCTGCATCAGGGCGCTGGTATCCAAGGTACACAGCGGGTTTCTAGGCACAGCCCCGCGCCTGGAAACCCGCTGTGTACCTTGGTTACCAGCGGATCGCTGGTCTCCCGCCTGTCACACGCAGCAATGTGTGCCTGTCAGCGGGAAACCAGCGATCAAAAAAAGGTCCTGACATTTCAGCGACGATCAGCGATACCCGGCAGGGGGGCTGATCGTCGCTGAATGTCACACACAGCGATATCGCTGGTGAGCTCGCTGCTGCGTCACAAAACTAGTGACTCAGCAGCGATCTCGGTAGCGATATCGCTATGTGAGACGGGCCCTCTAAGTGGAAAGCTTAATTGATTGCTTTCCACTTTCACTTCAGGTCAGCCAGGGACACAATCAGTGACGTCAGAGGGAACTGATTAACAAAAATAGGGGTTCCCTTCGAAAAAAAAAATGGCGTGGGGTCCCCCCTATTTTTGTTAACCAGCCAGATGAAGCAGACCGCTGAGGCCTGGATTTTCAGGCTGTTAAGGAGCCAAGATCCATGGACCTTGCCAGCCTGATAATACTAGGCCACAGCAGTCTGCATATCTTGGCTGATTAACAAAAATAGGGGATCCCCTCGAAAAAAATTGGCGTGGGGTCCCCCCTATTTTTGTTAACCAGCCAGATGAAGCAGACCGCTGAGGCCTGGATTTTCAGGCTGTTAAGGAGCCAAGATCCATGGACCTTGCCAGCCTGATAATACCAGGCCACAGCAGTCTGCATATCTTGGCTGATTAACAAAAATAGGGGATCCCCTCGAAAAAAATTGGCGTGGGGTCCCCCCTATTTTTGTTAACCAGCCAGATGAAGCAGACCGCTGAGGCCTGGATTTTCAGGCTGTTAAGGAGCCAAGATCCATGGACCTTGCCAGCCTGATAATACCAGGCCACAGCAGTCTGCATATCTTGGCTGATTAACAAAAATAGGGGATCCCCTCGAAAAAAATTGGCGTGGGGTCCCCCCTATTTTTGTTAACCAGCCAGATGAAGCAGACCGCTGAGGCCTGGTTTTTCAGGCTGGTAAGGATCCAATATCCATGGACCTTGCCAGCCTGATAATACCAGGCCACAGCAGTCTGCTTAGCTTGGCTGGTTAACAAAAATAGGGGATCCCCTCGAAAAAAAAACGGCGTGGGATCCCCCCTATTTTTGTTAACCAGCCAAGTAAAATGCAGACTGCTGCGGCCTGGTATTAAAAGACTGTCAAGGCCCATGGATTTTGGCCCTCAACAGCCTGATAATACCAGGCTACAGCAGCCCCACATTTGGCGCATCAAAAGATGTGCCAATTGTGGCACTTTACCCGGCTCTTCCCACTTGCCCTGTAGCGGTGGCAAGCGGGGTAATAAGGGGTTAATGTCACCGTTGATTGCACGGTGACAATAAGCCCGGTTAATAATGGAGAGGTGTCAATAAGACACCGATCCATTATTAATCCCAAAGTTTTTAAATGTTTAAAAAAAAGACAAAGCAAGAAAAAAGTCTTTTAATGAAATAAAAGAGACAACACAGTTTTCATTAATTTTATTGTACTCTCATTCCTGCGACGCCATCGATCTCCTGTAAAAAAAGAAAAAAAAACAAACCAACAGTATACCACCTGTCCGACGCAGTCCATAACGACAGTCCCACGACGATCCAACTCTGCTACATCGCAATGACAGGCAGAGCCTGTCATCGCGACGCAGCACAGCTGATTACCTGCTTCCCCGGCAGTGACGTCATCGGACTGACTGCTTTACGGCCGGGATTACCCAGCAGTCACTGCAGTTATCGCGAGAAACTGCATGTGACCGCCGGGGAAAGAAGATTGCGGCCATCAAGCAGTCCAGGACGTGACAGCCGGAGATCTTCTGCCAGGTAAGTGCCGCTGACTCCTGACAGACCCGACCGACGACACTGACAGTGACAGTGACAATCCCGATTC
This sequence comes from Oophaga sylvatica, assembly GCA_033576555.1. Lineage (NCBI taxonomy): Eukaryota > Metazoa > Chordata > Amphibia > Anura > Dendrobatidae > Oophaga > Oophaga sylvatica. The sequence continues at coordinate 934,103,537 of JARQOD010000001.1, forward strand.
CGGTATCCGATATGACGAAAATATCGGAACTCGGAATCGGAATTCCGATACAGCCAATATCGGCCGATACCCGATATTTGCAGTATCGGAATGCTCAACCCTAGTCATAACTTTATTGCGGCACCTCGACTGCAGTTGTGGTGATAACGTTAATGTGCCTGCTGATTTTGACACCGCCCAGCAACTACAATCGCTATGATTGGCTGTTCAATTCTGAACAGCCAATCACAGCGTTTCTCAGTGTTTCTGGCAATAAACTTCATGTTAGTGGTAAAATTTCTTCGATGTGACTTTAATTTATTTATGAAAAAAACGAAAATTTGGCAAAAATGTTGAAAGTTTTGCAATTTTCAAGATTTTAATTTTTGTGCCCTTAAATCAGAGTCGTGTCACACAAAATAGTTCATAAATAACATTTCTCACATGTCAACTTTACATCAGCACAATTTTGGAAACATAATTTTTTTTTGTTAGGACCTTATAAGGGTTAAAAGTTGACCAGCGATTTCTCATTTTTACAACAAAATTTACAAAACCATTTTTTTAGGGATGACAACACATTTGAAGTGAGCTTGGGGAGTCAATATGACAGAAAATACCCAAAAGAGACACGATTCTAAAAACTGCACCCCTCAAGGTGCCCAAAACCACATTCAAGAAGTTTATTAACCCTTCAAGGTGCTTCACGAGAACTAAAGCAATGTGGAAGGAAAAAATGAACATTTTACTTTTTTCACAAAAAATTTACTTTAGACCCAAACTTTTTATTTTCACAAGGGTATCAGGAGATAGTGGACTACAAAATTTAAAGTGCAATTTCTCCTGAGACTGTTTAGGTGCATGGCAGGGCTCAGAAGAGAGGGAGCACTGTTTGACTTTTTCAACGCAAAATTGGCTAGAATCAATGGGTAGGCACGATGTCGCATTTGGAGACCCCCTGATGTACCTAACAGTGGAAACCCCCCAATTATAACTCCAACCCTAATGCAGCCCTAACCCCAACACACCCCTAACCCTAATCTAAACCCTAACCGTATTACCAACCACAACCGTAACCCTAACCCCAACACCACAACCGTAACCCCAACCGTAACCTCAATGCAATCCTAACCCCAACACAACCCTAACCCTAGTCCCAACCCTAACCCTAGCTCTAACCCCAACCCTAACCCTAGCTCTAACCCCGACCGGAACCCTAGCCCCAACCCTAAATTTAAAGAATGGAAAAAAATGAATTTTATTTTATTTTTACCTAACTAAGGAAGTGACAAAGGGGGGTTTGATTTACAATTTTTTTTATTTTGATCACGGTGATAGGTCTATCACAGTGATCAAAATTAACCAATAGGAAAAATATCCTATTGTTGCTGGGTACCGGCCGGCAGATTGTGGCGTGCGAACTGCGCATGCGCCCGCCATTTTCTTCCAGAAAAAAGATGCAGAGGGCCGGGGGACGGATCAGGAGGGTCCGGGGATGGTGGTGGTACCAGGGGCGGTCGGAGGACCCCATTTCTCTCTCCTCTGGTATGCTAGATCATATCAGAGAACAAAATGAATGGGAAATCAGACTTTTTTTTGTGATCACCGCTATTCGGTGAATAATGGTGATCACAAGACTGGGGACGGTAAAAACCGACCCGAATCATAGTCTCCGGGTCTCAGCTACCCCTGGTAGCCGAGACCCCTGGAGATTTTCCGACACTGGGGACGCTATATCCTTATTTCTCAGCGCCGTTAGAAAGCAGCGCTAAGGAATAAGTACCCTTAGCTGCCGCCGTTAAAAGACGTATTGGCGATCGTTTAGGGGTTAATGCTCCAAGAGCGCTAAACTGAGCAGATTAACCCCTGCAATGCCAAAAGAAATTTACACTGTTTAGTAAGAAGGTGAAGTGCTTCTAATCAATGCAGGAGTAGGAGAAATCAGACGCTGCGGTGTTTTGACTCTTCTCTGTCTCGGTAAACCCGTGACACCGGCTATGCATTACGTATGCAGCAGGTCATACCAGCTAAAGGTACTCACTAAACAGTAAAGACTCTTGTCATGAAGAGGTGAATAATTCTGAGACTGTAGTATTCAGAAAATGTGGCATTTGGTGACGAATTTGGGGAACCTATTTGTTCGTATTAGTTGTGTTGAGCTATTTACTGTACCTTGTTCTTGTTTAATGGGTTTATTGCAAAGAGTTGAAATTTTGCATTTTTTTATAGGAAATGGGGTGTATATTATTGATTGCGACTGTAGTACGGCGATTCACCAGAAATTTATATAATGGAAGCTTCTCTTGGTTATTGTAGTCACCATGAAAACCCAAAGTGATCTTGCATTTTGAAGAAGTTTTGTGCTTAATACAGGGAAGTAAAAAGCTTTGAATATTAGGAAGTTATTCAGGTTCCTGCAGCCTTGTCGTATACTAAACACAAGCTTAGTGGAAAATTACCAAGTACCCTGCAAATGTGTAAGACTTCCCCTACAGGAAATTCTTTCTTTTTTACATCTACAAACTTATTTCACCTCTTAATCTAGACATGCGGCTACATAGCCAGCATTCTTTATGTCTTTGTTAAAATGCTGGCTTTGTCAAAGTCCCAATCTGCCGTCGTATTAAGTAAAAATGTGCAATGTTTACTGTAAAGAAATGTGATCTTAACAATGACACATTTTGTTTTTGGATAATATCCATTGTTTGAACTCCTGGACTAGGGTTTTTTTCTTTTAATTTCTGCTATTATAGTATGACACTGCAGACAAAGATTTTTCTAACAAAAAGTTGAGAAACAGTAAAACAACCACAAAAAAATAAGCAAAAATAGTGGGTCAATAAACCCCTTGAGGATGTCATGAAAACTGTAATTTTATTTGGAAGCAGCTTAACATAGACAAAAACCAACCAGCAGACAGGCAAAAGATGCTTACCTGCCCTGGCCACAGAACAAATGCACTAACAGGGTGCAGCAGACTCAAATAAGATGGCACAGGTGCAAAAATGTCTGATGAGGCAGCCAACCTACAATCAGGAAAAGGCTGCTTGGTAAAATAATGCACAAAAAATAAAATCTGTATGTGGCAATGTTCACAAAGAAAATGCAGAGCATCTAGCTGAACCTATTAATAACGCCCAAACTCTTAGATCAAGCGGGCCAGCCAGTGCTGGTTGTTTTTTGTCTAATTTAGTCTCTTTTGTTTTTTTCTTGAAGCAGCTTAACATGAATATTTTTATAGATTTTGTAAATTCCAGGTCGGGAAAAAATTCTCTCTGATGGATAATCTCAGTCCAGCTCAATAGGGTTCCCCATCCATAAACAGAGTCAGTACCATTACTAATATCAACGGGTCATAAAATTGTACCCAGCTGTATGGAAATCTGTCACCAGGTTTTTCCTACCCCATCTGAGTGCATCAAGATGTAGGAACAGGAAACCCGATTCTATCAATATATCACTTACTGTTCTTCTTGCTTTAGTTTTGAAAATTACTGCTTTATCTGCTGCAGATCTAGCAGTTCTCTGAATGCTGAGCTCTGTATAACCCCGCCTCCACCACTGATTGGCCACTTTCTGTCTACACTGTGAATAAGCAGAGTGCTGCCAATCAGTGGTGGGGCGGGGTTATACAGAGCTCACAAATATGGAAGACTACATGGCAGCAGGTTTACTAATTCTCTAGTGATAATTTCCCAGAGGTTTTATCAGAACTACAGTAAGCAGCCCTGTTGTGAATGGGCTTGAGATGAGTTCTGAGCAGAGGCTCCCTCTGGTGGTTACTAGCGGTACTGGACTGTCCAGTGAAGATTGTGAGGATTGGGAATCAGGTGTTACTGACTGGTCTTATATAAGGGAGTCGCCTTCCCATCAGGGTTGCCGGTGATCAATTGTTCTGGTCTCAATCCTTGATTCCTGTTTCCTTTGTAGCCTGCTGTGTCGTGTCTGCATTTCCTGCTGACAGATAAGACATTTTCTTCTTTTTGTTTTTGTGCTTGTTTTTTTGCATTTTGTCCTGCACTTCTGTGGGGGCCTTCAGGGTCCCCTCCGGGGGCTTTTGCCCTCTCAGTTTAGTTCAGCCACTGATGTTTTTACATTTGCTTTTTTCCAGTTTTTTCAGTGGCTGCTGTTTTGATTTTGTTACACCAGAGAACTAATTTAGGTGGTAGAGGTCGTGTGATCTCAGGTGTTTTTGAAATTAGTAGAGTTGGTGCTTTTCAGGGTTTTTTGGGATTGCAGTAAGTACCCTTCCTATCCTTTTCTATTTAGGTAGTTTGGGCCCCAACGTTTGCTCATACTATTTTCTGTCTGTGTCAGTATTTCTTCTTGTCTAACCGCCATTACATGTTTGGGGGCTTTCTATGCTCTTTGGGGATCTGCTCCGGGGCAGATAGCTTTCCTCTTTCTACCTTTAGGTGTAGTTAGTTTCTCAGGCTGTGACGAGGCGTCTAGGACCAACGTAGGAACGCTCCACGGCTGCCTCTAGTTGTGGTGGTTAGTCAGGGTACTGCAATCTCATAGATTCCAACTGCTCTGGTGTATTTCCTTTTTTACCTGCACTCCTCAGCTACCGAAACATAACAGTATCACCGGCCTAAAAATTGAAAATTGTATGGTACTCACAGAAGGGAAAAATATTGTGAAAGAAAAAAGGTTGTCAGAGTTGTCAGAGATATTTTTCTGTTTGTTGCATTTTTTTTTTTTTTTCCCTGTGTATCTCTGGGTGCTGGGGAGGATTTTTTCTCTCAATGGAGTTTGCACAGTTGTCTGGCCGTGTGGATCAGCTTGCCACTGAGGTTCGGAGTATTGCTGCCTATCTTGCTGGGTTGGCTGTTGTGGAACCTAGGATTCCCATGCCAGATTTGTTTTTAGGGGATCGAGCTAAGTTTTTGAATTTCAAAAATAACTGTAAATTGTTTTTTGCCTTAAAATCTAAGTCCTCAGGGAACGCAGCGCAGCAGGTTCAAATTGTCATCTCTCTCCTGCGCGGCGATCCTCAGGATTGGGCTTTTTCCCTGACACCTGGGGATCCTGTTTTGAGTGATGTTGATGCATTTTTTCAGGCTTTGGGGTTATTGTACGATGAGCCTAATGTTACTGATCAAGCTGAAAAAGCCTTGTTGGCATTAAATCAGGGGCTTGATGACGCTGAGTTATACTGTCAGAGATTCCATAGGTGGGCAGTCCTGACCAAATGGAATGACGACGCTTTGGCAGCCCTTTTTCGGAAGGGTCTGTCAGATAAAGTAAAGGATGTTATGGTGGGATTCCCTGTCCCCTCTGGTCTCAATGATTCTATGTTATTAGCGATTCAAATTGACAGACGTTTGCGTGAGCGGAGAGGTATGCGTGGAATAGTGTTGACTGGTGAACCTGCTTCTGAATCCATGCAGTGTGATAGAGTGGTTTCTGGGGCACAGCGTCATGAGTTTCGAAAGCGCAATGGGTTATGTTTCTACTGTGGTGATGCCTCTCATGCTATTTCAGTCTGCCCTAAGCGGGGAAGACGTTTTGCACGCTCAGTTGTCTTGGGTAGTGTTCAGACTAAGTTTTTATTAACTGTTACCCTGATGTGCTCTCTGTCCTCATTTTCTGCTCAGGCTTTCGTTGATTCGGGAGCAGCTATTAACCTGATGGATTTTGATTTTGCTAAACGATGTGGGTTTCCCTTGATACCCCTACGGAAGTCTATTCCCCTACTGGGGATCGATTCTACCCCTTTGGCTGAGAATAAACCTCAGTTCTCTAATCAGGTGATAATGAGGGTTGAACCTGATCATCAGGAGAGCTGCAAATTTTTGGTTCTGTATAATCTGCATGACATTATCGTACTGGGTTTCCCTTGGTTACAGTCTCATAATCCTGTTTTGGATTGGAAATCTGTGTCTGTAACCAGTTGGGGCTGCCAATGTGTTAATACCAACACTCCTGTTTTTTCTGCCTCCCCCCAGGCTCAGGATGTTCCTGACTTTTTGATAGATTTTTCTGATGTGTTTAGCGAAAGTAAATCTGCATCCTTGCCTCCCCATAGGAGCTATGACTGCGCTATTGAATTAGTGCCTGGTAGTAAATTCCCTAAAGGTCGCCTTTTAACTTGTCTGTACCTGAACATGACGCTATGCGGTCTTATATCAAGGGGTCATTGGAGAAGGTCATATCAGACCATCCTCTTCACCCTTAGGTGCCGGTTTTTTCTTTGTGGCCAAAAAGGATGGTTCATTAAGGCCGTGTATTGATTATCGTCTTTTGAACAATATTACTGTGAAATATCAATATCCATTACCCTTGATTTCTGACCTGTTTTCCAGGTGAAAAACGCTACTTGGTTTACCAAGCTTGACCTCAGGGGGCATATAACCTTATTCGCATTAAGCACGGGGATGAATGGAAGACGGCATTTAATACCCCTGAGGGGCATTTTGAGTACCTTGTGATGCCTTTGGGCTCACTAATGCTCCTTCTGTCTTCCAGTCCTTCATGAATGACATTTTCAGGGATTTTGTGGATAAATTTCTGATTGTTTATTTGGATGATATCTTGATTTTTTCCAATGACTGGGACTCTCATGTGAAACATGTTCGAACTGTATTCCAGATTTTGAGAGAGAATGCTCTGTATGTGAAGGGATCAAAGTGTCTTTTTGCATACAGAGGATCTCATTTCTGGGATTCATTTTGTCCCCATCTGTTATTGAAATGGACCCGGTCAAGGTTCAGGCCATCTGTGATTGGGTCCAACCTACTTCATTAAGGCTCTTCAAAGATTTTTGGGTTTTGCCAATTTTTATCGTAAATTTATTGGTAATTTCTCGGTTATTGTTAAACCATTAACTGATTTGACCAAAAGGGGTTCTGATGTGGTGAATTGGCCTCCTGAGGCAGTCTCTGCATTTCAGGAACTTAAGCAGAGATTCACTTCTGCTCCTGTTCTACGCAGCCTGATGTTTCTCTGCCATTTCAGGTGGAGGTTGATGCCTCTGAAATTGGGGCAGGTGCCGTTTTGTCCCAAAGAGATCCAGAGACCTCTAAAAGTAACCCTTGTGCCTTTTTTCTCTCGAAAATTTTCTCCTACTGAACGTAATTATGACGTGGGTAATCGGGAGTTATTGGCCATGAAGTGGGCTTTTGAAGAGTGGAGACATTGGCTGGAGGGAGCCAAACATCAGGTGGTGGTCCTTATGGACCATAAGAATCTGGTTTATCTGGAATCTGCCAAGCGACTTACTCCTAGACAGGCCAGGTGGGCCTTGTTTTTCACACGTTTTAATTTTGTGGTTTCCTTTCTTCCTGGCACTAAGAATGTTAAGGCGGATGCCCTCTCGAGGAGTTTCCTTGCGGACTCTCCTGAGTTATCTGATCCTTCTGTTATTTTGAAAGAGGGTGTAGTTCTTTCCGCCATCTCGCCCAATTTGAGACTGGCTCTGGAGGGGTGTCAGGAGGATAGACCCGAGCGCTGCCCTGTTGGGAAATTGTTTGTCCCGGACCAGTGGAAAAAGAGTGTGATGTCTGAGATTCATTGTTCCGCGTTGGCCGGTCATCCCGGAATTTTTGGTACCAGAGACTTGGTTAGTCGGTCCTTTTGGTGGCCTACCTTGTCTCGTGATGTCAGGGAATTTGTGCAGTCCTGCGGGACTTGCTCTCGCTCCAAGCCTTGCTCTCGCTCTAGTGGTTTGTTGATGCAATTGCCTGTGCCCAAGAGACCATGGACCCATATCTCTATGGATTTCATTTCCGACCTCCCTGTTTCTCAGAGAATGACCGTCATCTGGGTGATTTGTGATAGGTTTTCCAAGATGATACATCTTGTGCCATTACCTAAGTTGCCTTCCTCCTCTGAATTGGCACCTTTGTTCCTTCAGCACGTGGTTCGTTTACAACGGCATTCCTGAGAACATTGTGTCTGACAGAGGAGTCCAGTTTGTTTCCAGATTTTGGAGGACCTTTTGTTCTAAAATTGGTGTTCAATTGTCTTTCTCCTCGGCGTTTCATCCTCAGACCAATGGTCAAACTGAGAGAACAAACCAGACATTGGAGACTTATCTAAGATGCTTTGTGTCTGCTGATCAGATGACTGGGTCTCTTTTTTGCCTTTGGCTGAGTTTGCTCTTAATAATAGGGCTAGCTCTGCCACTTTGATGTCTCCATTTTTCTGTAATTCTGGATTTCACCCTCGATTTTTTCAGGACAGACGGAGGCTTCTGTCTGTCCAGGTGTTGACTCTGTTGTGGAGCGTATGCAACAGATTTGGGACCAGGTAGTGGATAGGTTGTCCCTCTCTCAGGAGAGGGCCCAGCGGTTTGCTAACCGGCATAGGACTGATGGTCCTCGGTTTAAAGTGGGGACTTGGTCTGGTTGTCCTCAAAAAATATCCTATGAGAGTGGCATCTCCTAAATTTAAGCCTATGTTCATTGGACCTTATAAGATCATGAAGATTCTTAATCTTGTTTCTTTTCGTTTGCTTCTTCCAGGACATTTAAGATCCATAACGTGTTCCACAAGTCCTTGTTGAAGAGGTTTGTTGAGCCAGTGGTTCCTACTGCTGTGCCTCCTGACCCTGTTCTGGTTGAGGGCAATCTGGAGTTTGTGGTGAGAAAATATTGAATTCTCGTTTTTCTAGACGGAAACTCCAGTATTTGGTTAAGTGGAGGGGTTATGGTCAGGAAGACAATTCTTGGGTTTTGCTTGGGACATCCATGCTAGGAGACTCATCCGTGCGTATCATAGAACTCATCCTGACCGACCTGGTTGCTCAAATGAGGGTTCAGTGACCCCTCCTCAAGGGGGGGTACTGTTGTGAATGGCTTGAGATGAGTTCTGAGCAGAGGCTCCCTCTGGGGGTTACTAGCGGTACTGGACTGTCCAGTGAAGATTGTGAGGATTGGGAATCAGGGGTTACGACTGGTCTTATATAAGGGAGTCGCCTTCCCATCAGGGTTGCCGGTGATCAATTGTTCTGGTCTCAATCCTTGATTCCTGTTTCCTTTGTAGCCTGCTGTGTCGTGTCTGCATTTCCTGCTAACAGATAAGACATTTTCTTCTTTTTGTTTTTGTGCTTGTTTTTTGCATTTTGTCCTGCACTTCTGTGGGGCCTTCAGGGGCCCTCCGGGGGCTTTTGCCCTCTCAGTTTAGTTCAGCCACTGATGTTTTTACATTGCTTTTTTCCAGTTTTTTCAGTGGCTGCTGTTTTGATTTTGTTACACCAGAGAACTAATTTAGTGGTAGAGGTCGTGTGATCTCAGGTGTTTTTGAAATTAGTAGAGTTGGTGCTTTTCAGGTTTTTTGGATGCAGTAAGTACCCTTCCTATCCTTTTCTATTTAGGTAGTTTGGGCCCCAACGTTTGCTCATACTATTTTCTGTCTGTGTCAGTATTCTTCTTGTCTAACCGCCATTACATGTTTGGGGGCTTTCTATGCTCTTTGGGGATCTGCTCCGGCAGATAGCTTTCCTCTTTCTACCTTTAGGTGTAGTTAGTTTCTCAGCTGTGACGAGGCGTCTAGGACCAACGTAGGAACGCTCCACGGCTGCCTCTAGTTGTGGTGGTTAGTCAGGGGACTGCAATCTCATAGATTCCAACTGCTCTGGTGTATTTCCTTTTTTACCTGCACTTCTCAGCTACCGAAACATAACATAGCCCAGTAAGTGACACAACGTCGGAATCACAGTCTCTGCCCCTACATCAACTCTGGTGACTTTAAGAAGAATCTATCACTTGCCATTAGTAAGCAGCAGGGTGGATTTGATTTAAATCAAACTGATTTAAATCACGATTTAAATCACGATTTAAATCACTAGTCAGTAAGGCTTGATTTAAATCAGTGATTTAAATCAAAGTTTCTACCTAAACTAGTTCTTGCTACTTTAACATGCAAGTAGATGAAGATTTTTAGAATCACTTTTTATATTACTTTTTTCTCCCCAGTTTAATGGGTTAATCATTCATATTTGGACACCACTGTTCTGTTGTACTTAGGAAGGAGAAAAATAATCCTGACCTGACTTGTCTGTCTGTGGCTATGCTGCAGTATTGTGCTCAAAGTTTCACTTTCATTTTCTTGTCTGCTTGCCCTTCCTCCTCCTCACACTTAGATTCACATTCTTCTTGTGTTGTGCAGATCTATTCCACTCCAAACAATCAGAAACATATTGTCTAACTTCTTGGACTTGGCACTGAAGGGGTTGATTCTGTATTCATATAGGTTTGTAGAACAATAGGATTAAGGTCTTTTTCTCAACTCTGTTCATGTTGTAACATTTTTGCCGTGAAGAAGAGGCTGGGACCTCTGCGGAGTCAAATTCAGTTTTGAGAACTGCGTAAGTAAAGCGAGCGTCTGTGATAATATAGGAGAGAAACTGCCCACTGGCACTAATCCTACAGAAACCTCTGGAAGAGCATGGCATTGTGAATGTTACACATATACAGCCTTTATTCTACTGAGTTAAACAACTCAGCTTTATCTCATGATGGAAGAACCTTGGATGGTAAAATATTTTTCTCAAAAAGCAGTTTATTGAAAAAAATCTGATTTAAATCAAAAAAATCTGATTTAAATCAAAAAAATCCGATTTAAATCAAAAAAATCCGATTTTTTTGATTTTTTTTAAAAAAATCATTGATTTTTATCCACCCTGGTAAGCAGTTGTTTATCTGGTCTAAATGCAGCTGTTCTTCTGAGTCTGGCATTATTATTTTTGTCCCTGTGCCTGAGATATGTTCTCCACTTCCTTTTATGTAAATCTAGTCTTATTAGCCATTTGGATAAGATTGTAAATTCTCTGTAAATGACTTCAAAAGGATCACTGCCACTTGACATACAAGGTGAGATTTAAGTAGAAGGAGCAAAGAGAAAGAGGGGTCCATATCTCAGAAACGAGAGGTGGAGAAACAAGTGAATAAAATGTAAATGTCAGGTACTACAGCACTTCAGCATTTACACATGGCAGGAAAGATGCACCACTTTGTCGTAAAATGTTGTTGCAAAAATCAAATCTAAAATAAGCCAATCAGGATGTAAGGATACACAAAAAAGTCTAAAATTGCGATAAATTTGAAATATTGTGATAAATTTGCTGCATTTAGTGTAATCTATCTACATTTAAAGGGGATTTCCACCTTCAGGAAAGTGGACCCCAAATGCTTGCAAGCATGTGAAATAACAAACCCAGATGGTTCTCGCCTTCCTTCTCTGCATGCGGCCTTTTTTGCTGCTGCTCCTCTCTTTGTCTTTTCGCTGCAGCGGTGATGCCATGTCAATAGTGACATCATTGCTGCGGCCAAAACACAGAGAGCTGAGCATTGGTAGAGACTAGTGATGAGCGAGTATACTCATTGCTCGGGTTTTCCCGAGCACGCTCGGGTGATCCCCGAGTATTTGGAAGTGCTCGGAGATTTAGTTTCTGTTGCCGCAGCTGCATGATTTGCGGCTATTGGACAGCCTGAATACATGTGGGGATTCCTTAACAAACAGGCATTCCTCACATGTATTCAAGCTGTCCAGCAGCCGCAAATCATGCAGCTGCTGCATCAGAAACTAAATCTCCGAGCACTTCCAAATACTCGGAGATCACCCAAGTGTGCTTGAGAAAACCCAAGCAACGAGTATACTCACTCATCACTAGTAGAGGACCATCGCTGGAGCAGGCCAGGTTAGTACCATCTGGTTTTGCTTTTTATATGCTTGCAAGCATTTGGAGTCCACTCCAAGGAGAAAAAGACAATATTCATAAATGTGACAAAGTATTAAAGGGGTTCTTCATGGTTAGAGAGCTCTTTTTTGTAGACAAAGATTTTTTTTGCACTTAGGCCGGGTCTGGTATGGAGGCTTACCCCTATTTAAAAGGTAGTATCCAAAATATATTTTTAGTAAGGGGTGTTCCAGACCAGTTTCTATTTACTTCCCTGTCGCTGATCATTGCAATCTAACCAGGTGACAGCTGCAGTCAATCAGCAACCTATGTAGTTTTGTACCGTATAAACGAGGATCACCCTGACGTTAGTGATTGGCTGCAGCATTACGTCAGTAGACAGCACATGATCAGATGCAGGGAAGTAAACAGAGATTGGTCGAGACCAACAAAGAGGCAGCCCTGAACCGGGGGGGGTTACACAGTTGAGTAATATTTGTTTATTTATTTTAATCCCTTATTCATTACCGATACACCTTTTACAGTGGTTATTAGAGGGAATTTGTCAATATGATTAACCCTCCTAAGTCGTCTAGCAGAGCAAGCAAGTCACAAAAAGTTGAACAAAACGATACCTTGATATCTGCCATCTGATATCTTATTTCAGAGAAATCCATATTTTACTTAATATGTCAATGAGTTAAGATCTCAGGGCAGGACACAAATCTCTAATGACTGGCAGTCTGCTCTCCTGATCTCACTGCAGAGCTGTGTGTAATTACGACTAACACAGTACAGCAAAGCTGAGCTTTGTCTCATTGCAAAAACGTCTGCAACTGCAGCTCTCCTCTCATAGTACTGTCTGAATAAAACTAACAGTTCTTCAGCTTTCATCTCACAGCAGCCAGTGTGGGGAGAGGGCAATACAGCTGAGCTGACAGCACTATGAGAGAAAAGCTACAGCTGCAAATGTGTTTGCAATGAGACAAAGCTCAGCTCTGCTGTACTATGTCAGTTATCAAGTTATCATTTTATTCAACTTGCTATGACCTGCATGCCCATATAGATAGATTAAGAGGGGACTTATTCCTCAGGCCGTGCTAAGATACAAGAAAATAGTCGCCCCAATGGGCAAAAATACAGCGGGTGTCTGCTGTATATTAAAGCCAAGACTCTCGTGTATTCTCATTTAGCACCAATCATGGCCACTTAACCCAAAAGATGCTGCTGTGAATCATGACAGCAGCATGTAGATAACAAACAGAGGAAATCGCTCCTTCTTTAACACTATCAGCATCCAGCATTCGCAAGTCCCAGTAGTTACCATGGCAAGTAATGGCCTCTGAGAAAGGTGACTTGTTAGGCCCTACCCTATGCAGAGATTAACAGGTTGTGACAGTGTAAAAATGACAGGTTTCATTCACTTGTATAAAGAAGTGAATGATACCAGAAATTAAAGTGAGAAATATTCAAATAGTGGGACTAAGCAAACATGAAGAAAAAAAAACCTCACCACTGAAAACACAGCTTTTATGTACAGTCAAATATAAACAAAAAAGTACACATAATTGGCATTGCTGCATCTGGAGTGATACAAACTAATAAAATAAAAAAGACACTTAAAAAATTATGCTTTTTCATCATATTGACACACATAAATTGACATATTGACACACATCATATTGACAAACATAAAGCGATCAAAAAGTCGTATATAAAAAATGGCATCACTTAATATGTAAAATTGTCCCACGAAAAACAAGCCCTCATAGAGTTGTGTCATCAAAAATATAAAAAAGTTTCAACTATCAGAAGATGGCAATGCAAAAATAATTTTTGTTTTGTAAACTACTGATCTTACTGTGCAAAAGTAGAAAAAAAGAAACACATATAAATTTGGTATTACAATACTCGTACTGCTCCAAAGAACAAAACTGTCACTTCTCTCATACTGCACAGTGACCAACGTAAAGAATAAATAAATAAAAATGATTCCTGAATTTCTGGGTTTTGTTGATTCTGAAAATCTGTATAAAAATTGATCATAAATTGTTATGTACACCATATTGATACCAATAAAAAATCTCAACTCACCCTTCAAAAAACAAGCCCTCGTACAACTCTGTCAGCCAAAAAGTAAAAAGTTTTAAGCTCTCATAACATGGTGATGAAAAAACAATTATCACTGTACTTGTGTCATGGGTGTATCGCCACGAGGATCGTCGCGATTACACACTCTGACTTCTCACAGCTGAGTTGCTGTTTCTTTGTGTTTGGTAATGAGGGAGTTAATTTTACCTAGCTCTTTGCTAAGACTAGGTCCAGCCTCGCCCGGCTGCTTTTGATTATGTTTCTAATTAGATTCCTTCATATACCTGCCAGTCTGCTTGTTAGATCCCGGTGAAAGCATTCATGTAGTCTAGCAGACTGGATCGGTTCTGAGAATACTTAAGCTAAGAGCTCCTTAGTTGTTTTTACTCTTATAGCTTATAGTTTATCTCTGAGACCTTAGGTGTTCCTACTGTGTGTGAGTGTTGTATGTAAGACTTTATTTACGTTATTTCTTGTCTTTCTTGTATGTCTTTCTGTTTATTAACCGTTACCTGTTCATTCCCTTTGGTGGTAATCAGGGTCCTTCTTAGGACTAGATTACAGTTGGCAGGGATTGATAGGAGACAGGGTTTACGCTGGTGGCCTGGCCCTTTCTGTACCTTTAACAGTACCTCCAGGTAGAGGGATTAGTTAGGACCCCAGTTTAGGGTCAGCATAGACCCGGTCACCCTCTAGCCGGAGACAGCGTATAACGAATTCCGTATTGACCCACTGGACATTCTGTCAGGTAATTCTATGTTATCATATATCTATGCGCATTTTATATAGTATGTTGCCCTTTTGATATAGATTACTGTCATCACATATATATATCTGCTATACAGCGTGACATTTTCACCGGCCCATACTAAGGATTCTCCCCAGCTGTCATGGATCCAGTAGCCCAGCTGGCCCGGCAGGTTGCAGGGGTTGTCCATGGAGTTTGCAGACATTAAGTCCAAGGTTTTGTCCCCCCCGGAGCAAACCAGATCTGAACCTAAGGTTGCTCTCCCGGACAGGTTCACTGGTGGGCGGACAAATTTTTTACTTTCCGGGAGGCATGTAAATTGTACTTTCGGCTGCGGCCCTCGGTCATCTGGGAGTGAAGAGCAGAGGGTGGGAATTTTTTATCTCGCTCTTACAAGGGGACCCTCAATCTTGGGCGTTCTCTATTCCTCCAGGCTCCCCAGATCTCCAGTCAGTGGATCGATTTTTTACTGCCCTGGGTCTGGTATATGATGATCCGGATCGAGTTTCCCTTGCTGAAACAAAGTTACGTAAAATACGGCAAGGAAATCGTCCAGCGGAGGAATATTCTTCTGAGTTCCGTAGATGGGCAACAGATACTCAGTGGAATGACCCGGCTCTTAGGAGCCAGTTTTGTCAAGGGTTGTCTGACAAATTAAAAGATGTGTTGGCTCAGTATGATTCTCCTCCATCACTGGAGGCTGCTATGGCCCTCGCTATTCGCATTGATAGACGAATTCGGGGAAGACGCGAGGTAACTCCGCTCCCGTGATGACTCCACCTACTACTAAGGTCCCTTATACTGAGGTTCCCCTGGTCTGTTCTGAGGAACCCATGCAGTTGGGAGGACATCTTTTTGTAGGAGGGAATCGGCGGTGCGCCGCAAGACTAAAAGGTGTTTCTTTTGCGGGAGAGAGGGACATTTTGTTGGGGGGTGTCCATCCCGGGCCTCTTTGAGCAAAGGAGTTAACCTGGGAGTGTGTATTTCGTCCCCAAATTCCCTCTCAGTTTCTCGTGCCTGCGGAGGTGGTGATTGGTACTAGAACTGAGAGGATTTCTGTTTTTCTTGATAGTGGGTCCGGGCTAATCTGGTGGACGCTCGGTTTGCCCAGGTGCATGGTATGCAACTGAGTGTATTGGCCAACCGGTCCCTATAGTCTCTATTGATTCTAGACCTCTCGGTCAAGGTAGCTTGGTACAAGCTGTTCATAACATAGATCTTCGAGTAGGGGCAATACATAAAGAGCAATTGTCTTGTTATGTGTTGGAGGGTCTACTACTCCTATTGTGTTGGGACTTCCTTGGTTGGCTAAACATAACCCAGTGATTGATTGGCAATCCAGAAAGGTAAGCCAGTGGGGTGAATTTTGCAGGAATAACTGCATGAGCACGGTCATCGGTGCGGTTGTGCCTAGGACTTTGTCTCCTTTTCTGGAGGACTTTGGGGAGATGTTCTCAGAGGAGGGGTGTAAGAGTTTTCCTCCTCATCGCGCATATGACTGCTCAATAAAGTTGCTTCCTGATGCCTTATCTCGTACTTTCCCAGGGGCCGGGAGGACGGATGATCCGGTTCCCTATTCCTCAGGAGGGAGTTGTAGTGTCAGCTGTATGCTCTGAGCTTGAGGGGGAGGTATTCGGGGCTCGGGGGACGCCCCTGTGGGACTTCCAGGAGACTGATAGTTCCAGATCGGTTAAGACTGAAGGTTACGGGAACCGTTACAAACGGATGGCTGATAGGGGGAGAGTTTCTGGTCTAGATCTGAAGGTGAACGATCTGGTTTGGTTGTCTACCAGGAATATAAAACTTAAAGTTTCCTCCTGGAGGTTGGGTCCCAGATTCATCGGGCCGTACAGGATCAGTTCCATAATTAATCCTGGGCATTTCGTCTGGACCTCCCTCCTACGTTTAAATTCATAATGGTTTACAAATCATTACTTAAAAAGTATGTGGCACCATCTCCGCCCTCTACCCCTCCTTCAGTGGTGGTCAATTAAACGTGGAAATTTTAGGGGGCGAAAATCATTGAAATCACGTCTCAGTCGCCGACCCTTTAGTACTTTGGGTTTATGGAGGGGGTTTGGGCCTGAGGAGAGGGGCGGGTCCCTGCTCTGATGGGGTTTAAGCAGTCGATTGGTTTGGACCTTTCAACCAAACCCCCCGGGCGACCGGCCCCGAGGGGCCGAGGGCCCCCCTAGAGGGGGGGGGAGTCATGGTGTATCGCCATGAGGATCGTGCGATTTTCACACTCTGACTTCTCAAAGGGTGAGTTTCTGTTTTTTTGTGTTTGTAATGGGGATTAATTTTTCCTGCTCTTTTCTAAGACTAGGTCCGCCTCGCCCGGCTTTTTGATTAGTTCTAATTAAATTTCCCTTTATATACCTGCCAGTTGCTTTTTAGATGCCGGGGAAAACATTCATGTAGTCT
>JARQOD010000001.1:934120501-934207563 GCA_033576555.1 Oophaga sylvatica
GAAAATTAAAAGAAAAATTGCGGCCCTCCTGGCGAATCACCTGAATAACTGGCGGGTTAACGCTTTTTAAAAAATTGTCGCTTGCAACACTCAAGAGCTGAAATCTGTAGTTTTCCCAAGGGTAAAGAAAGAAAGCAATCAAAAAACAATTAAAAAGGATGAAAGCCGGGGTGGAAAAAAATATAGAATTGGAACGCGCTGATCTAAAACTAGTGAAGGCACAGCGCCCTTAACACAAAGACCATACTCCACCTGTATTACGAAAGGGACACTCCCACAACAGAAAAATACAAATGGGGTTAAAAGCGGAAATTTTGCTACTGGAAGCCTGAACATAATGAAGAAAGATTGCAAACGGAAACTCATTGCATTTTTTTTTTCATGAGAGCAATGCATTTGATATAGATGTCTCTAGTCGCCATATCCCCTGATGAATCCTGAAAGGAGGAAACGCGTTGGGAAAGGGCCTTATCTACTCTGGAAATGACCAGATGCATATTTTGTTAGGAGATGAATTTTGGAGCGCATGTCTCCATTCAAATGGGTGAGATCATTCCTTTTACACATACTGTCTCACACACGTTTGATTGCGTTCCAGACAAATGACTTACAAATAAGCGATGCATACACTTGCATTTAGTTAGTCAATTTTTTGCTCTTGCGGTGCAGAGCAAACTATAAGTTGTCTGGTTTATATTTATATCTCCTATATTTTGTAGTCCCTATTGGACTTTACTCTCTGATTATATCATGTATCCTCACTGTTTGTTTGGAGGATGGTAATTGTCTGTGTGTCCCCTTTTTAACATTAGGTTCATTAAATGTTAAGTTTTACATCCCCATTTCTTTTGCTGCTATACATTTTTTTTTTAACTAAAAAGGTAAACTAACGTATGTGAGGTCAAATGTGCCACAAACAGGCAAGAAAATGTTTTACCTCACAGAAAGCAGCAGCTGCAATCCTCTGCTGTAATGTCTGTGTACTCTCTTTTCCTTCCTCCCTTGCCCAGGAGATGTAGTATGATCAGACACAGCCATTACACAGTACACAGCAGCGGCACATTTATAAGATTATCTCCGCACAGGAAAATTTTTTTTTTTTTAACACATCCAATTGCGGAATTTATTTTTAAATTAAAGGAATAAAATATCAATCTTGGAACAAAGTGTACTTTGCCATAGATTTATGTTAACGCGCTGTAGATGGCACGATCTGTATGATAATAATGCAGCTACTGCCTGCCACTCAAAAGCATATCATCTGTCCTGAAGTGAAGGCAATAATGACGAGCTCACACGGATCAAACTGCTACATGGGTACCATTAGATTCCGAAAATCCAGAGGCATCACAAAAGGATACGGTGCTCAGCAATTTTAGCCATCAGATCATCATTGTCGAAGAGTAGCAAACATATAACAGCAATGATGAAAAACGCAGCACCCCGAGTCTGAGGAAAGAGAAACACAAGTCAATGAACGCCAATATCACCAGCAGAAGACGCTGCAAACTACTAGTCAGTCCAGATGAAAAGTGCTGTAAACAAAGCTTATAGTGCTACACACAGCGGGTGAATGAAGTATAAATATTAAACAAGTCATCAATTTTTTAAGAAAATATAATTCTAAAGATGCTATTGACTTGAAATTCTCACCAGATGTCGGTAACAACCCATCCAATCCACACAGGCAAAGAAATCAAACCATAGATGTCTATAAATAAACTTAAGTGTAATAATGAGAAATGGCACAGGAAAAAAGTATTAAACACTTTTACTGAAATGTATTTAATACTTTGTACAGAAGTCTTTGTTGGTGATGACAGCTTCAAGATGCCTCCTGCATGGAGAAACTAGTCGCAGGCATTGCTCAGCTGTGATTTTGACCCATTCTTCCACACATTCTTCAAATCCTGAATGGTCCTTCTATGAACTCTGAGCTTTAGTCCCTTCCATAAACTTTCTATTGGATTCAGGTCAGGTGACTGGCTGGGACATTCTAGCAGCTTAATTTTCCATTCTCTAAAACCAATTGGGAGTTTCCTTGGCTGTGTGTTTGCGATCATTGTCTTGCAGAAATGTCCACCCGCGTTTCATCTTCACCATCCTGGTAGATGGCAGAAGATTCAAGCAGATCAAGAATGTCTCAGTACATTTGTCCATTCATCCTTCCTTCAATTATATGAAGTTGGCCTGTGACATATCCACACCATGATGTTCTCACCTCCAAAGTTCACTGTTGGTATGGTGTTTTTGGGGCGATATGCAGTGCCTTTTGGACTCCAAACATGGTGTGTATTATGGCATCCAATGAGTTT
This sequence comes from Oophaga sylvatica, assembly GCA_033576555.1. NCBI lineage: Eukaryota > Metazoa > Chordata > Amphibia > Anura > Dendrobatidae > Oophaga > Oophaga sylvatica. The sequence goes on from JARQOD010000001.1 coordinate 934,122,817, forward strand.
AATTTTGGTCTTATCTAACCAGTCTATATTCTCCCAGTATATTACAGGCTTGTCTAAATGTTGTTGAGCAAACTTTAAACGTGCTTTATCATGGTTTTTGTTCAGCAGACATACAGGTTACGGAGGTTGAGTGCATTACTTATAGTTTTCTTTTAAATAATTGTACCTGCTGATTCCAGGTCTTACTGTAGCTGTCCACACGTGGTTCTTGGCTCTTGGACAACTCTTCTGATAATTATTTTCACTCCTGTCTGAAATCTTGCAAAGGACTCATCGGTCTTGGCGGGTTTATGGTGAAATGATGTTCTTTTCACTTATTGCCCCAACAGTGCTCACTGGAACCTTCAGTAGTTTAGAAATTCTTCTGTAACCAATGCCATCGGTATGTTTTGCAACAATAAGGTTGCAACGGTCTTGAGACAGGTCACTGATTTTACCAATCATGAGATGTTTTTTTGTGTGGCACCTTGGTAATGAGAGACCTTTTTACAGGCCATCAGTTCAACCAGCTGAAATTATTTTCCACTAAGTGGCAGGATTACTTTCCAATTACTGAAGTATTTCAGCGTCGTGACTATCCGTGGCTTTTTGTACTTCTCCTTCAGGTGTTCAATACGTTTTCCCTGTGTCATTTCTTCATTTCTCATTAGGGTTCCCTCTAACTAGTGTATTAAAAAAAAAAAAAAAAAAAAGTCCCATTCTCATCCAGAAAAATGGGATGAATTTTTTTTGTCATCTGTATGCAGCCTGCATGCAATCTGTTTTTTTATTTCACCAGCTGTACCCAACATTTAGATTTTACAATTTTTCTTCCTCTCCACATTTCAGTAGCTATAACGTATGTTATCTATTTTTTTTTACTGACATGGCTGTATGAGGCCTTGTTTTATGAGCGAGAATTTTTTTTTATCCATATTATACAGAAAATAACATTTATACAAAATTTATCCCGCATACAAAAAGGCCTCATACAGCCATGTCAATAAAAAAAAAAAAAAATAAAATGAAAAAAGTTTTGGCTTCTGAAATTTTTGAAATGCAAATATACACTGACATGTAAAAGTTTGGGCACCCCTGGTCACAATTAATGTTATTGTGAACAGTTAAGCAAGTTGAAGATGAAATTTTCTCTAAAAGGCCTAAAGTTAAAGAAGACACATTTCCTTTGTATTTTAGCAAAAGAAAAAAAAAAAAAAAGGAGATTTTTGTGTACTCACCGTAAAATCCTTTTCTCCGAGACGCTCATTGGGGGACACACAGACCGTGGGTATTATGCTGCTGCCACTAGGAGGACACTAAGCAATACATTAAGCACAAAAGATTAACTCCTCCTCCTGCAGTATACACCTCCTGTTGGCTCAATCCTGAACCAGTTCGGTGCCAAAGCAGTAGGAGCTCATAACAGAGTGCAATATGTCACAAATCAAATAACTAGTTACAAATATACAACGAGGCTTCAAATTAAACAAGGGTGGGAGCTGTGTCCCCCAATGAGCGTCTCGGAGAAAAGGATTTTACGGTGAGTACACAAAAATCTCCTTTTCTCCTTCGCCTCATTGGGGACACACAGACCGTGGGACGTCCCAAAGCAGTCCCTGGGTGGGAAACCATCAACAGATGGAGCCTCGTGAAAACTTATGCATACAAAACGCTTAACTGGTTAACGTCAACTTACAGATGCGCAACAGCTGATTGCAGAATTTGCCTGCCAAGTGCCGCATCTGAAGAAACCTGAGCATGAATTTGATAATGCTTGACGAAAGTATGAAGACTGGACCAAGTCGCAGCCTTGCACACTTGCTGTGCCGAAGCCTGGTGCCGAATGGCCCAGGAGGCCCCCACAGATCGAGTGGAGTGTGCCTTAATCCCAGCCGGGATAGGCTGACCTTTAACACAATACGCCTCTTGGATCGCAGAGCGAATCCATCTGGCTAACGTGGCCTTGGAAGCAGGAAGACCCTGTCTGCGTCCTTCCGGAAGCACAAACAGAGCGTCCGATTTTCGGAAAGGCGCCGTTCTTGAAATATACCTTCGGAGAGCTCTCACCAAATCCAGGTGTGAAGAGCTTTTTCAGTACGGTGAATCGGCGCCGGACAGAACGAAGGCAAAACTATCTCCTCATTGATGTGAAAATCCGAAACGACCTTAGGCGTGAAAGAAGGAGACGTTCTAAGAACAACCTTGTCCTGGTGAAAAATAAGGAAAGGAGATTTACAAGATAAGGCTGCCAACTCCGATACCCGTCTGATAGAGGTAATCGCCACTAGGAAGACAACCTTCCAGGAGAGAAGCGATAAGGACACTTCAGACAAAGGTTCGAAGGGTGATTCCTGTAAGGCACTGAGGACCAAATTAAGGTCCCAAGGCTCTAAAGGCCTCTTGTAGGGCGGAACAAGATGTGACACTCCCTGGATAAAGGTCCTGACCTGAGACTTAGATGCGATCGGCCGTTGGAAAAGGACGGACAACGCAGAAATCTGTCCCTTGAGAGAGGAGAGAGCTAACCCTGAATCCATTCCTGTTTGAAGAAACTCTAGAATGGAAGGGATAGAAAAAACCAAAGGGGAACGACCCTTGTCTTTACACCAGGAAAAAAATGTCTTCCAGACTCGATGATAAATGCGTGCGGAAGCCGGCTTCCTGGCATTGATCATTGTTGAAACCACCTTGTTAGAGAAACCAGCCTGACTTAAGATCCAGGCTTCAATGGCCATACCGTCAAATTCAGCGCTTTCGAACTGTGATGGTAAATTGGACCCTGTGAAAGAAGATCCGGACGATCTGGTAATCTCCAGGGAACGTCTGCGACTAGACGCACTAGTTCTGCATACCACGGACGTCGAGGCCAGTCCGGAGCGACCAGAATGAGAGGAACGCCTTCCGCTTTGATCTTCCGAATCACCCTGGGGATTAACGGAAGAGGTGGGAAGATGTAAGGAAGGCGAAATTGACTCCAAGGGAGAACTAGCGCATCCGAGCCGATGGCTAATGGATCGCGTGATCGACTTATGAAAGTCTGAACTTTGGCATTCAATCTGGATGCCATGAGATCCACATCCGGAATTCCCCAACGCTGGCAAATGAGTTGAAACATTTCCGGGTGAAGGGACCATTCCCCTGAGTCTAAGCCTTGGCGACTGAGGAAGTCGGCCTCCCAATTGTCCACTCCCGGGATGTGAACCGCGGAGATGGGCGAGCGGTTTGCCTCGGCCCAGCGCAGGATGTGCGATACCTCGAGCATAGCTGATCTGCTCCGAGTGCCCCCCTGGCGGTTGATATACGCCACAGCCGTGGCGTTGTCTGACTGAATCCGGATGGGACGTCCGGCCAGTAGATGATGGAACTGCACAAGAGCTAACTTGATAGCTCTGATCTCCAGGATGTTGATCGGAAGACGGGTCTCTGATAGAGACCATCGACCTTGAGCTGTGTGATGGAGGGACACTGCTCCCCATCCGAGGAGACTGGCATCGGTGGTCACCACCAGCCAATAGATCGGCAGAAAGGATTTTCCCTGATTCAGAGATGAAGCCTTTGTCCACCATTTTAAGGAGCTTCTGACTGTGGGAGACAGACGGAAGCGGCGACCTAAAGACGCAGGGTTCCTGTCCCAAAGTGATATTAGCTCCTGTTGAAGAGGACGAAGGTGGAACTGAGCGAATGGTACTGCCTCGATGATCGCTACCATTTTCCCCAGGACCTGCATCGCGCTCCGCAGAGAGTGCGAGTGGCCTAGAAACAACAGGAGTACTCCCCGTCTCAGAGAGTTGATCTTCTCTGGAGGGAGAGATACCAACCCTTGGAAGGTGTCCAGAATCATTCCCAGAAAAGGAATCTTCTGAGACGGAATGGGAAGAGACTTGTCCAAATTGATTAGCCAGCCCAAGCGAGAAAGGGTGTCGATAGTGATCTCGACACTTTCTGCGCAGGCCTGAAAAGACGGACCTTTGATGAGTAGGTCGTCCAGATACGGGAGGACTACCACACCCCGGGAGTGTAAAATTGACATGGCGGCCGCCATGACCTTTGTGAACACTCGGGGGGCGGTTGCGAGACCGAAAGGCAGAGCGGCAAATTGAAAATGATCCTCTCCGACAGCAAAACGCAGAAACTTTTGATGACCTCTGAAAATTGGAATGTGTAGATACGCATTTCAAAGACATACTGATAGGAAATCGAGATTGTGAGCCCCATCGGGGACAGCAACAATAATGTGTGCAAACTGTAAAGCGCTGCGGAATATGTTAGCGCTATATAAAAATAAAGATTATTATATAAAAAATAAAGATTATTATTATACGCATCCTTGATGTCTATAGACGCCAAGTATTCTTCCCTTTCTAGAGATGCGACCACAGAACGGAGGGATTCCATCCTGAAATGACGGATTCTGATGAACTTGTTTAGTAATTTTAGGTCTAGAATAGGACGCAAGGAGCCGTCCTTCTTGGAAACCACAAAGAGGTTTGAGTAAAACCCTTTGAATCTTTCCTTGTGAGGGACTGGGACGATGACGCCGCTGGAACGAAGTATATCCAGAGCCTGAAGGAAGGGAACTATGAGATCCTTGGACTTGGGGGAACGTGACTGAAAGAAACGTGTTGGCGGGAGGGACAAGAATTCGATCTTGTAGCCGGAGTGAACAAGATCGAGGACCCACCGGTCCTGAATGACCGACCCCCAGACCTCGCGAAACAAGAGTAGGCGGCCACCTACCTTGTTTGGGTCCCCCGTCCTTGGTAAGGAGTCATTGGGAGGACTGTTTGCGAGAAGAGGAGCTCCTATTTCCCGGCTGAGAAAATCTGTTTCTCCAGGGCTGAGAGGACCTGGACGATGGTTGCGAGCCCCTATCTCTGCGAGATGGACGGGGTGCTCGAGACGAGGTCGAGGTGGAGGACCAATTAAAGGAGCTACGAAATGGCCGGGAACGACCTTGGTATTGATACCGAAAAGGTCGATTGATTCTGCGCTGCGGAAGAAATTTGCTCTTGCCCCCAGTGGCGTCAGAAATAATTTGATCAAGACGGTCTCCAAAAAGACGTCCTGAAAGATAAGGCAGCGAAGTCAAAGTTCTCTTTGAAGCAGCATCTGCACGCCACTCTCTAAGCCAGAGGGACCTCCGAATAGCGATAGCATTGGCTGCTGTGAGTGCAGCGCAATTAGCTGCATCTAGGGACGCATGAACCATGTAATCACCTGCCCGAGTAATCTGATAGGCCAGATTACGTGCCTCAGGTGAAAGAGAGATATCGCTAGTTGTTTTAACTAGGTCCTCAACCCAAGCCACCATGGCCCTTGCTACCCAGGTGGCCGCAAAGGAGGGAGAGAGAGGCTCCAGCCGCCTCAAAAATTGATTTTGCGAGGTTGTCAATTTGTTTGTCAGACGGGTTCCTAATGGATGAACTATCTGACACAGAGAGCAGGGTTTTTGAAGCTAAGCGAGATACTGAAGGATCTACCACTGGAGATTCAGTCCACTCTTTCGCTACAGTTGCTGAAAATGGGTAACGAGTTTTCAGAGACTTCAGCCCGAAAAACGTTTGTCTGGACGCTCCCTCTGTCCCTGGACAATTTCCGTAAACTCAGGGTGATTACTAAACACCTTGTGAGTACGTTTAGCTCTTTTGAAAGAAATAGGGTGATTTGGTTGAGACCCGGTTTCTTCATCTAGTTTGAGGATTTTATTAATTGCCTCAATGAGAGAATCTAACGATTCCTGAAATTCTGGCGAGTTGGGGTCATCACCAATGTCCGACTCGTATTCCGAACCATGATCACTACGATATCTGGGCGAGGGGGAGCGAGAGCCTGAGCTCGCCGATGCCGAACCGCTGGATGGATTGGGAGACGCATTATGGCGGCGTTTTCTGGACGACCGCTTTGCGGACGCCGAGGGTCGGCCCCTGTCGGATGAGGTCTCTCTGAAGGCTAACGGGCCCCTTTCTGGAAAAGGGACGCCCCGGGAAGAAGAGGAGCCGCGGAAAGTATCCAAGGCCCTAGTCAGGGAATCCATGGAATGCGCTAGAAATTCTGGCCATCCTGAAAGACCTGGCTCAATGGGATCAGGAATAGGCAGAGACTCCTGAACGGTAGTAGGGGACTCCTGAGCGGCAGAAGCAGTGGGTTCTTGGGCACATGATGTACAGAATTGGGAACCATGCTTTGACGGCAGTGAAGCGTTGCATGCAATGCAGGCGGCATATACTACAGTGTAGCTTTTAGCCTTTTTAGCGTCCTTTAATTGCGACATATTTTCTGCAATTTTTGGAGCCTGCTGCAGTAGAAGGGTTAATCGCTGTGCCGACCTAGTCGCAGCGTGCACTTACCCAGGTCCTGTGTAGGGAAGAAGGAGAACAGCGTCTGCCAGCGCTGCTCCACAAAAAAGATGGCGCCCGAGATTATAGCAGTGCTTCTCGTGTGGTACGAGAAGCGCCAGAGGCAGTGGGAGGAGCGGGGGAGGACCCAGGAGAGAGACCCATGTGATCTAACGCTGGCCAATAGCGTTAGAGATGGGCGGAGCCGTTCGGCCCGCCCCTTCCCTTGAGGCCTATCCCGGCCTGAAGCCGGGGACTAAATTTAGAAAATGCGGCCTATGCCGGCCCGAAACTGGGGCCTAAATTTTTTGCGGCCTACCCCGGAGCCGAAGCTGGGGAGTATATTTAAGGCCGTGGCGCGAATATAGTGCTAGCGGCGCGATCGTAGCGCTAGCGGCGCAGCGCAAAGACGCGGCGGCGTAACACAGCTGCGGCCGCGATGCGACGCCAAAGCGGTCGCGGCGACATGAGGTAAAATCGCCCTCCTGATATACTCACTGCGGGGGGCCGAAGATGGAGACCGCAGGACTACAGCATTTATGGCCGTACTTCCTCAATCCACCATCCCCTTTCATTAGGGGGGTGGAGAGGGATTTTTCATGCATCAGACCGCCACCGCTTCAGGAGAGGTGAGCGGGATATTCAATCAAAGGTGCCATGCGAATCCGTCATCCACCTCATGGGATATCTCATGGGGAGAGCGGCCCGTGTCAGGGATCTGTCGCCCCATGGTAGCGTGGCAGGAGGGATACGTGGAGGCGACACTCGCACGATGCCGCCTGTTGTTGGTTTTTGGGAGATCGTGACTTTTCGTACAAGTCCCGTCGCCCATCCGTGCGTGAAGAAAGTAAAATAACAAAAAGTTTAAAAAATCAGAAAAAAATCAGAAAAAAAGTGGGTCTGATAGCAGACCCTAGTGCCTCCTACAGACACTAAGCAAGAACTGGTTCAGGATTGAGCCAACAGGAGGTGTATGCTGCAGGAGGAGGAGTTAATCTTTTGTGCTTAATGTATTGCTTAGTGTCCTCCTAGTGGCAGCAGCATAACACCCACGGTCTGTGTGTCCCCCAATGAGGAGAAGGAGAAATATTGATTATCAACATGTAACCATTCTAACATAAAGAAATGTCCAATACAATAAAAGGAATTTAAGGAATGTATTACTGGACATTTCTTTATGTTAGAATGGTTACATGTTGATAATCAATATTACATCTTAAATGATATGAGATAAGTTTGATATACCGATATCCCTGTCTTACATGTATGCGCTGTCCCAAAAGGAATGAATGGTTAGAAGTGCGCAAGTGAAAAATTATTATTGTAGGAGCGCGAGCAGCAGCCATATGTGGTGGTGTCTACTGAGGAGATGTGCACTGCCATCTGGTGCGCATCCAAGTAAAGGCGCGTGCGCAATAGGAGAGGAATCGTACTCTATGATCGGGGCGCATTGCGCAGGTGCCGAATTGACCGAGACCGCCGTAGTTACCCACGTGTATGTTGGGCCCACGTGTGGATGCCTCTTAGGTTTCGGTTTTGTGAGGATGTGCAGTAGGTTTTTGCAGACAGGTAGCGAGATCCGTAGCCAGTGTAATTAACCCTCTGTGAACTCCAATTGGAGATATGAGGGATGCCAGGAATTTGCTATAAACAGGGGCGGTTGCTTTATGGCGGGCGCAGCCTCATCGTTGGATTAATTCCCTGCCCCACTTCACTACCGGTCTCTCCTGAGGAACCCATCTATGAGGGGGAAACGCGTCGAGGGTTATGGAGAATAACCTGGAGATTAAGCCATGATGGCATCTCGGTTACACATGTGCGGCAATCTCTAAGATAAGTACCGTAGCTGTATATCAAAAATGTTTATTCTGACGGACTATCCACTAATATCTAAGAATGCTGCACATTTTTCTTCATTGTGGTGGTATAATTTTGTATATTATTGCCAATTTTTGGCATTGGTATGGCACTGTTTATCTAAACACTGCTGTGACTGTACAGTGGAGCTTTTTGAACTCAGCTTATATATATTAAAGTGGTATTGATGAAGACTGACTGAACTACCTTTTTCTTGCTTACATACGTTTGTGCACCTACATCCTGCTATCCATGAAGAACTGATCAGTATTAATAGATACAGGCCATCTGGCTCTCTGTTTCAGTCTATGGCGTCTTACAGGGCATAATAGGAGAGAAGGGACCGTCGTCGGATGAGCGGGGGCGCCATTCTCGTTATATCTTAGGGTGCCAACCTCCGCATCTAGGTAGGAATACAGTCAGATACTTTTTTGGCAATAGGGTCAATCCACTTTCTACACTATACGGCTGAGTGTGTGTGTGATTATTGTGCACCTTATTTAGTCACAATATCTTTTGGTGAGGTTTTTTCTGATGTACCTAGTACTTATCAGGACATCAGAATAAGAGGTATATCTGAGCCAGATTTCATGAAGTTCTGGCCACTAGGGACCAGCTGGAGATTTATCTATATGACTCCAAGCGGTTCTGTGAGCCTATTTAAGTCAGGCAACCTTTCTAGGGAACCATTTTTTAGACATTATTTAATAAAAGTTATTTTTTATTATTTCAGTAAGCCGATTCTCTATTACTATATTGTGTAAGTCCATTTCATGTTAGTCCAACGCTTCTGTGGGTCCAGAAACAATTCTTGTTTGTGGGATTTTCATCCATTCTCCCTTGGAAAATTCTTCCAGTTCTGTGAGATTTCTGGGTCGTCTTGCATGCACTGCTATTTTGGAGGTCTAGCGACCGGTTTTCAATGATGTTCAGATTAGATGACTGTGAGGGTTATTGTAAAACCTTCAGCTTGCGCCTTTTGAGGTAGTCTATTGTGGATTTTGATGTGATTTAGGATTATTATCCATTTGTAGAAGCCATCCTCTATTCAACTTCAGCTTTTTTTTTTTTTTTTTTTTACAGATGGCGCTATGTTTGCATCAAGAATTTGTTGAACTTTCATTGAATCTATTCTCTCTCTCTACCCATGAAATGTTCCACGTGCCATTTGCTGCAACACAACCCCAAAGCATGATTGATCCACCCCAATGTTTATTGGTTGACGAGGTTGTTCTTTATTATAACCTCATCGGTAAACAGGACTTGTTTCCAAAATGCATCAGGCTTGTTTAAATGTTCTTTTGCATACTTCTGACACTGAGTTTTATGGTGAGGATGCAGAACAGGTTTTCTTCTGATGACTCTTCCACGAAGGCCATATTTGTGCAGGTGTCTCTGAGCAATAGAACAATGTACAATACCTCCAAAGTCTGCTAAATCTTTCTGAAGGTCTTTTGCAGTCAAGCAGGGTTCTGATTTTCCTCTCTAGCAATCCTACAAGAAGCTCTCACTGAAGGTTTTCTTGGTCTTCCATACCTTATCTTGACCGCCACTGTTTCTGTTAACTGCTCTTTCTTAATTACATTTCGAATTGAGGAAACAGCAACATGAAAACACTTAGCTTTTCTTATGGCCTTCTCCTGCATTGTGGGCCTCTACCATTTTCAGAATGCTAGGCAGCTGCTTAGAAGGCACAAGGTTAGAGAAGGCTGGAATTTTCTAAAGCTGGGAAATTTGCATCGCCTGGCCTTTACTAATGATGATAGTGAACAAGCCATAACCCCAAAAGTTAATTTAGGGTCTGTGCACACGTTGCGGATTCTGCTGCAGATCCGCAGTGGATTTGGCCCTGCGGATCCACAGCAGTTTCTGCTGCGTTGTACAGTACCATTGTAACCTATGTAAAAAAAAAAAAAAAAAAAAAAAAACGCTGTGCACATGCTGCGGATTTGAATCCGCAGCATGTCAATTCTTTTTTACACCTGCTCCATTATAGAAATCCGCAGGTGTAAAACTGCAGGGGAAATCCGCACAAAAACCGCAGCAAATACGCAGGTAAAACGTAGGACGTTTTACATGCGGATTTAGCAAAATCCGCAAGTGAATCCGCAACGTGTGCACTCACCCTAAGGTCTGAAACCTTGGTCAAAGTTATCTGAGCACACAAATCTTTAAAAAAGGTGCCCAAACATTTGCATGGAACAATTTTCCTTTCTGTCATTTTTAAAATGTGAAAAATGACTAATAGAACACATATATATATATATATATATATATATATATATATATATATATATATATATATTTGCCCAAAATACAAAGAAAACGTGTGATCTTTAACTTTATGCCTTTTACAAATAAGCAAGTTGAAGATTAAATTAACTGTACAAAATAACAGTAATTTTGACCAGGCCACTGTGGAAAAAAAATGTGTTTTCAGGGTCTTATTTTTCCTCATCTTATTTTAGAATGTATTCTAAAAAGAAAAAAAATATATATATATTTTGCATGGGTGGGACAAGAAAGGAGAGAGACAGATGGAGGTAGAGAATAAGCACAAGACAAAACAATTTCAAGTAGTCAATATTCTATATTTACTTTGTAACATAAAAAACACAATGGAAAAAGGCGTCAAAAAGATGTCACACACACACACACAATACCTTGGACGGTACTCCCGCTGGAACCAGTGAAGAGCACGGTCAGCAATGTTACAACTACAATATCACTATGTTCAAAGAGCAGCAAAGTCCTAGAAAACAGAGACCATGAATCACAAAAGAGTAACCCACACTTCTGCACATCACCAAATAAGACACCAGAATATGAAAATTATATAAACGCCATCACTGCGCTGAGAAATGAATAAACGCAACTTAAAAACTATCTAGCTGGAATTTTACATTGATGACGATCCACGGACACTTAAGATAATAAGGCAGCAGAGATTGACGTTCCCCCTCAGTTACCAGTTTTACATGTAAATCAATTGAAAATCGTTATTATATCACATGAACATCACATTTACCAGTATAAGGCGTCACACACACACACTTCGGCCATTGATTTAGTTGTTACAGGAAAGCGGTCTCCCTTATCAAGCTTTAAGGTGTTGTTTGCTTGCAATGATTGTTTTAGCACTGGGAGCTTATCATTACTGGGACACAGCAGCATGCTAGTGCGACATGCCCTCTCCTGTGATAGGCAGCTCACTGTCTATGGACTTTGTACATGGAGAGCCAGGTGTGGGCGGGTTAGCATCCTCAGCTCTGCTTCTTGTAACATCTAAACTCTGTGTAAGCTTACTGGGTGCAGCCATTTAAGTGACACATCCTAGGGCCGATCAGTGATCCCTAGTGTCTTGATGATACAATCCCTCTTATTCCCTGGTGATTCTGAAGACTTCACATCAATCCTAGAATGTTAAAGCTGGAATAGACCTCCAGGATCATCTGGTCCAACCCCCTTCTCAATGCAGGATTCACTAAACCATCTCAGACAAATGTCTGTTCAGCCCCTGTTTGAAGACTTCCATTGAAGGAGAACTCACCACCTCTCGTGGCAGCCTGTTCCACACATTGATCACCCTCACTGTCAAAAAGTTTTTTTCCAAATATCCAATTTGTAAGTTCTCCCTTTCAGTTCAGTTTCATTCCACCACAGTGAGGAATCAAGATATTTTTTTTAGATAATTGCAATTACCTTAAAGGCCCACAAAGTGTAAGGCCAAAGAACCACAGGAGTGAAATAATGCAGCCAACGAAAGCATGTTTCACAATACTGATCCACTAGGAAAACAAAAAAAAAAAAGACAATAAGCAAGGGATAATACAGTCAGGCACAGATCCCCTTACAGCTACTTATACTGAATGTCGTGTACCACTACGATCCTATATAGTGAAAGCTTTAACAGCTGATAGACTAGCCAGCAAGAGTTTGGTCACCTATCACCTCCTTCATGAAGTAAAAGGACACCAAACTACAAAACCTCTATCAATTTTACATAGTCAGGGAAACAAACTATTTCCACTCTAATTTAGTGATAAACAATCCGACTCCTTAAGAGAGGGAGACTGGTATGGGGCTGTCCATGGTCTCACTATTTGGGAAGGCGAATGAGTCTCCCTGATGAGCTGGCAGATACCAATGTGTTGGGGTGGTGTGTGGACCAATCTGGTCAGAAGCTCCACAACTAGCAGTCACACTATGGACATGATAGAAAACTGCACTAATAAGTGCTGGAGAAGAACCTGGCATACTTATGTAATACTAAGTGTGCAAAAAAAAAAAAAAAATCAAGTTCCCACCACATCTGTTAAAAAAAAAAAAAGCAGCCAAAAAATATTTTTAAGGTCAATTGAGCCAGCTGCAACTAAACTAAAGGAATGCTTTTTCTTGGGGCTAAATACCCCATGACAAAGCATATTGTGCGAAATGCGCGTCAGGTGTAATGGACATCTGCATTCCCTTATTCCCATCCGATTGGTACATACTTTGCCTTTGGTCACTCTGATAGCCTATTTGTGCGACTTAATGGTTGTATTTATCTTAATTGTATTTATTTACTTGGTGCTTCAGTTCTTTTGGTTATGTAATTGTACTTTTTGTTAGATTCCTTTAGAATCCAACCTGCCAGGACTGTATACTCTTGGGCTAAGTTCATGCTGCAGTTTAGGGTACTGCCACTGTCTCCATTGGGGCTTAGGTCTAAAGAAATGGAAAATGGGTTTTGGACATTCACGCTGATGGGACTCAGTGACTTTAATGATGTAAAATTGGACACACTGACATCTGTCAGCAGCATCCACCTGTTTTAAGAGTGCACCAGAGCACAGCAGACCACGTGCACGCTCCAAATAAGCGGACACTGGTGAAAATGATGGGACTGTCTGCATAATTTGTCCCATCAGCGCAAATGCGATTTTACGCTGTATTTTTCCGGCCAACAGACACGTTTTAGGTGAAGAAATATCTGCAGCAAATCCTTAAAATATGCACATACCCAAAGAGTATACAGCTCCTGGCAGGCTTTATTGTGGAAAGGTATCAACTGTGTAGTGGCCGCAGCGGGGTACTGCAGATCCAGTGCCATTCATTCAGATAGCACCGATGTGCAGGACCGGGCAGAGGCCACTACACAGATGTCAAAGCTTTGCTGTTCAGCTCCGCATCTGCTAACATACAAATTATTTTCTTCAGATAGGTCATCAATATAAAAGGAGGAACCCTTTAATAAAATGTATTTAGCGTTGCGAAATTTGGTGACCATTCACTTTGTTTGGAAGTCATGGTCTTTTCCCCTTAGTGAGGCCGTACTGATCGCTGCCACGTTCCTGATACGTTATATATTCTACTGGGATAACAGGGATAACTCACTTGGCGTCTTGTAACCGTCTTCCCAGAAGAAAATGGTTTTTGAAACAAAACCATAAAAATTGCACACCTGTGGAAAGCAAAGACCAACATGAGAGCAAAATACTAATGTACAAGCTATGGCTACAGGAGAAAACAAGAGAACTGCTCAGTCTGACACAGTAAGAATATAATATATATATATATATATATATATATATATATATAATATATAATATATATATATATATATATATATATATATATATATTATATACACACACACACACACAGACACACATTACACATATCATTTCCAAAGAAGATTATCCAAAAAACAAGCAACCACAGCCATGAGAGCATCCTGGAGTCAGATCAAGCAAAACAGGTTATTCAGTGACTGCATACATTACCCATTACATGAAAAGTATTAACCCCTTAAAGGGAATTTGTCAGTAGGATCAACCCTTTTAATCCGTCTATATGTGCTGCAGGTCATAGGAAGCTGAATAAAATGATACATTGATATCTGCGATCCGACGTATCATACCAGCTCTGCAGAGAGAGCAGGCTGTCAGTCATTACGAGTCTCACACTGGTAACTGCCTTTTCATTTATAATAAGCTCTGGAGACAGATTCTCAGGGAGATCTATGTCCGGCCCATAGATCCTAACAGCTCATTTACATATTAAGAAAAACATGGATTTCTTTGGAAGAAGACTTCAGATTGCAGATATCAAAGTGCCATTTTATTCAGCTTCCTATGACCTGTTTGTTCATATAGACGGCTTGGGAAGGTTGATCCTACTGACAAATTCCCTTTAAGGACCCAGTGTTTTTTTTTCTTGTGCATTTGTTCCTCCCTGTTCTCAGGTACTGCAGTTCACATCATATTCACTTCAATGAAACTTGAGCTGCAGTACACAGAACAGCCACAAAACAGGACTGTGCTGATCTTACACTGTGCACATCCATCTGTCACAAGTCCTGGTCACATCTGAAGAGTGCTGGACATTCACCACTCTGATATTGATGATCCATCCTATGGAGTCTAAGTTCTTGACAACCAATTTAACCATAATGTAAAAATGGCAGTGGACAGTATTTGCTTTGAGGCTACGTTCACATGAATGTATGAAAAGATAGTCTGAATTTTTTCAAGAAAACTCAAACATCTTTTCCTGATTTGTCATCAATGTGGAATTCATTATTTAAGAAATTACAGCAGTTATTTAAAAATTATAAGATGAACTGCAATGTGTCCATAAAACTGGATGTTACATGCACAAAGTAGCAGATACAGGAAGGACAGGGTTAAGTCCTAGCTCTGCAGGATCTGATTAGATGCACCTGCCCATTTTTTTTTTTTTTTTACACCAAGAATCAGAGCCTGTGTTCACTAGGTGTGCGAGTCTGCTGGTGGAGCACAGTGGAGTGTGCTGAAGCTGGCGAGGGTCCAGCCAAAATGTGAGCTGTAGCTGACAAGAGATACGTAGCCAGTTCTCTCTCTGAATTGAGACCACATGGGAAGCTGGGAAAGAAGAGCAGTTTGATTGTGAGAGCTGTAGAGAACCATGTGGAAGCTGCAGCCGGTTCAGTGTGAACTATGCCTGGAGTTGGATCCTTCTGTTCGGTGCTGGAAATCGGGCTGAAGGGGATACCGAGACAGATGGGATTGGGCCTTGTCTTGTGTATGACGTTTGCTCTGGGAGAAAGGACTAATCTGTTCGGGTGAGCCCGCACTCACATATGTGTCTGCTAAATGAACTGGCTATGTGCTATGACACCTTTGTGCCCAGAGGAGGCTGGTTTTGGTTTTGAATCCCTTGGACTTTTCTGAAAATAATAAAACAGGACCAGTTTGGACCAAACGGAATTGCCTGTGTGAACGCTACCTAATGCCTACCTAAGAAAGTGGTTCCCTACAGCATTCATAGACTTCAATGGCTGAATCTTATCCGACGCACGGAAGAAACTAGTGCAGGCTATGGATTTTTTTTTCCACATGTAGATCAATAGCGCTGCCCCATTGAACAACACTGGCGTGAGCGCTGTCAGATATTTCATGGAACAGCAGTTGGACCAAAAATACAGTTGTGTGAATATGGTCTTACAAACAACACAAGGTTTGTCCAAGAAAGCTGCTGAGTCTAAGACTGTCTGAAGTTGGATCCCTGCTCCTAGATCTGAGGTTGTGCACCGACAATGACAAGCATCACTCACAAGCATGTATGCTGCTCCACAAGCAACCTAGGAGCCCCCACAGAGCAGGACGGGCATCCACGAAACTTAGCTTATTTTCCCAGAAATCTATAATAAAATATATCCACAGTTTCTTGTATCAGAGAAATATTCTTCTCTCCTCACTTGTCAGTCACTTCTTCAGTCCTGCACTAATCATTCGTCCTCAAAAGCTAAGAGATAAAATTATACTGGCTGCCTATAAAAGTTTATGGAGAGGAAGGAGAATCTTTTCTTGTACGTGGAGAGAAAAAAAAAAGTTTCTCCACATTCTCCTATGTGACAGGCTGTGAAAATCAGACTGCACTAAGATGGCATCCGAGTGTGGTCCGATATTTTCATGGAAGCATTGACTTGCATTGCTGATTTTGATCAGACGCTCGGATCGATATCAGACACGTCTCTGCAATATTCTGCAGATCACAAAAGAAAAAAAAAAAAAAGAAATCACGGATGTGTGAATGGCCCCATAGACTATCACAGGTACAAGTGCTGTCTGTGAAAACTACAGGTGGCACCAAAACCGGACGACTGAATGAGGCCTAATTCCTCATGTACACACAATACCTTACTCTGAAAAGTCAACTGAAAGGACAGGATCATAGACCCTGGTGCCTGCAGTGTGGGATATCCCCTATGTGAAAGGCCTGCTCCTCCGCACTGAGGTGACAAGTTCCCCTTCATAGCTACACTACAGGGCAGAAGGACGCAGAAGACACACATGGCGACACGGCTACTTACCCCAATTTTAATATAAAGATAAACTGTACAATATGGACTACTTTTAGTAGATCGTAGGACTCAAAAATACCAAGTGCCTTCAGGAACTTTATAAAGCAGAGAAGAACGATGTATCTGGTCAGCCTGCAAAACAGAAACAAGTCAAGTAAGAAGATGGTAATGTGATAATGGCACAGGAGCCAGTGTCACAGTCATATGAGGCTGTGACCATACAACATTCTTGCATCACACATGTCGTCTATTAGGCACTTGTGCCCTCCTGAAGCCCTCCGCTGCTTAGCACCTAACAGTAGCGGAGGCCTCTGTAGGTATGAAAGCCTAGAAGACAAAGCTGTGTGGTAGGGGCGTCCATGGCAATAAAAGAGGGTTTGGGTTATACATCAATATTTATACCCAATTTACTTGTATTATTAAGTGTCCCGATTTCCAAATATCAGTGCGGTTCTGCAGCTCCACACCCCATGTGGGTGACGGGGAGAGGCTGCCCGGCTTCTTTCAATAATTAAGACAGAGAAGGGCGTCTGGTTTGACTTCTAAAATGAGCCAGGTCCCTTCACACACACATTGGAGGGAACCTGGGACAGCACTGAAGATTGGGGGCACCTCTGATAATACGAGTATATCTGTCAGTTCTATATATTTATATTACATACACATTCAAAAGAGGTTTTCAACTGGACAACACCCTTAAAGGTTTCCCAATGCAACACCATGATCTCAATGTTGCCACAGTATAGAGAAGAAGAAGCAGAACAGAATGATATACAGGTTTGTTGGGAAAGGTTTTATTCTTTGTAAGTATTGTATCGTATTCACTGAAATCCCTGGTGTTTGTGTAGATTGGAGTCCAGTGGGCGGTCATTCTAGTAATTGACAGTTCTCTCCTCATGCATGCAAACTAGGAAGGGCCATAAATACGACCATCCAACAAACAATTTACTGATTTTTATGATTTAGGAGACACTAGAAGTCCCAGCATGCTGACAGCTGCTTGCCCCACAAGTGCTGGAGGAGACACTAGAAGTCCCAGCATGCTGATAGCTGCCCACCCCACACAAGTGCTGGAGGAGACACTAGAAGTCCCAGCATGCTGATAGCTGCCCACCCCACACAAGTGCTGGAGGAGACACTAGAAGTCCCAGCATGCTGATAGCTGCCCACCCCCCACAAGTGCTGGAGGAGACACTAGAAGTCCCAGCATGCAGATAGCTGCCACCCCCCACAAGTGCAGGAGGAGACACTAGAAGTCCCAGCATGCTGATAGCTGCCCACCCCCCACAAGTGCTGGAGGAGACACTAGAAGTCCCAGCATGCTGATAGCTGCCCACCCCCCACAAGTGCTGGAGGAGACACTAGAAGTCCCAGCATGCTGACAGCTGCCCACCCCCACAAGTGCTGGAGGAGACACTAGAAGTCCCAGCATGCTGACAGCTGCTCACCCCCCACAAGTGCTGGAGGAGACACTAGAAGTCCCAGCATGCTGACAGCTGCCCCACCCCACAAGTGCTTGAGGAGACACTAGAAGTCCCAGCATGCTGACAGCTGCCCACCCCCCCCACAAGTGCTGGAGGAGACACTAGAAGTCCCAGCATGCTGATAGCTGCCCACCCCCCACAAGTGCTGGAAGAGACACTAGAAGTCCCAGCATGCTGACAGCTGCCCGCCCCACAAGTGCTGGAGGAGACACTAGAAGTCCCAGCATGCTGACAGCTGCCCGCCCCACAAGTGCTGGAGGAGACACTAGAAGTCCCAGCATGCTGACAGCTGCCCCACCCCACAAGTGCTTGAGGAGACACTAGAAGTCCCAGCATGCTGACAGCTGCCCACCCCCCCCACAAGTGCTGGAGGAGACACTAGAAGTCCCAGCATGCTGACAGTTGCCCCACCCCACAAGTGCTGGAGGAGACACTAGAAGTCCCAGCATGCTGACAGCTGCCCACCCCCCACAAGTGCTGGAGGATACACTAGAAGTCCCAGCATGCTGACAGCTGCCCGCCCCACAAGTGCTGGAGGAGACACTAGAAGTCCCAGCATGCTGACAGCTGCCTGCCCCCACAAGTGCTCGAGGAGACACTAGAAGTCCCAGCATGCTGATAGCTGCCCACCCCCCACAAGTGCTGGAAGAGACACTAGAAGTCCCAGCATGCTGACAGCTGCCCACCCCCACAAGTGCTGGAAGAGACACTAGAAGTCCCAGCATGCTGACAGCTGCCCACTCCCCACAAGTGCTGGAGGAGACACTAGAAGTCCCAGCATGCTGACAGCTGCCTGCCCCCACAAGTGCTCGAGGAGACACTAGAAGTCCCAGCATGCTGACAGCTGCCCACCCCCCACAAGTGCTGGAAGAGACACTAGAAGTCCCAGCATGCTGACAGCTGCCCACCCCCCACAAGTGCTGGAGGAGACACTAGAAGTCCCAGCATGCTGACAGCTGCCCACCCCCACAAGTGCTGGAGGAGACACTAGTAGTCCCAGCATGCTGACAGCTGCCCACCCCCCACAAGTGCTGGAGGAGACACTAGTAGTCTCAGCATGCTGACAGCTGCCCGCCCCCCCACAAGTGCTGGAGGAGACACTAGAAGTCCCAGCATGCTGACAGCTGCCCCCCCCACAAGTGCTGGAGGAGACACTAGTACTCCCAGCATGCTGACAGCTGCCCACCCCCCACAAGTGCCAGGGTGGATTGATTTAAATCAAATGATTTTTTTCTATTTAAATCAGATCGATTTAAATCGCGATTTTAATCATGATTTAAATCACTGATTTAAATCAAAAGATTTTTTTTTAATATAAATCACAATTAAAATCTAAAACTTTCAATCATTGTTCAATTAACTCCACACTTCTAGCTTGGTTTCACTTTCTGTAGCTTGGTTTCAGTTTCTTTTTCCATTCAGTTGACATGCCCAAACTTGTTGGATAGTCAGTCAGCAGTACTTGGCTGTAGTAACAATCAAACTTCAGAAGTGATCTGCGTGAGCCATGGCAGGTCGTAAGAGAGACCCTATTTGGGTTCATTTTGTTGAGATGCCAGCAGAGCTTGGAAAGAAAGGTGGGAGAGCAAAGTGCAAATACTGTCAAAAGGATATCCAAGGACTTGTTTGCCGTTTGAAATCACATTATGAAAACTGCAACCAGAAGGGAAATGAAGATGTTGATAGTGATACAACTAATGTCAATGAACCCCCACAGCTTCTTATGCACCAGGACCCTAGCACTAGTGGTAAGTCTGGCAATTACAACCTATTTTAACCCCTCTCTGACATTAGACGTACTATCCCGTCCATAAAACCCGTGCCATTCTGACCATGGACGGGGTAGTACGTCATGCCCTTTAATGCGACATCGCGACTTAAGTAGCGGTGATCGCATTAAAATTCCGACGCCAGCTTACCTCTTGGAAGTTGGCGTCGGCATCCCGGGCTGCGTCCTCCCCCCTCAGGCCTCCCGATCGCTGTGATTGGCTGTTGAATTCTGAACAGCCAATCACAGCCTTTCTCACTGTTTCAGCCAATCAGAGCGGCTAAAACAGTGAGATCGCAGGCTAGGATCGAGTACCGATGTACTCGATCCTAGGCCTGGGCCTAGGAAAGTCCAGACCCCCCCCGGATTGGCGCGATCGCCGATCACATCGATCGCGCCAATCGCAGGGCACAGCCGCGGTATATCCGCGCTGTGCCCTGCCTGTACCTGCCTGGATCGGTGCAGTAATAGCACCGATCCTAGGCCAGGGCCTGTAGGGCATGAAGGAGCTGATTGGCGCGATCGATGTCATCGACGATCGCGCCAATCACAGGGCACAGCAGCGGTGTGACCGCTCTGTGCCCTGCTAGGTGACCTGCCGGTGACCTGCCTAGGAATCGGAGCTGTGAGCTCCGATTACTAGGCCGGTGCCTAGCAACCGGCAATGCAGGGGTCTCCTTTGATTGGTGGGATTGATGTGATCATCGATCCCACCAATGACAGGTCACAGCAGCGATGTGACCGCTCTGTGACCTGTCTGCAAACTGGATCTGACCTGTCTGACCGCACTGCAGGGGTCCTCACACTTGCTGAGGATTCCTGCTGTGCGGTCACACTGCCAGATCTCCTCCTGCGCTGGGCCTTGTGGTGCCACAGTAGCCTGTGACACCACAACTCCTGCTGAAGAGAGAAGAAAGAAGAGAGAAGAAAGAAGAGAGAAGAAAGAAGAGAAAAGAAAGAAAAGACTACAAACGTGAGTTTTTGAGCCCCGATCCCTGCCCGATCCACCCCAATCCCCCCATTCCCCCCTCCCCTTTCCCCCTCTTTTTACCCCCCCTTTGCGCCGCCGAGCGTTGATTGGTGACGCAGTTCACCCATCAACACTTTCGCACCCCCCTCCGTGCGCACATCCAGCAGCCGCAAACTTTGATAAGTGACAGCGGTCACTTATCAGAGCTCGTGCCTGCCGTTTTTTTTTTCACCCCCCCTTTCCGCCACTCCCGTGCGCACATCCAGCAAGCAGCCACGGAACTTTGATAAGTGACACCAGTCACTTATCAGAGCTCGTTCCTGCCGTTTTTTGTTTTTTTTCACCAACTTTTCCGCCACTCCCGTGCGCACATCCAGCAGCCACGGAACTTTGATAAGTGACACCAGTCACTTATCAGAGCTCGTTCCTGCCGTTTTTTTTTTTTTTCACCAACTTTTCCGCCACTCCCGTGCGCACATCCAGCAGCCACGGAACTTTGATAAGTGACACCAGTCACTTATCAGAGCTCGTTCCTGCTGTTTTTTTTTTGTTTTTTTTCACCAACTTTTCTGCCACTCCCGTGCGCACACCCAGCAGCCACGGAACTTTGATAAGTGACACCAGTCACTTATCAGAGCTCGTTCCTGCTGTTTTTTTTTTCATCCCCCTTTCCGCCACTCCCGTGCGCACATCCAGCAGCCGCGGAACTTTGATAAGTGACAGCGGTCACTTATCAGAGCTCGTGCCTGCCAGTTTTTTTTTTCACCCCCCTTTCCGCCACTCCCGTGCGCACATCCAGCAGCCGCGGAACTTTGATAAGTGATAGCGGTCACTTATCAGAGCTCGTGCCTGCCAGTTTTTTTTTTTTCACCCCCCTTTCTGCCACTCCCGTGCGCACATCCAGCAGCTGCGGAACTTTGATAAGTGACAGCGGTCACTTATCAGAGCTCGTGCCTGCCAGTTTTTTTTTTTTTTTTTCACACCTGGGCATTATAAACTTTAGTGAAACACTTGGGGGTTCAAAGTGCTCACCACACACCTAGATAAGTTCCTTAGGGGGTCTAGTTTCCAAAATGGGGTCACATGTGGGGGTTTCCACTGTTTAGGCACATCAGGGGCCCTCCAAACGCGACATGGCGTCCGTTCGCAATTCCAGCCAATTTTGGTTTGGAAAAGTCAAACGGCGCTCCTTCCCTTTCAAGCCCTGCCGTGCGCCCAAACAGTGGTTCCCCCCCACATATGGGGTATCAGCGTACTCAGGACATGTTGGACAACAACTTTTGTGTCCAATTTCTCCTCTTACCCTGGGGAAAATAAAAAATTGGGGACTAAAACATCATGCTTGTGGAAAAAATATGATTTTTTTTCTTCACGGCTCTACATTACAAACTTGCGTGAAGCACTTGAGGGTTCAAAGTGCTCACCACACATCTAGATAAGTTCCTTAGGGGGTCTAGTTTCCAAAATGGGGTCACATGTGGGGGGTTTCCACTGTTTAGGCACATCAGGGGCCCTCCAAACGCAACATGGCGTCCGTTCGCAATTCCAGCCAATTTTGGTTTGGAAAAGTCAAACGGCGCTCCTTCCCTTTCAAGCCCTGCCGTGCGCCCAAACAGTGGTTCCCCCCCACATATGGGGTATCAGCGTACTCAGGACATGTTGGACAACAACTTTTGTGGTCCAATTTCTCCTCTTACCCTTGGGAAAATAAAAATTTGGGGACTAAAACATCATGTTTGTGGAAAAAATATGATTTTTTTTCTTCACGGCTCTACATTACAAACTTGCGTGAAGCACTTGAGGGTTCAAAGTGCTCACCACACATCTAGATAAGTTCCTTAGGGGGTCTAGTTTCCAAAATGGGGTCACATGTGGGGGTTTCCACTGTTTAGGCACATCGGGCCTCTCCAAACGCGACATGGCGTCTGTTCTCAATTCCAGCCAATTTTGGTTTGGAAAAGTCAAACTGCGCTCCTTCCATTCCGAGCTCTGCCGTGTGCCCAAACAGTGGTTTTCCCTCACATATGGGGTATCGGCGTACTCAGGAGAAATTGCACAACAACTTTATCAGTCCTTTTTCTCCTTTTTCCCTTGTGAAAATAAAAAAAATGTTTGTAAAAGATCATTTTTGTGACTAAAAAGTAAAATGTTAATTTTTTCCTTCCACGTTGCTTCAGCTCCTGTAAAGCACCTGAAGGGTTAATAAACTTCTTGAATGTGGTTTTGAGTACCTTGAGGGGTGTAGTTTTTAGAATGGTGTCACTTTTGGGTATTTTCTGCTATATAGACCCCTCAAAGTGACTTCAAATATGAGGTGGTCCCGAAAAAAAATGGCTTTGTAAATTTTGTTGTAAAAATGAGAAATCGCTGGTCAACTTTTAACCCTTATAATTTCCTAACAAAAAAAAATTTTGCTTCCAAAATTGTGCTGATGTAAAGTAGACATGTGGGAAATGTTTTTCTTAACTATTTTGTGTGACATATTTCTCTGTTTTAAGGGAATAAAAATTCAAAGTTTGAAAATTGCAAAATTTTCAAAATTTTTGCCATATTTGCATTTTTTTCATAAATAAATGCAAGTTATATGGAAGAAATTTTACCACTATCATGAAGTACAATATGTCACGAGAAAACAATCTCAGAATCGCGAAGATCCGTTGAAGCGTTCCAGAGTTATAACCTCATAAAGAGACAGTGGTCAGAATTGTAAAAATTGGCCCGGTCATTAACGTGCAAACCACCCTTGGGGGTGAAGGGGTTAACAGACGTTTTACTGGGATGGTTAAAGTCTATGAAAAGAAAAATTTCTAGCACTAGTTCTGGAGTATAGAATTTAAATTTATGTAAAGGCAATATTTCACAGAAGATTAACGTTAAGTAAAAATAAAAGAGTGTGTATACGCCTATTTTTTTTTTATTGTAGGCTACAATTCACTTTTGAAGTCTGCCAAATTTACCATTTTTTTAAAAAAACATTTTTAAAACTTTTGTGACATAATTTTTTTCAGTTGCTCTGATATTACTAGTATTACAGCAACTTCACCGGAAACTTGAGTAGCATAACTTTTGAGACAGCCCTTATAGGACGAGGACCATTACATTGTTCAAAAAGTTTGTTTCAAAATATTTTCGTTATATTTCTTCAAATACGCAGTCGAATTATATTTTTAATTACTGTGCTTTCAGGGTCAAATATGGCTTGTGCTGCACGTGACAATCAATATCTGGGTACAACTTCAACAAAGCAGCCCAACAAAAAACTTTGCGTGCAAAGTGTAGAAAAATTCCTCTTAAAGACTACGACGAGCCAGAAAGAACATTTTGATGAATTAATTGCTAAATTCATATTTGCAACCAATTCTTCTTTCCGACTAGTTGAACACCCATTGTTTGTACAAATGATCGAAGGAATAAGACCAGGCTACAAACCACCAAGTAGATTTGATATCTCAGGAAAACATCTTCAGGCTGTATACAACAAAGAAAGAGCGGCTTGTACAAAATATTTGAAAGACAAAGTTGTTAACATGAGCTTGGATGGTTGGAGCAACATCCACAACGACCCCATAATTTGCACTTGTGTCACAACAGAAGATGGTGAAACTTACCTTACAGACACAATCGACACATCTGGAAATTCACATACTGCTGAATATTTACTTGAAATTGCTAAGAACTCAATTCACCAATGCCAAGAACAGTTTGGATGTAAAGTAAGGAGCTAAGTTACTGATAACGCAAGCAATGTGGCAAAAATGCGAGCGGAACTGGCACATGAGGATGACACAAATGTCATTACATACGGTTGTTCTGCCCATTTGTTGCATCTTTTGGCAAAAGACCTGCATATTTCGGGTGTCAAGGAACACGTTGTAGAAATTGTTAAATATTTCCGCAATAATCATTTTGCACATGCAACCTACAAGGAAATGGGAGGACTGAAGTTGGTTCTACCACAAGATGTTAGATGGAATACCTTGGCTGAATGCTTGGAACTGTTTATTAACAACTGGTCAAAATTAGTGTCCATTTGCGAAACACATCGGATAAAATTGATGCTAATATACGAAGCAAAGTATTAAATCTTGGTGTGAAGAGAAATGCCGAGGACCTTTTGGAAAGGTTAAAGCCAATATCTATTGCGTTGGATAAAATGCAGAAAGATACTGCAACCATAGCTGATGCCACAGAAGTTTGGAAAGATTTAGAAGGTTCGCTAGATCACTTGAACCTCTCAAACAATGTAAAGGTTGCAATACACCACCGCAAGGACCAAGCATTAAAAGAAGAACACTATTTAGCCAATATCTTGCATCCCATCTACAGAGGGAAAAAACTATCTGAGGCGGAAATCAACTCTGCAATGGAGTGGCTCGCCAATACTAACCATGACATTGTGGCAACTGTGCTGAAATTGAAGTGTGAATCTGCACCATTTCAAAAATACATGTTTGCAGATAACGTCGTTAATGAACTAAAACCACTGGACTGGTGGAAGTCGCAATCACTTGTTCTTCCAGCGAAGATAATAAATGTAGCTACTCAGCTACTGACTGCATCGGCTTCATCGGCAGGAGTAGAGAGATTGTTTTCTTCATTTGGTTTTGTGCACACAACAGTCCAAAACCGCTTAGGAACTGCTAAAGCAGGACAACTAGTTTTCCTATTAAAAGTCCTAAATAAACAGTAGACTTAAAGGACTGATGTATTCACTGAAGATGTTTGCTTACTTCAAACGTTAGAGATAGGCTATTGTTAAAAAGTACTTACTCTCTGTAGTTCAATTCTGATTGTTTAATAGTGCAAATAAAAATTATTAGGTTTCATAATCATCAACTGTTTTAATATTTTTACTTGTGTAAAGTAATTTGATTTGCAAAAAGACAAAGTTTTGCTTGTGTACAACTTGATTAAAAAATCCTATTTAAATCAAAAAAATCCGATTTAAATCAAAAAAATCCGATTTTTTTGATTTTTTTAAAAAAAATCATGATTTTTATCCACCCTGACAAGTGCTGGAGGAGACACTAGTAGTCCCAGCATGCTGATAGCTGCCCACCCCCCACAAGTGCTGGAGGAGACACTAGAAGTCCCAGCATGCTGATAGCTGCCCACCCCCCACAAGTGCTGGAGGAGACACTAGAAGTCCCAGCATGCTGATAGCTGCCCACCCCCCCACAAGTGCTGGAGGAGACACTAGAAGTCCCAGCATGCTGATAGCTGCCCACCCCCCACAAGTGCTGGAGGAGAAACTAGAAGTCCCAGCATGCTGATAGCTGCCCGCCCCCACAAGTGCTGGAGGAGACACTAGAAGTCCCAGCATGCTGACAGCTGCCCACCCCCCACAAGTGCTGGAGGAGACACTAGAAGTCCCAGCATGCTGACAGCTGCTCACCCCCCACAAGTGCTGGAGGAGACACTAGAAGTCCCAGCATGCTGACAGCTGCCCACCCCCCACAAGTGCTGGAGGAGACACTAGAAGTCCCAGCATGCTGACAGCTGCCCACCCCCCCACAAGTGCTGGAGGAGACACTAGAAGTCCCAGCATGCTGACAGCTGCCCACCCCCCACAAGTGCTGGAGGAGACACTAGAAGTCCCAGCATGCTGACAGCTGCCCACCCCCCACAAGTGCTGGAGGAGACACTAGAAGTCCCAGCATGCTGACAGCTGC
Organism: Oophaga sylvatica; assembly: GCA_033576555.1. Taxonomy (NCBI): domain Eukaryota; kingdom Metazoa; phylum Chordata; class Amphibia; order Anura; family Dendrobatidae; genus Oophaga; species Oophaga sylvatica. The sequence goes on from JARQOD010000001.1 coordinate 934,149,208, forward strand.
CCACCCCCCACAAGTGCTGGAGGAGACACTAGAAGTCCCAGCATGCTGACAGCTGCCCACCCCCACAAGTGCTGGAGGAGACACTAGAAGTCCCAGCATGCTGACACTGCCCCCCCCACAAGTGCTGGAGAGACATAATGATTGCCAAAGGACAGTTCTCGTCGTACCACAAGTGCTGGAAGAGACACTAAATCCAGCATGCTGATAGTGCCACCCCACAAGTGCTGGATGGAAGACACAAATCCAGCATTGAAGCTGCCCACACCCCCACAAGTGCTGGAGGAGACACTAGAAGTCCCAGCATGCTGATAGCTGCCCACCCCCCACAAGTGCTGGAGGAGACACTAGAAGTCCCAGCATGCTGACAGCTGCCCACCCCCCACAAGTGCTGGAGGAGACACTAGAAGTCCCAGCATGCTGATAGCTGCCCCCCCCCACAAGTGCTGGAGGAGACACTAGAAGTCCCAGCATGCTGATAGCTGCCCACCCCCACAAGTGCTGGAGGAGAACTAGAAGTCCAGCATGCTGATAGCTGCCCCCCCCACAAGTGCTGGAGGAGACACTAGAAGTCCCAGCATGCTGAAGCTGCCCACCCCCCACAAGTGCTGGAGAGAACTAGAAGTCCCAGCATGCTGACAGCTGCCCCCCCCACAAGTGCTGGAGGAGACACTAGAAGTCCCAGCATGTGACAGCTGCCCACCCCCACAAGTGCTGAGAGACACTAGAAGTCCCAGCATGCTGACAGCTGCCACCCCCACAAGTGCTGAGAGACACTAGAAGTCCCAGCATCTGACAGCTGCCCACCCCCCACAAGTGCTGGAGGAGACACTAGAAGTCCCAGCATCTGACAGCTGCCCACCCCCCACAAGTGCTGGAGAGACACTAGAAGTCCCAGCATGCTGACAGCTGCCCACCCCCCACAAGTGCTGGAGGAGACACTAGAACCCAGCATGCTGAAGCTGCCCACCCCCACAAGTGCTGAGAGACACTAGAAGTCCCAGCATGCTGACAGCTGCCACCCCCACAAGTGCTGGAGGAGACACTAGAAGCCCAGCATGCTGAAGCTGCCCACCCCCACAAGTGCTGGAGGAGACACTAGAAGTCCAGCATGCTGACAGCTGCCACCCCCACAAGTGCTGGAGGAGACACTAGAAGTCCCAGCATGCTGAAGCTGCCCACCCCCCACAAGTGCTGGAGGAGACACTAGAAGTCCCAGCATGCTGACAGCTGCCCACCCCCCACAAGTGCTGGAGGAGACACTAGAAGTCCCAGCATGCTGATAGCTGCTATCCCCCCCACAAGTGCTGGAGGAGACACTAGAAGTCCCAGCATGCTGATAGCTGCCCGCCCCCACAAGTGCTGGAGGAGACACTAGAAGTCCCAGCATGCTGACAGCTGCCCACCCCCCCACAAGTGCTGGAGGAGACACTAGAAGTCCCAGCATGCTGACAGCTGCCCACCCCCCCACAAGTGCTGGAGGAGAGCACACACAGGCACTGCCTTGGACACCTCCTCACCTGGACTCCGGGGCGTCCACAGGCCCCAGCCTGCCGCTGCTCATCACATTGCTGCTGTACTTCTCGTCCATGCTGGCGGCTCCTTATAACGTCATGTAGCTGCTGCTGGACTCTGCCCCCTCCCGTCTACAGGCCGGGACACCCGCGGAGGGCCCTGCTGGACGGCGAGTACATGAAAGGAACCGAGTGACAGCCGCAGCCCGGACACATATTCCGGATACACAGCCTCCAGCACTGCCAGCTCGCCGGCCTGCAGTGCTGATGGACAGGAAGCGTCACCGGTCACATGGTAGCTACAGTACGGAAGGCGACTGGGGAAAATCTTTCTCCCATACGTGTAAGAAGCGTTTTCCCGAGAAGTACAGGGAGGCGGTGGGGACAAACTTCGTGGCATTGTGGTTCCTGGTCTTTTGAGACAGGAAAAAGTTCCAATGACTGCATCCCACGTGATACATCCACTTTATTACAGCATTATAATGGAGATATCTGACAGACAGCTTTAAAGGGAATCTGTCACCCCATTTTGGCTATATCAGATAAAGCTATGACTGAATAGTGCGTCCCATAAGCAATCTATCGGTATGCAGCTTATATCCTCCTGACACCCCCGTTTTCATGCCAAAATACCTTTGTAAAGTTCGGATTTCGGTATACAAATCTGTTTTTTTCTGCCTCCCTCCCCCCGCTCCTCGGCTTCTCTTGCGTAGGTCTTGCGTAGTGTTTCCGTGATTGCGCGTGTTAAAATCCTATCGCGCATGCACAGTGTGCTGTGCCCAACAGTGGGCAAAGCATAAAATCATTACAGCGCTACTATTTTCGGTCACTTTCCTTGCCCCGGAAATGACTGCTTGCCTTGGACGACTTCCGGGGCAAGGAAAGTGACTGAAAATATTTGCGCATGCGCTGTGATGATTTTATGCTTTGCCTACTGTTGGGAGAAGCACACTGCGCATGTGCGGGGGCCCTGTTTCGACGTACAGGAAATAAAAAGTGCGTAGGGCAAGAATGGAGGCGGTGGGGGGATGCGAATAAACGCCGCCTATCGGACCGAGCCGCAAATATTTGCATACAGAAATATGAAGTTTACAAAAGTATTTTGCCATGAAAACTTGGGTGTCAGGAGATATGATAGGTACCTATAGATTACTTATGGGACGCACTATTCAGTCATGTCTTTATCTGATATAGCAAAAATGAGGTGACAGATTCCCTTTAATTCACTGCCTAACACACCACGTGAACTGGGAAGAAGATGGTGGCCCCAGAAATAGACGACCAATGTGATAGTTTGTGCCGCAGTGTGTGTACACAGTTATTTTTAAAATAAAAGGTCACCTAAGGCCTCCCCGTCCCGAGTGGATCAGTTTACTGCTGTTGGTTCTGCATTGACTGAAGAAGGCAAATACAGGTGCTTCTCACAACATTAGAATATCACCAAAGAGTTAATTTATTTCAGTTCTTCAATACAAAAAGTGAAACTCATTATATAGTCATTACAAAGAGTGATCTATTTCACGTGTTTATTTCTGTTACTATTGATGATTATGGCTAAGGCTACTTTCACATTTGCGCTCGGGCGACCTGCGCCTATCTGCGCACGGCCGCCGCTAAGCTCCGCCCCCGGCCGCGCCTCCTCCCGGCGGCTCCGCCTATGGGCGCATGACGGCGCATGCGACCTGTGTACCCTATCTTTATCATTGGGTACGCAGGCCGTGCGCAGTATGCGTTTGACTGCGCATGCGTCCTTTTTGATGGTGCGCCGAGCGCACTAAAATGCAACATTGTGCGCTTTGGTGCACTCGGCGCAGCGTCAAAAGGACGCATGCGCAGTCAAACGCATACTGCGCACGGCCTGCGTACCCAATGATAAAGATAGGGTACACAGGTCGCATGCGCCGTCATGCGCCCATAGGCGGAGCCGCTGGGAGGAGGCGTGGCCGGGGCGGAGCTTAGCGGCGGCCGTGCGCAGATAGGCGCAGGTCGCCCGAGCGCAAATGTGAAAGTAGCCTTACAGCCAATGAAAACCCAAAAGTCATTATCTCAGTAAATTAGAATACTTTATAACACCCGAAATGTTGTCCTACTGAAATGTATGTTCAGTAAATGCACTCAATACTTGGTCGGGGCTCCTATTGCATCAATTACTGCATCAATGCGGCGTGGCATGGAGGTGATCAGCCTGTGGCACTGCTGAGGTGTTATGGAAGCCCAGGTTGCTTTTACAGCAGCCTTCAGCTCATCTGCATCATATATCACTAGAATAAGGCCAGGGACACACTCACCGTACAAAAATACGGACCGTATTTTACGGGCGTATTATGCCAAAATGTTGCTGGCACACCAATCCGTATTTCATGCGTTTTCAGGGTGCGGCTGCGTATTTTGCGCATGTAAGCATCCGTATGCAATCCGTATGGCATCCGTATAGCGTATTTTTCTTGCAGCCTTGCAAAATGGACATTTAACGGTTTTTAGGCCTGAAACTCATTCAAATCATCACCAGCAAGGCTATTTATTGGCTCTGCATCCGGTTGAAACCCCCAATCTTGCCATTTTTGTGGTCTGCTTGTGTTGAAGGGCTGCTGCTTGCTTGCCAACATGTCTGACACTCTTTAGTTCACCCCAAATGATAGAGCATTGTACAACTGGGTTTAGTCCCGCCGCTTTAGCCAGCCTTACCCAGTGATCGTTGATCCGCGAAGGAGGAGGCGAATGTGGGGTTGTCTGCATTTGAGGCAACCACTCAATAAAGCCCATTTTCACGGGCTGTATGCATGTCTGCAGACTCTTCCATATTATTTTGTCCAGTTTTGTCTGATGACCATTCCCAGATTTGAGGTTTTGGGGGAGATTGTGCGGGCAGGGATCACCTAGCAGGATGCGGAAAGCTATCTGTGCACAGGAGCGACTTCTCCTTACGCAACCGTCTGGATTTCTGACCTACATACTGTCTATTGATGATGTGTTTTACCACTAGTTTCCATTTACCCTTATGGCTGTTGCAGAAATATCCTCATAATCTAGCCCATATCTGACCGTCAAATACCTGAACAATGATGTGAATATTGACTTTAGAGGAAAATGGTACTTGGCCTACATGTAACTTATGATTGTTTGGACATTCAGTCATGTAAGGGTTATGTATAAGTGTGTTTGATTAATCTTTGTGCATGTGCATTGATTGTTCTCTGTACATTGGGTTACTTGTCGCTTCTTAACTACTGACATATCCTATTCCGCACTCCATCTGCATTTTTTTATTGGCACGTCCAACATCTCTGCCATTGTTCGTTATACCTGCTCACAACTGTGTTACAGACTTCATCAACTGGTGATGGCTGAGCCAAAGATGGGAGAGTGGAAGAGGATTGCCAGGGGATTTGAGGACCAATGCAACTTCCCATATTCTCATAGTATCTGTCTGGTGTTAATGGTCATAACAGATGTGTTTGTGTTTGAGTACAAAGAAGTAATGAAGAAACACTCTAAATTTTTTTAAAAAAAATATATTTATATGTGTAAACTGCCACTTGAGGTAGTGACTACCATATTAGCTTCATATGGTATATTTCGTTACATCACAATAGTGTAAGTGTGCAGTGATAGACAATGAAAAAAATAAGGCATCACAACATTACAAATTCTTCCATACATAATAGTATGTAAAGGGCAAAACCAATAGTGACTATGGGTAATGCTGATCATATGTTACACATATGTTTAGTTGACAAGATTATACTACGTTAAATATGCCGTAGGCAACATGGAGTGAAATTACATTTAAACAAATAACCAACTTTCACTATCACTAGTGAGCACCATATCTGCCCCATATGGATTAGGTTCTAAGACTAGACTAATGCAATGATGCATTAGCCAACAATTTTTAACATGGATGGGGACAAAATAACAAACATTGGTAGAAATAATAATATCTAACGAAATAATAATAATTTCCCATATCCCACATACCAGCAGCTAAGTACCATATGGTATTTGTAGGCATTCAGATTAGTGCAAATATGCGTTACACAACATGTTGTTAAAATAAATGATAAAAAATAAATTACATTTCTCGCAGATATTGAAAAGAATATAGGTTGACTATGCCTAGTGAACAGCATATTGCTAGCATATGTTGTTTACAGGCATCTATATTACTGCTAATGTCTTAGACACAATAGGAGGATAAAGTAAATATAAAACCATTACTAACTGGTTTTTCAATCATAAAATATAAGTTACATACTAAATCACAGCTTGTGGTATGTGGGTGGTGGGGTTGGCGGCTTCCCAGCATCTCTTTGTGGTTGGGTAGGATCACCACCTTGACCATCACCCAGTTGGGTTACATTTTCAGGCCCCTGAGCTAACATCTGGCCATGGTCAGGTTGGTGTGTGGGCACATTGCCATACAGATAAGGGAGATTATATTCCTGTCTAAGATGATACCCACGAGAATCATACCCCCCAATATGACCATGTTGAGCACATCCAGGTTGGGACCAGCCTCCAACACTGGATCTGTACAAGTGGTCATATTGTTAAGTCGGATTATAGGCAGCCATTTGACCCTGTTGTTGCCAACGTTGTTTCAGTGGGGGAATGGGTAGAGGTGTAGGCGCCCGTGCAGGAGGCTCATCGGATCTGTTGGGAAAGGAAAGGGGATTAGAACATGTTTGAGAGGTGACTCTAAACTGCATATGTGGTATGTGGTGTGATGTATGTACTTACGGTTTGAGATCCAGAATAGGTGCAAGAAAACCCAGCCTAAGTAAATGTACTTTCGCTTTCTGGGTGCTGCTGACCCGCTCTTGCTCCTCTGCTGGCGTTGGCGCCTATATTGGTCGCACCTGCTTCTCCATCTTCTTATAACATCATTCACTGCAATGAGACATATAATGTAATCATTTAGCTAGCTGGACAAAGCCTAATAATTCTGCAGACACGTTATATAGTAATGGGGGTCTAGTAGGATGGGACTATACTACAAATTTGGCGGATAAAATAAGACAATTAAATGGGGGGCTAATTCTGCGCTAGAACTACGCTGTCAGCGTTAAGAAAATTGGCAAACAATCATGTAACTTACTGCTTCGCTGATGCTTCTCGCGTGGGCTGTCGCCAAAGTGGGGAAACATCTGGCCACAGATGCGCCTCCATCCCGCCTCTTTCCTTGCGCGTTCCACATAATGTGCATCTATTTTGTGGCACATTTCGGCCCTCTCATGCAGCAAGAATCTCAACATGTCCACATTGATGAGCGTAGGCATCATGGCCGACTCCGTGGAGGCGTCCTTCCGGGATGTCTGGCGCTCTTTTTGAGCTAATTTGCATGTGTCAGCTTCCTCCTGCATGTGTTGCACCATTTCCTGTGAGCTGCAGAAGTCTTCCGTATTTCTCGCAAGTCACACGTCTGGTCCGTGTGTAATCCGTTGTTTTCTCGCACCCATTGACTTTCATTGGCGTACAACGGGCGTAATATGCGTACAATCGCAGCATGCTGCGGGTGTCTCACACCGTAAGATACGGCCGAGAAAAATATGCATGATCAGAGCTACCCCATAGAGAAGTTTTGGTCCGTGTGTAATGCGTGGTTTTTATGCCTCTCACTCGTCCGTATTCCTACTTAGTGTGACGCCGGCCTACGCCCGTTGTACGCCAATGAAAGTCTATGGGTGCGAGAAAACAACGAATTACACACGGACCAGACGTGTGACTTGAGAGAAATACGCACTGGTGTCCTTTAGAAAAGCCGGCAATTCATCCCCGGCTATACTGTAAAATCACACTGACAGGGTTAATAAAGAATAGAAAGAATAGATATATACACATAGAATAAATATATATATATACATGTCATTGTGACACATATATATATATATATATATATATTTATATTTATAGTTCATGCACTATAGTATAATACATCACAATAGTATACATAGTATAATAGCCGCTAATTCAATTGCCAGCTTTTGTGAAATTACAGACCCGACATGAAATGACACATGGTTTACATACAGTTAACCATGTCATTTCATGTAGTTTGATATATAGTTTTAGGGGTTTATGAAAGGTGAATTTGTTGAAAAAAAATGCGTGGGCTCCCGCGCTATTTTCTCAACCAGACAGACAAAGCCAGCGAGTGGGGGCAGATAATAATAGCCTAGGGAGGGTGCATTTATTTTGTGCCCCCCTGGCTACTAACATCTGCCCCCTGCCACCCCAGAAAAGGCAAATTTATAATTAAATTCGCCCTTTCTGGCACTTAGCCCGTCTATTCCCATTGCCCTGTAGCGGTGGCGAATGGGTTAATAATGGGTTAAAGCCACCCATCTTTATAAATGGATATTGTCGATAGTACTAGAAAAAACCTGTCATTTGTTTGACATTGTGAGATACCGCAGTTGACAGTATCTAACTTAAATCCGATCAAAGCTGGTGTTTCTTGTGCTAACACACAGATGACAGCATGGAAAACACTCGATGTTCGGGCTGCAGAACCCGAACAGTAACACAGATTTCCTAGAGAAGTCCGTGTTCAGGATCTGTGCACGGACACTAAGTGTTCGGTACAGACCCTGAACTTTACCGTTCAAGTTCGCCCATCACTACTTACAACATATTCAGAGGACTCATGTACTTGTTACAAGAACATTGAGTGCCATTTAACACCTCGCTATATTGTAAAGGCGCCGAGCATTTTTCAACATGTTTTCTGTTGCAAAAAATATACCAACTTTTGGTGTTTTTACACCAGTCTTGGACAGTTCTGCATCAGTTTTTGGAAAGCTGACAAACTATGAGTGGGCATGGATAAGCATGGTCAGCAAATTCATGATAATTTACGCCACAATAGTGGTGTAAATTATGACAAATGTATTACAGTGCAGAAAATTGGAGTACATTTGCTGTGATGGTAGCTGGAAAATGTGCCAATTTCATTAAAAAGCACACACCTCCAGCACACTCTTTATGAAGACTGGTGTGCAAAACAACAGTTTTGACAAATTGTAGACTGAATTTCCACTGTAAAAGGTATTTTACTGATGTCCTAATCTGATTATAGGATGAGACAGCAGCACTTACAAAGACCCTTCTTGGCTCTGACCTAATTTTCAGACAAGGCGAGACAGTCAATGTCAGAAGGTCATTAACCCTAAAGGCTAGCAGATGCTTTGCAGGGAAAGCAAAGTAAACTATACTATTAACCTGTTATTAGAAAAGCAGCACAATGTTTGGCACAAATACATGTAATTCATAGTGGTGTAGCAGCGCAAGTCTGAGTTTAGTACATAGATATGGTACCAGAACCGAGATGTGTGTCAGGCTGTGATTGGAGACCTGGGGCAGCTGGTTGTGGCGCACCTGGAAGCAGAATCCTGGCTGCGCCAGATGAATCCTGGAATCCAGACAACGCTGGTCAAGGCCCGAAGACCCGATCTATGCTAGGCAAGTTCTGGAGCCTAGACTACACCAGTCGAGGCCTGAAAAACAGACCTGCGCCGGTTAAGATCTAGAGCCTAGACGACGCCAGTCAAGAGCCGAGACCCAGATACATCTGCTGTTGGTCAAGCACCTAAGATCCGTTATGAAGCTCCGCTAGTGGTGGAAAACTGGGGTGGTGAACGGAAGGCACAAGTGGCCGGGCCATTACTTCTGACACTGACGTACAGTACAGTGGTCAGTCGGGGTGGTGCAACAGACAGGGTGGGGACCGCCCAGAGAGCGAGAGGCACCAAGAGCATGGATAGACTTTATCAAGTCTTGCGGCCTAGTGAAAATAACTGGAGACACCTGTTACGTCCTACTGTATAAAGGGGATCAATATAGTGGTAACCTTATTACTGTGGACATTGCTCTCATAAGGAATGGGATGTATTTAATGTAATGAAATCCCTATGAAAGAGTTATAGTACATTGATAACAATTGTGATATTATCATAGATGCAATATTGTACCCTGTAATTACCCTGTTATCCCTGAACTATTCGTTGTGCAAATCACTCCCTTTTCTATATTCATACCCAGAAGAAATAGTTAAAGGGTATGTGCTCCCCTGGCCGGTCCGCTGCAGTAATGGTACTGAGTTATAGCGGTTTCGAGTGCTGGTCGAGCTCGACCAGGGAGCATGCCAGTCTTTGTCAATTGTGGGGTTAATAATAAAAATAATTAAAAGGTTTCTGACCCCAATTGGTATGTTTAGCCTGGTATGGCCGGACACTGATGAGGGTCCCTGGAAGTTAGGGGGTGATGGACAGTGCCAGATGATTAACCCCTTCCCAACTAGGCCTGGCTCTCAGGAAAGTTGGAGCAGGAATGGTGCAGCAGAGAAAAATTAGCAGTAGGCTGGGGTCAGACTTGCGAGAAACTTGCACGAGTCTCATGTGAGTCTCTCGTATCTACACCCGGCGCTGCTGCCGACCTTCGGCCAAGTCTGAGGTCCAGAGCACTCTGGAAGAGGTTTTCATCCAAGATATCTCTGTACTACCGCATTCATGTTTCCTTCAATTGCAACCAGTCGTCCTGTTCCAGCAGCTGAAAAACACCCCCATAGCATGATGCTGCCACCACCATGTTTCCCTGTTGGGGTTGTATTGGGCAGGTGATGAGCAGTGCCTGGTTTTCTCCACACATACCGCTTAGAATTATCACCAAAAAGTTCTATCTTCGTCTAATCAGACCAGAGAATCTTATTTCTCATAGTCTGGGAGTCCTTCACGTCTTTTTTAGCAAACTCTATGCGGGCTTTCATATGTCTTGCACTGAGGACAGGCTTCCATCAGGCCACTTTGCCATAAAGGCCCGACTGGTGGAGGGCTGCAGTGATCGTTAAACTTATGGAACTTTCTCCCATCTCCCTACTGGATCTGTGGAGCTCCGCCACAGGGATATTGGGGTTCTTATTTACCTCTCACCAAGGCTCTTCTGCCATGATTGCTCAGTTTGGATGGACGTCAGGTCTAGGAAGACTTCTGGTGGCCCCAAACTTCTTCCATTTAAGGATTATGGAGGCCACTGTGCTCGTAAGAACCTTGAGTACTGCAGAAATTCTTTTGTAACCTTGACCAGATCTGTGCCTTGCCACAATTCTGTCTCTGAGCTCCTTGGCTAGTTCCTGTGACATCATGATTCTCATTTGGTCTGACATGCACTGTGAGCTGTGAGGTCTTATATAGACAGGTGTGTGCCTTTACAAATCAAGTCCTATCAGTTTAATTAAACACAGCTGGACTCCAATGAAGGAGTAGAACCATCTCAAGGAGGATCACAAGGAAATGGACAGCATGATACGTAAATACCAGTGTCTGAGCAAAGGGTCTGAATACTTATGACCATGTGATATTTCAGTTTTTCTTTTAATAAATTTGCAAAAATTTCTACATTTGTTTATCTTCAGACAAGATGGGGTGCAGAGTGTACATTAATGAGAAAAAAAATGACCTTTTTTGAATTTACCAAATGGCTGCAATGAAACATAGAGTGAAAAATGTAGAGGGGTCTGAACACTTTCCGAACCCACTGTATGTATGGAGATAGTCTGTTATAACATATCAGAGGTACTGAACTCTTTATCATTTATGTATGAAAATATTTTGTTACATGACTTATTGTCGATATTTAACTCTTTACCACTCCGCTGTTGTTTGCACATCTGTATATGAACATACAGCACGATAGAACGTCAGTGGTAATTAACTCTTCATCATCCAGCCGCCGTCACCCGTCCGCTCCCAGGTATGAAGCTGCAGCACACAATAACCTGTCATCCTTATTTATAGACCTGTAGTCACCATGTTTCCGTGTATACATGTCATCTCTCCGTATTTACCCTCTTTTCTATCAATATTATTACTTCTTATAATTTACGCATCCATTCGACACAAACATTTTTATTTGATAACACAATGTAGCAATTATTTTCTGTCCGCTGTTTTCGATGACAGTCGAGGATGATCGCGGTGACAGGTTTCCTATTGCGATGATGTGTTGGATTTTGAAGGACGTTTTTTTTTTCCTAATCCTGGTGGCGGCAGTGAAAGGTACCTGGTAACTGGTGATAAGAGCGAGAGCAGAATGAGCAGCAGCCAATGGTAAAAGTGGCATATGACATCATGACGTCGCCTTCCCATTGGCTCGCGGTGTTAACACTGAGCTTCATTCAGCCAGCAACAGTCTTATGAATTCACCACGCAGCAGCCGAGCCTGGCGAGATCTGTCCCAGGGCGGCATTGCTAGAGGTGACTGTTCTGCTTCTTGGAGGCTAGCAACAGAGGGATGAAAAGACCTGCATGCATTGGGAATCACGTGCTCCCCGTAGCCACTTACTGTGCTTTCTGATCACTATGCAGATTTTTGTATATGGAGCTATGCACTTAATTAATCCATATTTCTTATCTCGTCTTTTTTTTAAATTAGATTTAGCTTCCTTATAATCTGCTTAGGACACTTTAGGAAAACTGCGATTAAATGATGGTGTGTGCTATGTACCGCTGCATATGACCTAGATAGTAACTTCATTCTTTTCTTTAAAGAGATAGTGAAAAGATAACAAGTTATCCTCTATATAGGGGAAATAATGATCGATGGGGGTCCAACCGAGAACAGGGATCTGGAATCCACGGAGTCGAGCACAGCGTTCTGCTATTTCTGGCAGTCCCATGTCAATGAATGGAGAGGAAGTCAAGCATGTGCACCTCCACTTCATTCAGCACAGAGAGCCCTGAAATCGGAGCTCCCTATAGATAATTTAATATCTTGGGAATAAACCTTTAATTCAGATATAAATCAGCACAATGGACCAAAGATTTTCTCTTTTGGCCAAAGTAGAAATAAATGGCCACAATGTATATCTGATTTTTTTTATTCACAGGGGTGGTATAATTCTTATATAAAATAAATAGCTGATTGTTTGTCCTGTCACAAGTCATATGTCCAAGTTCAGGTTGGCGCATGAAAAATTAAAATATTCACGTCGTCCACAAATGGCGGATGTGATTTATTCTGCGAGCCCGTAAACATGTGGACAGGTGCAGGAGCTGACTTTTATTGCTTGCTGTGATTTTTATTTCATCACATGGACCATAGATTCATATGGAAAATCATTTGTATGTAAACACAGTCATTTAAACTATTCTTGGTCACTGTGCTGTCCGTCTGAATGAAGCCCAAGAGATTGCAGTCTAAAAGAGGCTTCGTGGAAATCTTTTTGTCTGTTCTTATGTTATAAGTTGCAGTCATAGAAAATTCTACATATAGAAGAACAAAGGCTCTCGCTTTCCAATGTGTCTTTTGTTGTCATGTACTGAGCTTCAGTTCCCTGTTCTACCACTAGATGGCAGTGCTTCCCATCAGAAGAACACAAAGTCCCTTTTCAACAATGTGTGGTATATACTGTATATATATATATATGTTGAGTATTGAGGAGCAGTATATCTATCTTCCTTTGTGTGTGTAACATTGTAATACTGAAAAGAGTTGAATCCTTTGTCATGAACAACTCTAATGACCTCTATATGTGTAATCACGATATATATGCTAAAAATGAAATCACTATATACTGCACAGGTGACAGCTGCGTTTACTATAGGATGAGAGGACATTCATAGATTTAGTGTGTAAGGTGACTGCATTCAAGGTGATCAACATAGGAGTTTATTTCTTGTTCTTACATGGTATTTATATATTTTACTTGCTTATATATCACCAATAATTTTCAATGAGTTTTTCAGACATCATCACTGTCCCCGATGGGGCTCATAATCTAAATTCAGTATGTCTTTGGAGTGTGGGAGAAAATCGGAGAACCCGGAGAAAACCCACACAAACACGGGGAGAACATAGAAACTCCTTGCAGATCATAGAATCATAGAATGGTAGAGTTGGAAGGGATCTCCAGGTTCATCGTGTCCATCCCCCTGCTCAAAGCAGGATTCACTAAACCGTCTCAGACAGATAACTGTCCAGCCTCTGTTTGAAGACTTCCATTGATGGGAGACTTCACCACCTCTCGTGGCAGCCTGCTCCACTCATTGATCACCCTCACTGTCAAAAAGTTTTTCTAATATCTAATCTGTAACTTCTCCTTTTCAGTTTCCTTCCATTGCTTCTCGTGTTTCCATGTGCAAATGAGAATAAGGATGATCCCTCTACACTGTGACAGCCCTTCAGATATTTGTAAACAGCTATTAAGTGTCTTCTTAGCCTTCTTTTTTTTGCAAGCTGAACATTCCCAGATTCTTTAACCGTTCCTCATAGGACATACTTTGCAGTCCGCTCACGTTCCTGGTTGCTCTTCTCTGAACTTGCTCCAGTTTTTCAATGTCTTTTTTAAAATGTAGTGCCCAGTATTGGATACAGTATTCCAGATGAGGCCTGACCAAGGAGGAGTAGAGGGGGATAATTACTTCACATGATCTAGACTCTATGCTTCTCTTATTACATCCTAGAACTGTGTTTGCCTTTTTTGCTGCTGCATCACACTGTTGACTTGTGCAGCATGTGATTTATTAGTATACCCAAGTCTTTTTCACACGTGCTGATGCTTAGTTCTATTCCTCCCATTCTATAGATGTAACTTTCATTTTTCTTGCCCAGATGTACAATTTTGCATTTCTCCATTTAAATACCATTCTATTAGTCGCTGCCCATTGTTCAAGCTTATCTAGATCCTTCTGAATCCTTTCTCTGTCTTCTCTAGTGTTAGCTATCCCTTCTAGCTTTGCATCTTCTGTAAATTTGATTAGTTTACCTTCAGTTCCCTTATCTCGATCATTTATAAAAATATTGAACAATACTGGGGCCAGGACAAAGCCTTGTGGTATTGTAAGGGACGGACTGGACGATAGTCATGGCCACGGACACTAGGATATCGGTGTCCAGACCGTCCCCTGTTATGAATGTGCTAGAGATGATTTCTGAGCAGAGGCTCCCTCTGGTGGTTACACACAGTACTGAACCTTTCAGCGAGGAATGGCAATCTGGGATCGCTGACTGGTCTGATATAAGGGGGGTTCCCTCCCTTGCCGGTGATCAAATGTTCTTGTCTCAGTTGTGGTTCCTGGTTCATTTGGAAGTTTGCTGAGTCTTGCCTGCATCTTCTGCTTTCAGATAAGATATTTTCTGCTTTTTATTTTGTGCTTGCTTTTTGCATAGTTCTCTGCACTTTTGTGGAGGTCAGCCAGGTCCCCTTCTGGGGCCTGTGCTCCTCTCAGTTTATCTGTAGTCACTGTTATTTGTTCATTTGTTTTTTCCTGTTTTTTCAGTGGCTGCGGCTTAGTTTTGTTAGTTGTGTGGTTAGTTCAGGTTACTGCAATCCAATAGGTTCCAGCCTCTCTGGTGTATTGCCGTTTTTGTTTTTTCTCCTCAGCTACCTAAACATAACAGTATCACCGGCCTTACTGAAAATTATATGGTACTCACAAAAGGGAAAAATAGTGTGGAAAAAAAAAAGTTGTCAGAGATTTTTTTTTTTCCTGTTTGTGGCATTTTTTCCCTCTTTTCCTCTGGGTGCTGGGGAGGATTTTATTTTCTCTCTCTCAATGGAGCTTGCACAGTTGTCTGGCCGTGTGGATCAGCTTGCCACTGAGGATTGGAGTATTGCTACCTATTTTGCTGGGTTGCCGATTGTGGAACCTAGGATTCCCATGCCAGATTTGTTTTTGGGGGATAGGGCTAAATTTCTGAATTTCAAAAATAACTGTAAGTTGTTTTTTGCCTTAAAGCCTAAGTCCTCAGGGAACGCAGCACAGCAGGTTCAAATAGTCATCTCTCTCCTGCGCGGCGACCCTCAGGATTGGGCTTTTTCCCTGACACCTGGGGATCATGCTTTGAATGATATTGATGTATTTTTTCTGGCTCTGGGGTTATTGTACGATGAACCTAATGTCACTGATCAAGCTGAAAAAGCCTTGTTGGCATTAAATCAGGGGCTTGAAGACGCTGAGTTGTACTGTCAGAAATTCCGAAAGTGGGCAGTCCTGACCAAATGGAATTATGATTCTTTGACAGCCCTTTTTCGGAAGGGGCTGTCAGAGAATGTAAAGGATGTTATGGTGGGATTCCCTGCTCCCTCTGGTCTCAATGATTCTATGTCATTGGCTATTCAAATTGACAGACGTTTGCGTGAGCGCAGAGGTATGCGTGGGATAGTGTTGCCTTGTGAGCCAGCTTCTGAGCCCATGCAGTGTGATGGAGTGACTTCTGGGGCACAGCGTCATGAGTTTCGAAAGCTCAATGGGTTATGTTTCTACTGTGGTGACGCCTCTCATGCTATTTCAGTCTGCCCTAAGCGGGGAAGACGTTTTGCACGCTCAGTTGTCTTGGGTAGTGTTCAGACTAAATTTCTGTTGACTATTACCCTGATTTGCTCCCTGTCCACATTTTCTGCTCAGGCTTTTGTTGATTCAGGAGCAGCTATTAACCTGATGGATTTTGACTTTGCCAAACGTTGTGGGTTTCCCATGATACCCCTGCGGAAGTCTATTCCCCTACTGGGCACTGATTCTACCCCTTTGGCGGAGAATAAGCCCCAGTTTTCTACTCAGATGATAATGAGGGTTGAACCAGATCATCAGGAGAGTTGCAAATTTCTGGTGCTGCATAATCTGCATGACATTATTGTACTAGGTTTCCCTTGGTTGCAGTCTCATAATCCTGTTTTGGATTGGAAATCTGTGTCTGTGACCAGTTGGGGCTGCCAATGTGTTAATGCTGACACTCCTGTTTTTTCTGCCTCTCCCCAGTCTCAGGATGTTCCTGACTTTTTGACTGATTTTTCGGATGTGTTTAGTGAAAGTAAATCCGCATCCTTGCCCCCTCACAGGAGCTATGATTGCGCTATTGAATTAGTGCCTGGTGGTAAATTTCCTAAAGGTCGCCTTTTTAACTTGTCTGTACCTGAACACGATGCTATGCGATCTTATATCAAGGAGTCATTGGAGAAGGGTCATATCAGACCATCCTCTTCACCCTTGGGCGCCGGTTTTTTCTTTGTAGCCAAAAAGGATGGTTCATTGAGGCCGTGTATTGATTATCGTCTCTTGAATAAGATCACTGTGAAGTATCAATATCCATTACCCTTGATTTCTGACCTGTTTTCCAGAGTGAAAAGTGCTAGTTGGTTTACCAAGCTTGACCTCAGGGGGGCGTATAACCTTATTCGCATTAAGCACGGGGATGAATGGAAGACGGCGTTTAATACCCCAGAGGGGCATTTTGAGTACCTAGTGATGCCCTTTGGGCTCACTAATGCTCCTTCCGTCTTCCAATCCTTCATGAATGATATTTTCAGGGATTTTGTGGATAAATTTCTGATTGTTTATTTGGATGATATCTTGATTTTTTCCAATGACTGGGACTCTCATGTGAAACATGTTCGGACTGTGTTCCAGATTTTGAGAGAGAATGCACTGTATAAGAAGGGATCAAAGTGTCTTTTTGGTGTACAGAAGGTCTCATTTCTGGGATTCATTTTGTCTCCGTCTGTTATTGAAATGGACCCGGTCAAGGTTCAGGCCATCTGTGATTGGGTCCAACCTACTTCATTAAAGGCTCTTCAGAGATTTTTGGGTTTTGCCAATTTTTATCGTAAATTTATTGGTAATTTCTCCGGTATTGTTAAACCATTGACTGATTTGACCAAAAAGGGTTCTGATGTGGTGAATTGGCCTCCTGAGGCAGTTTCTGCGTTTCAGGAACTTAAGCAGAGATTCACTTCTGCTCCTGTTCTACGGCAGCCTGTTGTTTGTCTACCGTTTCAGGTGGAGGTTGATGCCTCTGAAATTGGGGCAGGTGCCGTTTTGTCGCAAAGAGATCCAGAGACCTCTAAGAGTAACCCTTGTGCCTTTTTCTCTCGAAAATTTTCTCCAACTGAACGTAATTATGACGTGGGTAATCGGGAGTTATTGGCCATGAAGTGGGCCTTTGAAAGTGGAGACATTGGCTGGAAGGAGCCAAACATCAGGTAGTGGTCCTCACAGACCATAAGAACCTGGTTTATCTCGAATCAGCCAAGCGACTTAATCCTAGACAGGCCAGGTGGGCCTTGTTTTTCACACGTTTTAATTTTGTGGTTTCTTTTCTTCCTGGCACTAAGAATGTTAAGGCGGATGCTCTCTCGAGGAGTTTCTTTGCGGACTCTCCTGAGTTATCTGATCCTACTGTTATTTTGAAAGAGGGTGTAGTTCTTTTCGCCATCTCGCCCAATTTGAGACTGGCTCTGGAAGGGTGTCAGGAGGATAAACCTGAGCGCTGCCCTATTGGGAAATTGTTTGTCCCAGACCAGTGGAAGAAGAGTGTGATGTCTGAGATTCATTGTTCCGCGTTGGCTGGTCATCCCGGGATTGTTGGTACCAGAGACTTGGTTAGTCGGTCCTTTTGGTGGCCTACTTTGTCTCGTGACGTCAGGGAATTTGTGCAGTCCTGTGGGACTTGCTCTCGCCCCGAGCCTTGCTCTCGCTCTAGTGGTTTGTTAATGCCATTAGCTGTGCCCAAGAGGCCATGGACCCATATCTCTATGGATTTTATTTCCGACCTCCCTGTTTCTCAGAGAATGACCGTTATCTGGGTAATCTGTGATAGGTTTTCCAAGATGATACATCTTGTGCCATTACCTAAGTTACCTTCCTCCTCCGAATTGGTGCCTTTGTTCCTTCAGCATGTGGTTCGGTTACATGGCATTCCGGAGAACATTGTGTCTGACAGAGGAGTCCAGTTTGTTTCCAGATTTTGGAGGACATTTTTTTCTAAACTTGGTGTTCAGTTATCTTTCTCCTCTGCATTTCATCTTCAGACCAATGGACAAACCGAGAGAACAAACCAGACCTTGGAGACTTATTTGAGATGTTTTGTGTCTGCTGATCAAGATGACTGGGTCTCTTTTTTGCCTTTGGCTGAGTTTGCTCTTAATAATAGGGCTAGCTCTGCCACCTTGATGTCTCCATTTTTCTGCAATTCTGGGTTTCACCCTCGATTTTCTTCGGGAGAGGCGGCGGAGGCTTCTGTCTGTTTGGGTGTTGACTCTGTTGTGGAGCGAATGCAGCAGATTTGGGACCAGGTAGTGGAGAGGTTGTCTCTCTCTCAGGAAAAGGCCCAACGGTTTGCCAACCCGCATAGGACTGATGGTCCTCGGTTTAAAGTGGGGGACTTGGTTTGGTTGTCCTCAAGAAATATCCCTATGAGGGTTGCATCTCCAAAGTTTAAGCCTAGGTTCATTGGACCTTATAAGATCATGGAGATTCTTAATCCTGTTTCCTTCCGTTTGCTTCTTCCAGGGACATTTAAGATCCATAACGTGTTCCACAAGTCCTTATTGAAGAAGTTTGTTGAGCCAGTGGTTCCTATGGCTGCGCCTCCTGACCCTGTTTTGGTTGAGGGTAATCTGGAGTATGTGGTTGAGAAAATATTGGATTCTCGTTTTTCTAGACAGAAACTCCAGTATTTGGTTAAGTGGAGAGGTTATGGTCAGGAGGACAATTCTTGGGTGTTTGCTTCGGACATCCATGCTAGGAGACTGATCTGTGCCTATCACCGAGCTCATCCTGATCGGCCTGGTTGCACAAGTGAGAGTTCGGTGACCCCTCCTCAAGGGGGGGTACTGTTATGAATGTGCAAGAGATGGTTTCTGAGCAGAGGCTCCCTCTGGTGGTTACAGACAGTACTGAACCTTTCAGCGAGAAATGGCAATCTGGGATCGCTGACTGGTCTGATATAAGGGGGGTTCCCTCCCATGATGGTTGCCGGTGATCAATTGTTCTTGTCTCAGTTGTGGTTCCTGGTTCATTTGGTAGTTTGCTGAGTCTTGCCTGCATCTTCTGCTTTCAGATAAGATATTTTCTGCTTTTATTTTGTGCTTGCTTTTTGCATAGTTCTCTGCACTTTTGTGGAGGTCAGCCAGGTCCCCTTCTGGGGCCTGTGCTCCTCTCAGTTTATCTGTAGCCACTGTTATTTGTTCATTTGTTTTTTCCTGTTTTTTCAGTGGCTGCGGCTTAGTTTTGTTACACCAGAGTTCTGATTTAGGTGGTGAGATCGTGTGATCTCAGGTGTTTTTGCAATCAGAAGAGTTGGTATTTTTTAGAGGTTTTTTTGGATTGCAGTAAGAATCCTTTCCTGTACTTTTCTGTCTAGACAGATTGGGCCCCAGCATTTGCTCATTCTATTTTCTGTCTGTGTCCGTGCTTCTTCTTGTCTAACCGCCATTACATGTTTGGGGGCTTCCTATTTTCTTTGGGGATCTGCTCCGGGGCAGATAGCTTTCCTCTTTCTGCCTTTAGGTGTAGTTATCTCTCAGGCTGTGACGAGGCGTCTAGGATCAACATAGGAACGCTCCACGGCTACCTCTAGTTGTGTGGTTAGTTCAGGTTACTGCAATCCAATAGGTTCCAGCCTCTCTGGTGTATTGCCGTTTTTGTTTTTTCTCTCAGCTACCTAAACATAACAGTCCCCTACAGAAGCAAAAAGTCCGTTGCTGTGCATACCTGTATCTCTAGGTTCAGGTCCCTCTGGGCACTTCTCAGTCAACAAAGATTCCTTCCCACGGCAACCCCCATCAAATAAGACACAGTCCATTGCAACTGGAACGGTTTCTTTACTACAAACTTTGCACAGCATATCCACAGTGGTTATATTTCTGGTTACATATTCTTCTATACGGGATTCCTCAACTTTCCCTACATCACTGACACTTCCTTGCAGTACACGCCCAGATTGGACCGTCTTAGACTGCTTCTCAGCTTCTTCCCGGCTCATCCTCACCACCATGACAATTCCCTCTGTCTGCTTCGCCCAAGGATAGAGATCATCAGTCACTAGACTAGGCTGCGTCTGACAAAGCATCTAACCCGTCCGTACTATTCCCTGTGAAGCTTCAGCGTTCCTTTCTTCCTCACTTACTTCATCTGAGCGTTCCTCGGTCAGTTTAACTGCAGACCTCTGGGCGTCCACCCAGACAAATATCTCCCACAACTTCTGCATTCTTCTGTCCCACTGTTCTTGCGTCCCATAACTGTGGATACCTGGGACTAACACTTGCTGAAACGTCACGGGGCTACCGAGACGTCCTGGGCCTAGAGCCCATGTGGACACTAAGGGCGCCCTGGCCCCCTCTGACTAAACTTCCCTAAACCTCGTAGCTTAACACCCGACAGCTCCTCCTATGTCAGACCCAGGCAAGGGGCGGCCCGCAGGCCGCATCCGGCCTGCCGGCTGTCAGTGACCGGCCTGCGGAGGTGCTCCGGCAGTCTCAGGGCCCCGGCATCAGCTGGCACAATACTTACCTCTCCCGTGCCTCCGCTGCTGCAGCTCCGGGCTCCACCGGCGCTTCCTCTCACAGCCGGCCGCTGAATGACGTCATCATTCAGCGGCCGGCTGTGTCAGAGAGCGGGGACGCTGGACAGGTAAGACGTGTCTCTGTGTGTGTCTGTGTCTATGTAGTGCGGTGCTGTGTGTGTGTGTGTGTGTGTGTGTGTATGTATGTGAGAGAGTGCTTATGTGCTGTCTGTGTGTGATGATGGGCAGGCATTGCTGATAATGGGGAGGCATTGATGATGATGGGAGAAGATGATGATAATGGGCAGGCATTGATGATAATGGGCAGGCATTGATGATGGGGAGAAGATGATGATGGGCAGGCATTGCTGATAATGGGCAGGCATTGATGATGGGGAGAAGATGATGATGATGATGGGCAGGTATTGATGATGATGGGGAGAAGATGATGATAATGGGCAGGTATTGATGATAATGGGCAGGCATTGATTATGGGGAGAAGATGATGATGATGATGGGCAGGCATTGATGATTATGGGGAGAAGATGATAATGGGCAGGTATTGATGATAATGGGCAGGCATTGATGATGGGGAGAAGATGATGATGGGCAGGCATTGCTGATAATGGGGAGGCATTGATGATGATGGGGAGAAGATGATGATAATGGGCAGGCATTGATGATAATGGGCAGGCATTGATGATGGGGAGAAGATGATGATGGGCAGGCATTGCTGATAATGGGGAGGCATTGATGATGATGGGGAGAAGATGATGATAATGGGCAGGTATGTATATATACAGTATACAGTATATATATATATATATATATATATATATATGTATATATACAGTATTGGGTAGAACGGAGTTAATTATATTAGTCCGGCCCTCTAAAACCATCCCAATTTCTCATGCGGCCCCCTGGCAAAATTAATTGCCCACCCTGTCCTATGTTAACCTCTTATTGTCTAACTATAATCTACACTAATACGGGTCACTAGTATGCCCCCATCTAGTGGCCCCAAGTGAAACTACACTTACCCGAAAACTATAAACACTAAAGTGCCCCCCTCTAGTGTCTGGCAGGTGTACTATGAGCTGTCCCTATCTATTAAGCATAAAATACAGTTTTCTATATTACAAGTACATCACACGTATATAAAATGGTAACACAGGAAAAAGTGTGGCAATACCATTAACCGGGTTAATACAAAACTTAAATGTAGCAATACTACCGAATATTAACAACGACATAATAGTAATCAACACATGTAAAACATTTATACATTAAGAAACATTGGGGAGCAAAGCAAGGCGGTAATCCTGTCACCCCCTTACAGCACCCCACTTGAAACACTCTTCCAATTAGATGTGCAACCATTTATTACCACTCTTTGAGTACGATCACTGAGCCAGTTATGAATCCACCTAGCCGTAGCCCTGTCGATCCCATACTTTGTCATTTTTTCAATAAGAATGATATGAGATATTTTATCAAATGCTGTTTGATGTTGTAGTAGATGTTGTCCTTGGTGGGATTTGAACCATATCTTTATATATTGTATCTAGATGTTTAGTTTATCTGCATAGCATGTGGTTGAATTATGAGGTATGCTCAAACCCACTTGAGTATTTAAAAGTTGTTGGGGGCAGGGAATAAAACTAATCATACACCTAAAATTGCTACCAGCTCTGTGATGTAGATGTAGGTATGACCTGTTTGTAAGATTGGACTGGCCCACCAGAGAACCTGAATATCCTCCGATGGGATTTGGCCTCTCCTTCAGGGGCATCCATAGCGGGAGACCTCGTGGCCGCTATAGGGGGTCTCTAAATGGCAGCCAACCCGGTGCTGGGTATTGAACCACGATGCAGCGGCCGTCTGGATTTCAACGGTATCTGCATCAAGAGGATACCGTTAGACACAATAGCGGAGGAGGGAGCTAATGGCTTCTTTCTCTGCAATTCAGCCTGTGTGTCAGACTGGATGCAGCAGGCATGATAATATCACTAGATCGTGCCTGCTACATTAAACTACAGACACACGAAGGGGAAAAGCGGCAAGGTAATTATTAGTTTCATCAGTCATTACTTATAGGGACCTCATACTCTATATAGGTCAGCTGTGGGGCCCCAATACTGTATATAAGAAAGCTGTAAGGCCCCCACACTGTATATAGTGGAGTTATGTGGCACCCATACTGCATATAAGGGAACTGTGGGGGTCATCATACTGTACATAAAGGACTGTGGGGCCCCCATATTGTAAGAAATATATAGATGTTATAGATGAAAGGTGGGCTCTCAGAATCAAGTCTTCTGATGGGTTCAATGTGCTACACAGTTCAACACTGCCTAAGTGGCTTTGTGAGCTGTATACTTGTCTAAGGCCATGTCCACATTATGTTTTCTAATGTATGCATGCATCACAAGAAAATGATAAGGGTGGCCATACTTATGCACTTGTCAAATTTTGTTTGAATGCAGATTGCACATGTTCTGCTAGTACAATAAACCTCATTTCAAGGCAGAAACATTACTGTGTCCAATAGTTATTAGATATATCAAACTGAAATAGCTGTTGCAAAAACACCAATTTTTATAAAACATTAAGCTTAAGATTAATAGGGGTGCCCAAATTTTTTCATATAATTGTATTACTAAGAATTGGTTTGCCAAATTGCTGGTGAGGGTCAGAACCTCTAATAGTGATGCATTGGCTGCACAGCTGGGCTAGAAGAGAATTTTCACTTAGGCCGGGATCACAAGATTGTAGATTCTCTTATCCGAGAGAATTGGTCAGATTATGCTAATGAAATTGGTCAGATTATGCAAATTGTGATCAGAGTTTGAGCCAAGTGTAATCTTACTATTATCCAATTCTCTCACATGCAAGTATTGGAGCACAGGTGTGGAGAAGATGGAGAACTTAATTTCTCCATCTTCTCGATTGTCTGGGTCTGCAGATGTCAGACTTCACTCTGTTGAAATCCGTGTCCGGTCCAATATTTTCCAAGCACCCATAGACTTGAATGAGTGTGCGTGAGTCAATCTGCGGAATCATCAACCACTCACCACTCATACAGTTGTGCTCAAAAGTTTACATACCCCAGCAGAATTTTTGCTTTCTTGGCCTTTTTCTAGAGAATATAAATGCTAACACCAAAACCTTTTCTCCACTCATGGTTAGTGGTTGGGTGAAGATATTTATTGTCAAACTACTGTGTTTTCTCTTTTTAAATCATAATGACAACCCAAAACATTCAAATGACCCTGATCAAAAGTTCACATAACCTGGTGATTTCAGCCTGATAACATGCACAGAAGTTGACACAAATGGGTTTGAATGGCTACTATAGGTAACATCCTCACCTGTGGCCTGTTTGCTTGTAATCAGTATGTGTACATAAAAGCTGAGTGAGTTTCTGGGATCCTGACAGACTCTTGCATTGTTCATCCAGCCACTGACGCTTCTGGATTGTAGGTCATGGGGAAAGCAAAAGAATTGTCAACGGATCTATGGGAATGTAGTTGAACTGTATAAAACAGGAAAGGGATACAAAAAGATATCCAAGGAATTGATAATGCCAGTCAGCAGTGTTCAAACTGTGATTAACAAATGGAAAATCAGGGGTTCTGTAAAAACAAAACCACGGTCATGTAGACCAACAAAAATTTCGTCTACAACTGCCATGAAAATTGTTCGGGATGCAAAGAAAAACCCACAAATAACATCAGCTGAAATACTGGACTCTCTGAAAACTAGCGGTGTGGCTGTTTCAAGATGCACAATAAGGAGGCACTTGAAGAAAAATGGGCTGCATGGTCAAGTCGTCAGAAGAAAGCCATTACTGCGCAAATGCCACAAAGTATCTTGCCTACAATATGCAAAACAGCACAGAGACAAGCCTCAAAACTTCTGGCACAAGGTAATTTGGAGTTACGAGACCAAAATTGAATTTTTTGGCCACAACCATAAACGTTACATTTGGAGAGAGGTCAAGAAGGCCTATGATGAAAGGAACACCATCCCTACTGTAAAGCACGGAGGTGGATCGCTGATGTTTTGAAGATGTGTGAGCTACAAAGGCACAGGAAATTTGGTCAAAGTTGAAGGAAAGATGAATGCAGTACGTTATCAGCAAATACTGGAGGAAAATTTGAAATCATCAGCCCGGAAGCTGCGCATGGAAAATACTTGGACGTTCCAACATGACATTGATCCAAAACACAAGGTCAAGTCGACCTGTCATTGGCTACAGCAGAACAAAGTGAAGGAACTGGAGTGGTGATCTCAGTCTCCTGACCTCAATATCATTGAGCCACTCTGGGAGATCTCAAGCGCGTAGTTCATGCTAGACAGCCCAGGAATTTACAGGACCTGGAGGCTTTTTGTCAAGAAGAGTGGGAGCTTTACCATTTGAGGAAATAAAGAACCTTATCCACAACTACCACAAAAGACTTCAAGCTGTCATTGATGTTAGAGTGGGCAATACATGGTATTAAGAAATAGGGTATGTGAACTTTTGGTCAGGCTCATTTGGATGCTTTGGGTTGTCATTATGATTTAAAAAGAGAAAACACAGTAGTTTGACAATAAATGACTTCACCCAACCACTAACCATGAGTGGAGAAAAAGTTTTGGTGTTATCATTCATATTCTCTGAAAAAAGGCCAAGAAAGCAAAAAATCTGCTGGGGTATGTATCCATCAGTACTTTGTGGGACCATCATACTATACATGGGGGGATTATATGTGTGGGACCATCTTGCTATACATACTACAACTCTGTCCATAGCCCTGCCTCCATATGACCAAAGCCCCATCCCTGCCTCACCTCCATCCCCGCCCTGCAGGGCCATGGAAGAATGGTCTTGCTTGAATCGGTCCCTGGTGCAAAAAAGGTTGGGGACCACTGTGATAAAACATCAATGATAGCACTGATCTAAGGCCGGAGTCACACTATCGTAGAATACGGATGAGTGCTATGCGAGAAAACATTGCATAGCACTTGGCCCAGTGTTAATCTATGGGGCAGCTCACATCAGCATTTATTTTCTCAGGCGTATTCGACGTGTGTGTAAAATCGCAGTATGCTGCGATTGTACGCGTTTATCGCCCGAGACTCGCCAATGCAAGTCAATGGGTGCAAGAAAAACTCGGACTCTACACGGACCATCCATATAGTGTGCGACAAATACGCACAAATTTTCCTGAAGGCAGAAAATTGCATCAGGCAAAAACAGGATGCTTGGCATGCAGATTGTCCTGGAAACCAATAAAAAAGCCAGGAAACGCCTCCTCGGATCCACAATAACTGGTAAGGCTTCCCAAAACGTTGAGACAAGACCCAATGTAGAAGAACCCGCTCATTTGAAGGTTAGGCTCTCACACATGTTTGTCACAAACCAGCAAAAAGAAGAAACCAGCAGGGACTCGATTTGAAAGATTGGAGGAGGGAACGTCTTGTGGAGCCAAAATATAGGCTACTTAATTAGGTTTTGATTCATTTCCGACCATTGAGGCTACTTTCACACTTGCGTTTTTTTGCACTGTGTTTCGAGCGCACATGAAGCGCATTAAAAAAAACGCATGCAAACGCTTGTAAACGCTGCAATATTTAGTCGCATCAGCATGCGCATTTCGATAAAAAAACGCAGCGTTTGTCTGCGATTTCATGCGTTTTTGCATGCGTTTGCGTTTTTTTGGCGCATGCATTTTCTATTTGTCACATTATCATCTCTGCCTCCATCATCTCTGCCTCCATCAGCTGTCTCCATCATCTCTGGCTCCATCATCTCTGGCTCCATCATCTCTGGCTCCATCATCTCTGGCTCTATCATCTCTGTATCCATCATCTCTGGCTCCATCATCTCTGGCTCCATCATCTGTCTCCATCATCTGTCTCCATCATCTCTGGCTCCATCATCTGTCTCCATCATCTCTGCCTCCATCATCTCTGCCTCCATCATCTCTGGCTCTATCATCTCTGCCTCCATCATCTGTCTCCATCATCTCTGGCTCCATCATCTGTCTCCATCATCTCTGGCTCCATCATCTGTCTCCATCATCTCTGGCTCCATCAGCTGTCTCCATCATCTCTGGCTCCATCATCTGTCTCCATCATCTCTGCCTCCATCAGCTGTCTCCATCATCTCTGGCTCTATCATCTCTGGCTCTATCATCTCTGTCTCCATCATCTCTGGCTCTATCATCTCTGTCTCCATCATCTCTGGCTCCATCATCTCTGGCTCCATCATCTCTGGCTCCATCATCTGCCTCCATCATCTCTGGCTCTATCATCTCTGTCTCCATCATCTCTGGCTCCATCATCTCTGGCTCTATCATCTCTGGCTCCATTATTTACAGAAAAATCGCGTGCGTGCAAAAGCGCTGACGAGCGCAAAGCCATGAGCACACCAGCGCCCCCATAGACTGCAATGCTATTTTTTGTGCATAGCATGTGCACACGTGCGCACGCGTTTTTTTTAAAGCGGTTGGGCGGAAAAAAAAATGCAACATGTAGCGTCTGGCGCGTATGGGCGCACACCGGGAAAATGCGCAGCGCACGACAAATGCACATGAACGCGTGCAAGCGCTAGACCCTGCGCCCGCCATGTTAAAGATAGGGGAACATTGCGCATGCGTCCGATAGCGCAAGATGCGCTGCACAAAAAAACGCAAGTGTGAAAGTAGCCTGAGCCATTTAATTTAATGGGGAAAATCAGTGAGAAATGTAAAGCCATACGCATGTCATGCGGATGTCATATGGATACATGGCTGAAAGGAAATTGCGTCATCGCTTTTCAAATGCATTAAACACGGATTACCATACAGAGAAAACTCGTGCGACTCTCGGCAGAGAGACTCAAAACAATTTTTCATACGTTTAGTGTGGCTCCAGCCTAATGCATATGCTCGTGTGAGCAAACAATTACTCCAAGCCTCAATTACTTATGGCCATACATGCCATTACTATAGAATGTATTGTCTTACTGCACTAGTGAGATTGGATCCCATTAAGGCTAAATGGGAAAGGCTTTCCTTCTTCCCTCTGAATGGATCTGAAACTGTTTGTTGGGCAAAAAATGCTGCTTTCACACAGACATTCGGCTATTTAAGCAAATATGGCAACCTACTCTTAATTAGATTAACCTTTTTCGTTCTAAAGGTACTGTCACACTAAGCGAGATGGCTAGTGAGATTGCTTAAGCGTCAGCGATTTTATGATGCAGTATCGATCTCGTTAGTGACTTAGCTGTGTGTGACATGTAGCAGTGATGTGGCCCCCGCTGCGATGTCGCTGATCGCTCATGAACGTTCTGAGCCGTTTTTTGGTCGTTGGTGTCCCACTGGTGAGCCTGAATCGCTGAGTGTGACACCCTTTATGAACGACTTTACCAGCGTCGCAGGCGGGACTAGGTTTTCCCAACGACCGCAGAGGTCGTTATACAGATCGCTGATCGCTGATGAGATCTTTGTGTTTGGAAGCGACCATATAGCGATCGCACCAACGATCTCGCCAGGTCGTGTCGTTGTCGTGATCGCTGGTGCGATCGCTAAGTGTGACAGTGCCTTTAGAGATGTGTGACCAGCAGATATCAGGCAGAGGCTCACTGCTCTCTCCAGAATTAGCAAGTTTACATGTATCTAGGTTAATAGTGGCGAATATGGGAGAAATAGCTGTCAGCCAAGTGTTCTTGCTCTTTATGTTGGTAAATTCAACATGATTAGTTCTAATCACAGCAGAATAAAAAACAAAACCATCATACACATGGTAATGCCCAGTCCTTACAGCAAAAACTACTCAGTTCATTTTCACCTAAACGGGCTCTCAAATTAAACACAGCATAGTCACCAGACAGTTGATTATAATAGTTGTATTATAATATTTTCAGCTTTCCTAATTTTTTTCTATCCATCCATCTATTTACAGTCCAGTTCGAAAATTTTGGCACTGTTGAAATTGATCCACAAAAATTAAGTATTTCTCCCAGAAAATTATTACAATTACCCATGTTTTGTTATACACATGTTTATTTGCTTTGTGTGTATTGGAACAACACAAAAAAACTGAAAAAATGGAAAATTGGACATAATTTCACAGACAACCCCAAAAATGGACTGCATAAAATTGTTGTCAGCTTTCCAAAATTGTGGGTAAACAACTCACCTGTGGCAAGTAACAAGTGTGGGCAATAAGAAAATCACACCTGAAACCAGATAAAAAGATGAGAAGTTGACTCAATCTTAGCATTGTGTGTCTGTGTGTGCTACACTAAGCATGGAGAACAGAAAGAGGAAAACTGTCTGAGGACCTGAGAACCAAAATTGTTGAAAAATACAAGTCCATCTCCAGAGAACTTGATGCTTTGTTGTGCATGGTGCGCAATATAATCAAGAAGTTTACAACCAACGGCACTCTAGCTAATGTCCCTGGATGTGGACGACAGAGAAAAATTGATGAAAGTCTGCAATGCAGGATAGCCCCAATCAAGTTCTAAAGAAATTTAAGCTGTCCTGCAGGCTCAGGGTGCATCAGTGTCAGCATGAACTGTCTGTCGACATTTGAATGAAATAAAACGCTATGGCAGGGACCCAGAAGGACCCCACTATTGACACAGACACATAAAACAGCTACACTGCAGTTTGTCAAAATGTTAGTAAGTCAAAATGCTTCTAGGAAAGGGTCTTGTGTACACATGAGACTACAATAGAACTTTTTGGTAAAACACATCATTCTACTGTTTACTGAAAACAGAATGAGGCCAGCAAAGACAAAAACACAATACCTACAGTCAAATATGGTGGAGGTTCAAAGATGTTTTGGGGTTGTTTGGTATCTATCTATCAATCTATCTATGTATCATTTATGTACAGTATGTATGTTATATCTTTATATCTGTCTTCTAGCTACACATACAGTATATCTTTTTATGTCTTGCATCTATCTTTGTATGTCTTCTGTTTACCTACTTCCCTATCATTTGTTTGTATCTATCTATCTATCTATCTATCTATCTATCTATCTATCTATCTATCTATCTATCTATCTATCTTTCTCAAGCATTACATAGGTGCACATACATGATATTTAAATCGTACCAGTAATCAAAAGTGTTTAACAGCAATTATACAGGAAAGAGGAAATCATAATCCCTGAAAATGACATACATATTGTGAATAAAAAGTCCATACAGACAGTATCATAATAAAATGTGGTGCAGTGATCTACATACAGAGAAACATTATATTTACTTCATAAAAGTTAATTAATCAAATACCAACTCTATATTGTTAATCATTTCATAACTCACCCCATTTGGATTACACAAAGTCATGCTGATATCGGCGTCCTGCTATTCTCAATGCTCATATCAAAAAAGAAAAGTCATTAGGATTTAAAAAGAGAAAACACAGTAGTTTGACAATAAATGGCTTCACCCAACCACTAACCATGAGTGGAGAAAAAGTTTTGGTGTTATCATTCATATTCTCTGAAAAAATGCCAAGAAAGCAAAATTCTGCCGTGTATGTAAACTTTTGAGCACAACTATATATATATATATATATATATCTTTTTATTTTAAATCTACCTATTATCTATTTTTGTATCTGACTTCTAGCTATCTCTCTAATCTGTCACTGTTTTATCTTCTATCTATCTATTCTTGTGAAGAAAAAACAGGTGAAAACAGGTGAAAACAGCGTTGCAAATCCAACTTGAAAGGAAAAAATAGGTAGCACTCACCAAACTTGTGAAAGTTCCATTCTTTATTATAAGTAATTAGAACATCGTGGCCGGGAGTGTGAGGACAGGAGTGTGCAGGTGCTGACGATGGCCGTTTCACGCTTGTGGCGCTTCTATGGGTCAAACTAGAAGCGTCACAAGCTCAAAACGGCCATCGTCAGCACCTGCACACTCCTGTCCTCACACTCCCGGCCACGATGTTCTAATTACTTATAATAAAGAATGGAACTTTCACAAGATTGGTGAGTGCTACGTATTTCGTTCTTTCAAGTTGGATTTGCCTATCTATCTATCTATCTATCTATCTATCTATCTATCTATCTATCTATCTATCTATCTATCTATCTATCTATTGATCTATCAATCTATCTATCTATCCCATATTTATCTATCTGTGTGTGTAATGGAGTATGGGTTGGACAAATGTAAAAGAGGAGGTTGGACAATAAATGACGTCACAAACCTTTTTTTGTTAAATATCTATCTATCTACTATCTATCAGTCTATCTATTATCTATCTATCTTTCTATTATCTATCTAATATCTATCTATCTATCTATCTATCTATCTATTATCTATCCATCTATCATATGTCTATCTATCAATCTTTCTGTTATCTAATATCTATCTCTCTATCTTCTATCTATCTATCTATCTATCTATCTATCTATCTATCTATCTATCTATCTATCTATCTTTCCATCCATCCATCTATCTACCATGGAGTACTGCTGTTTTTCCTTGGATTCTAATTCTCTGGACATCTGGTTAACAGTCCTCCATCCACCTCTATTTTTTGTACCAGTGGTTCATTAATTCTATCCAGCCATTCATTCATCCATCTTCTCTTTCAGCTTATTACTTCCACAACTGCTTCCTTTGCTCTATGGCAATGACCTATTTTTCTTTTCAGAAGACCCATATTTATTTCTATTTAATGTTTTTGTTTTGCTACTTTCAATCAAGCAGTCTTAGGGATTTTATTTCAACCTATTGAGGTAAGACAAAGACATCACATTGGTAATCTACTATATAATCATCTAATTCTGTCTGTCTGTAACGGAAATCCCGCGTCGCTGATTGGTCACGCCCGGCAGGACGCAACCAATCAGCGACAGGCGCAGTTCGGCCGCGAATTGGCGCAGGATCTGAACCACGCACGCCACCGCTATTGTCGGGAGATCAGCAGCGCTAGCCTCTGATCTCCCGACGGTAGCCGCGGGTCATCTCCTGCCGCATGGAGTTCAGCGGCGACACAGTCGGGAGATGACTGGCGCCAGCCGGTCATCTCCCGGCTGCTCGCAGTGGAAGTGCCCCGACCGGCGGCCTCCACGTAAATCCCAGCAGCAGCCTCCACGTACACCCCACCAGCAGCATCCTCTATATACCCCAGCAGCAGCAGCCTCCACATATACCCCAGCAGCAGCCTCCACGTATACCCCACCAGCAGCAACCTCTATATACCCCAGCAGCAGCCTCCACATATACCCCAGCAGCGGCCTCCACATACACCCCAGCAGCAGCCTCCACATATACCCCAGCAGCAGCCTCCACATATACCCCAGCAGCAGCCTCCACATATACCCCAGCAGCAGCCTCTATATACACCCCAGCAGCCTCTATATACACCCCAGCAGCCTCTATATACACCCCAGAAGCCTCTATATACACCCCAGAAGCCTCTATATACACCCCAGCAGCCTTAGGCTGGGGTCGCATTGCGCTAGGCGAGTCCGTCTAACGGACACGTTTTTAATTAAGTACCCAAAACGCAATGTAACGGAGATTGTGACGCCTCCATAGACTTGCATTGTTATGACGCATAGTAATGCATGTCAAAATTGGCATGCGTTAGCAACATTCCGTTTTTTTGTGACGCACCTTCCAACGTGGCCTGCAGCGTTTTCGGGTCAGTTGAAGCTAACGCAGGGATAACGGAAGCGTTAATTCTGCCATAGAAGTCTATTGCTAACGCATCCAGACGCAAATGTACCAAAATGTACAAATGATACCATACGTTGTATTGCGTTAATGAGGTTTTTCCAGGTGTTCATGTGACAGGAAATAGGATTTCAGACAGTTTGGAGCATGCTGTCTGCAGGAAACGCCAGCTACACACTGTGCGCATCGTGTGATCAACCTGAGTCAATGTAAGTACAAATCTATATATATTCAATATGTCTATATACCTCCTTTGAGTGTGTAGTGGTGACTGTGTATGCATGTCCCATGTATAAAAACTCAAATATTATATCAAAAGAACAAACATAAAAACCAATAATAAAATTATACACCCCTGACGAAGGAGATATCCGAAACGCGCGTCGGGGCGTGTTCAGCACACATATACACCAGACCCCTTATATAAGGTAATGAATTTGGTCGGTACTAATTTTATTGGTCTGTCTTATATTTGAAAAGTGATCGCCTCACATATGAGTGACAATATATGAGTATCTGTATGAGATTGTTTATGATTAATCTGTTGTCACTCCCAAGGATATATATGTGGGTGAGGGCTGTGAATAAAAACAATAAGCACTGGAGCACTTTATATACAATTTTATGTATAAGTGTATATTAGGAGTGATTGGTATCACATATATGTAGTGGGATTAACCCCATATATACACTAGGTGGGATATATAGCTCTTATAGGCGTTAACTGAAGCACTTTGCAACACTTCTAATTTCATTATTATACACATGTGTTAATGGGTTACTCCCTTGTGATATAGTTAGCATATATTTTGCACAGTTTATTGCACTTTATATTTTGGTTTATATAGATATACACAATTTATTAAAAAAGTTTTTGGTTTATTTAAGGAGATTGGTTCTCTAATTATCACTATAATTATTATTTTTACTAGTGAATTTTCTGTTATATATTCTATTCACACATTTTTCTGCTTTATACTATATAAGTGCTATAATTTCTGATCCCATTGTCTCTTTATAATCAGACCAATATATTATTTTTGTGTTTTTTGTGTTTTTATGTATCATGTTATACCCTATTTAAATAAAGGTTTTTTAAAAAAAGTTTATAATCTTGTCCATATAATTTTTTTTATTATATTTTTTAATATATTTTATTTTTTATATTTTATATTGAAATATATAATTTTATTATTGGTTTTTATGTTTGTTCTTTTGATATAATATTTGAGTTTTTATACCGAATGGTCGGCCATTCATATTTGAAGTAGGGTAATACAGTCAAGGATATTTATTAATATTATTTGATTTATTTATTTGATTGTATTCTCTGTTTTTTGTGCTATGTCCCATGTATGCATGTCGTATTTGTAAAAAATGTATGTTTTTGTTTGTACACAGATGTCGGATAGTGAGGGATCGAGCAGCAGCGGTGTGTCAGCTGTGTTCTCGTCACAATCGGTAGGCTTGGCGTTTGAAAACTCACAATGTGTTGTGGCACTCGATATGTATGTAATGTAATCAGGTGTAATTATGTTTTTAATCTGGTGTAATGTTTTTATTGCAAATAGGAATCTTCTAATCCTGAACCTGCCAGGCCCCCCCAAAAAAACTTACCAAAGTGTCCAAAAAGGTACATTGCATCAATTTTTGTTTTTTAAGTAAAATATAAATTGATACCTGAATTGTAAACTTTTTCTTTTTTCCTACATTGTAGGTTGCTGAAAAAGGCAAAAAAAAAATCGGCTCACTGTGTGTCATCACCTCACCTAGAAGTGACAAATATCACGCCCGATATACATTTCAAAACAAACCAATTTTATTTATTTTCTTTTATAAACAAAACATTAACAATACAAAAACATTACTCAACAAACAACACTATATCTGAACGTTTAAAATTACATACATGTCATAACTAGAGTTGAGCGATACTTTCCGATATCCAAAAGTATCGGATCGGAATGGTATCGCCGATACACACAAAATATCGGCGATACCCGATACCGATACCGGAAATCCAATGTAAGTCTATGGGAACAAAATATCGGAATTAAAAAAAACCCCATTCTTGCCTTGTTGGATAATTGTACATGAAGGAAAACAACAAAGAGTAATGTACAATGTATTGGGGAAGGTTGAGGAGACATTAAAGGCATAGATGTTTAACCCAATCCAATGGAATAGCATTAATATATTTTTTTTTGAAATACGTTCGGATTGACGAAGAAATTGACAATGTTGTTAACCTTTTTTCTATTTTGGCAAATATGTATGTTTCAAAACTTCCATGCTCTTCACCTTTTTAACTTTTGCCACAATTTCTCCTTCATAATCTTCAGCAGCATCATCTTTGTCATCAAATTATTCTTCATCTTCACCTTCTTTATCTTCTTCTTAAACTTCTTGCTATTCATCTTTTTGTTAACATTACTCAGATTGTTCTTATTAAACTATTATTCTTCTTCATATTAACCCATAAAGTGTAAAGTATAACCTCTTTCTATGAATTTAATTTCCCTGAATTTAATTTCCATTTAATTTCATTTAATTTCTTAAATAATTCAGGGATGAGAAGAGAACAGGGTGGAGGCAGCAGGACTTTTTGCCGTACACACAGCAAGGGAACAGCTGACATTAGTGAACCCCAGTAACACAGGAGCAAGTGTTGACTGTGCTAACAGAACTTCCGAGCAACAACTGGCGGTGTTGGAGCCCAGGGTCAAGGAGGGTGTAGGCAGAGGCCTAATATGAGATGTTTGAAGTTAAATTTGGAGTTAGCAGAAAAAAATTTTTGCCAGACACCCAGCAGGGGAACAGCAGGCGTTACTGAACCCCACAAACACATCAGCGATTGTTTTGATCTGTGCATCCAACACTTCTGATCAGCAACTGGCGTTGTTGAAGCCCAGGGTCAAGAAGGGTTTTAAATTTAAATATTGAGTTATTGCCTTGTTACGTGGCCATTGCAAATGTATGTACTTCAAACTATAAAAAATGAAGTTTTACTAGGACAATAAAATGATGAATTTCAATTCCAAGAATAAAAATAAACACCCTTAAAATATAAACGCATATAAGCACATGGCAACAAGAAATGGAACAACACACCACCCAAAATTATTTTTACAAAATATAGTGATGTAAATTTATGAATAAAAGTCCATTTTTGTATTTAGGAATGATGCGTAAGGAACGCTATGTTAAACCATAACATAGTGAAGACAATGGATTTTGTAATAGTCACTCATCATCATCATTACAAGAAATCTGTGACAGTCACACAGATTTCAATTATTTCACTCACGAAAATTGTTATTTCGGACAGCATTTATTACATGTCCAGCATGGACTCATCAAAGTGATGAGATGACGCAATAATGTACGATAAAAAAAAAAAAAATTTTTAAAAAAAAAACATTGTCACAATTTAAGTGGGTGCCTGCAAGTGGAGGTGAAACAAAGGCTACGGATAGCAAAGGTATATACTATGTCTGTTGTAGACAGTGGGCAGCCTCTGATGGGTAATGTCGATGTTATACTGTACGTCAATAAAGGCTGCGGCTGCAATCATGCATTTTTGGCTTGTAGAATGTTGAAGAGGGTAAAAGCATGTCTGGTTGCGCAAGGCTTTATCCTGTAACAATACCTTCCTTGTGTGACGGGTAGGGTAGCGTGTGTCTATTATATGAGTGTCTGTAAAATATGACTTTACGCAGCCTTATTCTGCCCTAGGGACGCAAAAAATAAGACAGCAGTAATCATTTACTGTATAAAACTCCACCTATGAGCAACAAAACAAGCACGTTCCCTCTTCCGGTTCCTGCGCTGACATGTGAGGAGGGAGTTTGGAGACGCTCCTGAAATTCTCCCAGGTGTCCAAGCATATCGGGCCGATAGGAGAGCATTAAAACCACCCCCGGTCGTGACTTAAATGCGGTGAATCGAACCAGTGAAGAACTGTAGGTCGATGCGAACGAATGTGCGATCACATGACACACGTTTATAACCCTTGCTAGACACGAATAACTTTGTAGAATTTTGGAGACACCTGAACCCAGATGGCAGTGAATATTCCTTCTATTCGGCGCCACATGACTCTTGGTCCAGAAGAGATAATATATTGCTATCACAGGAGCTAGTAAGGGGAGTGGAAGAGGCAGATGTGCACAACGTAGCTATATCTGACCACGCGCCCGTATCAGTGACCCTGCCAGATATGGTTCAGATGGGGCCAGACCAAACTTGGCTCTTCCCTACCTATTTGTTAATGGATGAGAAGTTTCGACAACAGGTGAAGCAATGGTGTTTGGAATATGTAAGTGATAATGGAGATAGTAGGGATAGGCCAGAACTTTTATGGGCAGCAGGGAAGGCATTAATGCTCGTGAAACTAATAGGTTATCAGACAACGCTAAAAAAGAAGATAGCGACAAACTACTCGCAGGCTAGCAGGATATTACGCGATAGCTACACGGCAAACAAGACAACTTCATCAACACAGGATAAAAATAAATGTAAGCAGGCTAAGGCTGACTTACACGTATGGGTATATCGACGCGAGAGAAGCAGTAATATGAATTATAGAGCCGATGTATATCGTTATGGTAGCAAATCAGGGAGACTATTAGCACGACTAGCGAAAGGAAATCACATTCGTCATCAACATATTACTGCGTTAACGAATAAACATGCATAATCACGATTCTACAAGAATACTACTCAGACTTATATAAGGTGGAACATACGGATAGTGCGGAGGGTCAGACCTTTCTAGATGGAATACGGTTACCATCCTTCACAAACTATCAGCTTCTCCTTTTAAAAAAACCAATTGAGGTGACGGGAGTGACAGCGGCGATAAGTGACTTCAAATCCGGGAAAGCTCCAGGACCTGACGGGTTTACAGCCAAATTATTAAAATTATTGAGTGAGGATATCCCGTCCACATTGGTAGGCACCTTCAATCATATATTGGAGACAGGAGGGTTACCCATCCATTCAAACATGGCACACATGAAGGTGCTACTAAAACCCAACAAACCTTCACATCTGGCTGGATCCTATCGTCCATTCTCACTCATTGACCAGGATATCAAGCTTTTGTCCAGGATCATGGCAGATCGTTTGAGTAGCATTCTTCCTACGCTGATAGGGCCATCACAAGTGGCCTTTGTTAGACCAAGATAGCCCATGAATAACATTAGGAAAGTAATAGCAGTTGTAGATAAATATCGTTGTCTGACAACATCGAGTCCTGTCATGCTATCCTTAGATGGCGATAAGCATTTGATAGGGTGAGCTGAAGTTGGTTGCCAATGGTCCTGGACAAAATTGCCATGAGAGGCACGTTTATGACTTTCCTATCAGGTGTCTACGCCAACCCACAGGCACAAATACACAACACAGGTCACCTTTCGGCTACTTTCACAATACAGAGGGGAACTCCTCAGGGATGTCCATTATCACCTTTGCTCTTTGATATAGCCCTTGAGCCATTAGTTACACACGTGGAGGATAACACAGTATATGACGGTATAAAGGTAGGGGGTCGGCAGATCAAACTCACATTGTTTGCAGACGATATACTCATTTATATGGCACATCCCCAAGACCATCTCAAAGGGCTATTAGACTGGATAAAATTTTTTTAACTAATTCTGTGGTTTCGCTTCAAAGACTACAAGAGTGAAATTTTTCAATTGTTAAAGCCTAATCCTCGTGAGCTTTGGTGTGCTTACTGATGGGGGACAGAAGTAATTAAAACCTTTATTTATAACATATATGTGAATCAAAATAGGACGAGATTCTAGTTCTCAATACAAACTTAACTATGAACCCTAATTGGAAAAGGTTGTACGTCAATTGGAGCGGTGGCATGATTTGCCCCTGTCTCTTCTGGGCCATTGTCACCTTCTTAAGATGATTATTTTTGGAAGGCTATTATACCCGCTTCAGACTATTCCAATCCTGTTACGTAAAGATGATGTTTCACGGATAAAAAAAGCATTGACCAGATTCATCTTGAGGGGAAAACGGCCCAGAATAGCAATACGAAAAATTATGCGTGCAGTAAAAGATGGGGGCCTGGCCGTGCCAAACGTTAGGAGTTATAACTTTTCGTGCTTGATCAGAGTGGGGAGAGATTGGTTTAAGGGGACTTAGTCCTACTCAGATGTATTGCTGGAATCTGGACTGACAGAGGGTTGTATTTTGGCCTCATGTGTTGACACTGTGATTTGTAAACTCCCGGTCATAGTGATCAGCGCTACTACGCGATACAGTAATTGCCTGTAAGGCAACCAGACGAGCGCATGGGTTGTCTTCTCAGTTATCTAAACACATGCCTTTATGGGCTCACCCAGAATTCCCAGTGGGAGTGACAGACCGCGTTTTTGAGACGTGGCATACTAAAGGTATACATACAGTATTCCATCTCATGCACCTAAAAGAGTGTAGGTGGCTGACATCCAAGGAGATTATGGAAAAATTCAATTAGCCCCCTTCTCACTTTATTGAAACTCTACAAGTGCATTATTTCTACAGAAATCGCCTGCGTAATATTATAGAAGAGGTGGTAGACAATTGATTTGACAAGATGGGAGATATATTTCTTCAACCAGACTGAAGTATGCTCATGATTTTCCATGATTACTACGACCTATGATGAGGTCATAGTCACGTGATCTGGTCAGCTGATGTGTACGTCACCTGATGGTGTTTTGTAGGCCTATAAAACAAGGAGCTGTTGTAGTTGTTGTGTGGAAGGAAGGAGTTTGGCTGGAGTAAGCCTGGAACATTGTTTTGTTACTGTGTGGCAGTGTGCACCAGGAAGCGAGTAACAGACCACCCGGAATGTGACCTGGCGGTCTCAGCTGACCTCCAGCCGCTTAGTTAAGCCGTCACAAGCAAGGGTGAGTCTGTGACCAGTGGTTCTCCAAACTGGAGTGATTTATGTTGTGTTTTCATTTTGTTATATGGACTTTTTGTTGAACTCATGATTAAAATCACTGAACTTTGAAATAAAAGGCTGTGTGTTTGCCTCATTACTGCGGCCCAGCCCTGCCTACCACAGCGGTTCCCTACAATTGGTGGAGAATGTGGGCAACGCAGTGAGGTCAGGCTGTTTTTCATGCATGACAGTAAATGTCCTGGTTTTAGAAAGTGCACCAAAACCGGCTGGATAACTGTCCGAAGATGGAGAACAAAGTAAAAATGCTAGTGGAGGCCATGCGACAGCAACAGCAGGCTACACAGCAGCAACAGCAGGCTATGCAGCAGCAGCAGGCTATACAACAGCAGGCTATGTAGCAGCAGATATTTAATCGACAGCAACAGGAAACCAATAGTTTACTGATGCAGCACATCACAGCGCCGCAGACAGTAAGAGCTGCCCGGGGATGCCATGATGTCCGGAAAGCGGTGCATACAGCGATCCGAAAGATGGAGCAATCAGATGACGTTGAGGTGTAGCTGGAGATGTTTGAAGGCGTGGCTAAAAGGGAGAGACTGCCCCGGGACCAGTGGGCCGAGATCGTGGCTCCGTTTTTGACTTCAGGACCCGCTAAAGCCTATAGGGACCTACCCCCCCAGCAACAGGAGGACTATGAGAGCGTGAATGGTGAGATACTTGCACGTCTTGGGGTAAATGTTTTTTTCCTGGCCCAGCGTGTACAACAATGGAAGTTTTCCCCTTCTGAGCCAGCTCGGTCCCAGTATTATGACTTGATACACCTGATAGAAAAATGCTTTCAGCCTGAGGTGTTGTCACCCCGCGATATGCTGGATCGTATAGTTACTGATAAATTCGGGCGAACTTTGCCCCACACCCTTCAAACATGGGTTGGACAGGCAGCCCCTACTGATGGTCTCCAAATGGTAGACCTCATTGAAAGATATGGGCCTACCAAGGAGATACAGGGAGAGACTACCCGGAAGCTACCAATTAAATTCACCAAACCACTGTAACGCTGGTATTGTCTGTACTTTGTTTTCCAGCGTTACTTTGCATGTTTTTTGCATTAACCCTTTTGCTCCTTTCCCCCTAACCAGCTGGGATACTGTTGTCTGTTACCTATATGGATGCTGCTCAGTTCCCGGCTCTGCTGCGTACCCGTACTTGCGTGAGTGGCTCCGCTGCTTTGCATGACCGCCCGCATGTGCGGTTCCTGACTTGCTGTGAAAGCCGTCCGTAGCTTGCAAAGTCCTCTGCAGTGGTGCATGACTTACTGCGTGGTTGGCAGCAGCCATTGTTGGGTTCCCTCTGTGTTGTGCTGTCTGGCTCTGCATAGGGGGCGCGGCCCACACCTGTCCTGCTTTTATGTGGATTGGGTGTTTACTAGAATTACTGCTCCAGCCTATCGCTGTGAAGCAGCTCATATATAAAGTTCCCCAGCCCTAATGGGCGTGGCCAGAGCTTCACATTGAATCCCTGAACCTAGCCGTATGTGGTTGTGTGTTCAGCTTCTGCTCTGAATTTGATCAGCTCTGGAGAGCTGATTCCCTGTTCCTGATGTGTCTTGTTCCCTGATCCTGGATCAAACCCGGTACCTGAATGTCTGAATTGTGTCTTGTGTTTCCGCCTATGCTGGGGGCTGATTACCCAGATCGCCGTTCCTGGAGGCTGTATATCCAGGCCTGTTCCTGCTGTGTCTAATTACCTGAACCCCTGATCTTGGATCGCATCCTGTACCTGACTGTCTGAACTGTGTCCTTTGTGTTATGTTCCTGAAATCCTG
Source organism: Oophaga sylvatica (assembly GCA_033576555.1). Lineage (NCBI taxonomy): Eukaryota > Metazoa > Chordata > Amphibia > Anura > Dendrobatidae > Oophaga > Oophaga sylvatica. The sequence continues at coordinate 934,190,426 of JARQOD010000001.1, forward strand.
CTGTGTCCAGAACCCTGTGCCAGTGACTGTGAATCCTTGCTATATAACCTGAGTTCATCTTGGAAGGAGGAGTCCGGTGTGTGCTGAGTTTCTGTTACTCTGTGCTCAGCCTCTGTGCAATCCCCGGCCAGCTCCCGTTGAGCCTGGCGGGGCTTGCACCAGACCGCTGGGGTTCCTTTTCAGGTCGCTGCCAGATGTCCGGATCCTATGCCTGATGACCATGGCCTGATGTCCGATGTCCGACGACCACTTCCAGATGTCCGGATCCTATCCTTCCTGCCTGATGTCCGGATCCTGCCGATCATTGCCAGATGTCCGGAGTCCGAGGCCTGTGTTCCAGTCCGTGTTCCTGTGATCCAATCCATGTTCCTGTCCGTGTTCCTGACTCCCTGAGATCCAATCCATGTTCCTGTCCGTGTTCCTGACTCCCTGAGATCCAATCCGTGTCCCTGTTGTTCCTGTGCAGTCTAACTCTGTTTCAGCCATCAGCTCCTGATTCCAGTTTCCTGCCTGTTACCTGTCGGCTTGCCTGTCTGCCATCTGACTGCAGCTCCATCCGGAAGTTCGGACATCATCTGCAGAGATCCCCGGCTCTTGCCTGCTCACCTGGGAGCGATCATCTGCCATCCGACTGCAGCTCCATCCGGAAGTTCGGACATCATCTGCAGAGATCCCCGGCTCTTGCCTGCTCACCTGGAGCGATCATCTGCCATCCGACTGCAGCCTACCTGGAGGCTCCACCATATCAGGTCGTATATACCTGCCTGTCTAGAGACTGCCTGGTCACTTACTGTGACAACCTGCCTGTCTAGAGACTGCCCTGGTCACTTGCCGTGACAACCTGCCTGTCCCCGAGACTGCCCTGGTCGCTTTCCGTGACAACCTGCCTGTCCCAGAGACTGCCTGGTCACTTGCCGTGACAACCTGCCTGGTCACTTGCCGTGACAACCTGCCTGCCTGGTCACTTGCCGTGACAACCTGCCTGCCTGGTCACTTGCCGTGACAACCTGCCTGCCTGGTCACTTGCCGTGACAACCTGCCTGCCTGGTCACTTGCCGTGACAACCTGCCTGCCTGGTCACTTGCCGTGACAACCTGCCTGCCCTGGTCACTTGCCGTGACAACCTGCCTGTCCCAGAGATTGCCCTGGTCACTAGCCGTGACAACCTGCCTGTCCCAGAGACTGCCTGGTCACTTGCTGTGACAACCTGCCTGTCCCAGAGACTGCCTTGGTCACTTGCCGTGACAACCTGCCTGTCCTGCCGGTTCCTCCTTGGTCTACCCTGTGATGACGTCTGTCCTGGGTCGGTGTCTGATGTTCTCCTGCTGAGCCTGTGCTACGCCTGAGGCCTGAGAGAGAGGCCATACTAGTATGCCCGTGCCAGATGATCCTGGACTTCATCAACCCGTGATGACCCCGCCATCGTCTGAAGTCTGTCTGAGGTCGGTGTCTGATGTTCTCCTGCTGAGCCTGTGCTACGCCTAAGGCCTGAGAGAGAGGCCGTCCAAGTATGCCCGTGCCAGATAACCCTGGACTGCATCTACCCGTGATGTCCTCCAGCACTCGTCTGTGATCCTGAGTCGTGTACCCTTCTCTGATGTGCGGAATCGGGAGCCCGGTCTTATGTTCTGTTTTATGTACTGTGTTTCTTTAAGTAAACTTTATGTTTCTTCTTACCTGAAGTTGTGCGGTGTTGTCTAGTCCTGCAGGTCGCCACCTTGCCCACATGCTCAGCTGCCACGGATCCCGGTCGCTGCCCTTCCCTAGTCCGGGCAGGCCCGGGTCTCCCTCCGTGGTCCAGTGGGTCCACATTCTCATCATCTGGGACCCATGCCTCACGTCGTCGTGGACTGGCGGCGTGGGAGCATTGGCAAGCTATGCCATGTCCCGGCGCCCCACAGCCGTGGGAAGCGCTACAACCACCCACAGCTCGGCGAGTAGAGACTCTGAGGGCCGCCCAGGAAGGGTCGGGGAACGAAAGGGGCCCCATAATCTGTTGGCGGTGCCAAGAACCATGACATGTGAGAGCTGATTGCCCCCACCTGACTGAGCCCATGGACAACAACTTTGGCTACTATCAGTCTCACTATGCATAACACATGTGTGCAGTGGTCAGTATTACCTTTGCCTTCGGTGGAGGAGGAAAACACCTCTCCTATAGAAGTGTTAGTTGGGGAGATGGAAGATTTGCCACCGGGAACAGAATTGTAATACTTAAATGTGTCAGGTGACAATTTTGGTACGGCGCAACTCCGTGACCCTACGTTGAGTCTATTTGTTGGGGATAACATTTTTTTTTTTGTAACTGATCATTCCCCTGTGACTGGCAGTGTTGTAGCCCAGGGAGTAGAGTTCAGGTGGTAGAAAGATGAACATAACAGGAGACATGGAAAACGTTGGCAAACAGTTATTTAACCTGAAAACGGGCAGGCAAATTCAGGTGAGATCCATGCCTTGTTCATTTTCAGAAAAGTAAGCCGGTCTACATTCTCTGAGGATAGTCGCATGCGACGGTCTGTTAGTACACCACCTGCAGCACTAAAGACGCGCTCAGATAATACACTGGCAGCAGGGCAAGCCAGCACCTCCAATGCATACTGGCTAAGCTCTGGCCATGTATCCAGCTTAGAGACCCAAAACTTGAAAGGGGAAGAGCCATCTGGGAGTACACTGAGAGGGAAAGACATGTAGTCTGTCACCATCTTACGTAAACGTTGCCTCATGGTGAGTGGAGTCGTCTCGGATGGTGTAGACATTGGTGGCGCTGACACAAAACTTCGCCACATTTGTAACATACTGCTCTTGCCCTGTGCAGAGGCACTGCTTGTGCTCCCTCTTGTTGCAGAGGTGTCTCCACTGCCTCGACGCACAGAGATTCTTTGTAAAGCAGTAGCAGCAGCAGTGCTCTCGGCTGGAATGGAGAATATTATGGATTGCACCAGTCTGTCTTGGTACTCCCGCATTTTACGCTCCCGGTTCAACGGTGTGATGAGGCTTTGTAAGTTGTCCCGGTAGCGAGGGTCTAGGAGGGTGTACACCCAATAATCTGATGTGGTGAGAATGTGGGCAATGCGGCGGTCGTTTCTCAGGCACTGCAGCATGAAATCAACCATGTGCTGCAGACTCCCAACTGCCCAACAAACGCTGTCCTCTGGAAGAGGCATCATCTCTGCCTGCTCTGCATTGCTCCACCCTCGCTCTACATACTGATTAGAGCGTTGTGTACCTCCCTCTGTAGGGATTTCTTCCTCCTCCATTGACTCCTCCTCATCCTCCTCACAAAGTGAGCCCTGCCCAGCCCTTTGTGAGGAACCAAGATGCGCTGACTGTCCAGAAGGTGAGTGAATTTGTGACTCCTCATCCTCCACCTCTTCCAAAACCTCATCCTTTAGTGCTTGCAGTGATTTTTGAAGCAGGCAGATAAGGGGGACAGTCATGCTGACTAGTGCATCATCTGCACTCGCCATCCACATTGAGTCATCAAACGCATGCAAAACGTGGCAGATGTCCTTCATAGAGGCCCACTCAGTAGTGGTGAAGTGTGAACGGCGCAAATTGCGAGTTGATTGCGCCTGATGCAGCTGATACTCCATTACTGCTGGCTGTTGCTCACACAACCGCTCCAACATATGTAAGGTGGAATTCCACCTGGTGGGTACGTCACATATGATGCAATGTTCAGGAAGGCGAAATCTGCGTTGCAGAGCAGCAATGCGCGATCTGGCTATGCTGGAACGTCGCAAGTGAGCGCACTCTAGGCGGACCTTCTGCAGCAGTTCAGCAAGATCCGGATAGTCCCTCAAAAAACTCTGCACGACCAAGTTGAGCACATGTGCCAGACATGGTATGTGAGTGAGGTTGCCAAGGCCCAGAGCTGCCACCAGATTTCGGCCATTGTCACACACTACCAAGCCTGGCTGGAGATTCGCTGGCAAAAAACACACGTCGCTCTCCTGCTTGATGGCATTCCAGACCTCCTGCGCTGTGTGGCTTCGATTCCCCATGGAAATTAATTTCAGGACGGCCTGTTGACGTTTGGCCACGGCTGTGCTTATATCGGTCGCAACAGGTAAGCATTCACGGGTCCATGTGGAGGTAGACCGTGACGGCTCCTGCAGCGATGATTCTGAGGAACTGGAGTAGGCGGAGGAGTCAATGTGTACAGACTGGATTCCTGCAATCCCTGGAGTTGGCAGAACACGTACAGCGCCACTCGCAAGATCTGTACCCGGCTCCACAACATTGACCCAATGGGCAGTGAGGGAAAGGTATCGTCCCTGGCCATGGGTACTGGTCCACGCATCGGTGGTCAGGTGGACCTTGCTACAGACGGCGTTTAGTAGCGCATGTTTAATGTTTCCCTCGACATGTTTTTGCAGACCAGGGATGGCTTGCCTGCTGAAATAAAATCGGCTTGGCACATTGTATTGTGGGACTGCCAATGCCATTAAGTTCCTGAAACTGTCAGTCTCCACCAGCCTGAATGACAGCATTTCAAGGGACAGGAGTTTTGCAATGCCAGCATTCAGAGCCTGTGCTCGTGGATGGTTTGCCGAGTATGGCCGTCTTTTATCCCATGCCTGTGGTACCGATGGCTGTTTTGTGGCCTGGGAGTGTGAAGATGACAGGGAACTTGCTGCTGTGGGTGGAATAACACTTTGTCTCTGGACAACAGTGACCGAGGTTCTTCCATGGCGATCCTGTGAGGAAGCAGAACCAGCTGTGTGTGAGCTGGAGGTAGAGGCTCCAACACGACCTGAAGATGTAGGTGCTGCTGTAGGTTGGCCTACATCTCCAGTGTGTCTTTGTAACTCAACTACGTGCTTTGTCCGCACATGTTTCCACATATTTGTGGTATTGAGGTTACTGCAATTTTTACCTCTTTTTACTTTTTGCTTACACAGCTTGCATTTAACATAGCAAATATCATCTGCAAGTCTGTCAAAAAAGGACCACGCAGTGCAAGTCCTGGGAGCGCCCATTTTGACTTTTGGAAGAGAACAGGTGCCAAACTGGAGGCTAGAGGCAACCGAGTCTGCAGCCTACCTCTCCCTCCTGTTTGTACCGTTGGGACAATCTCATCCTCAGAGCTGCTCCCACCACCTTCCTGTCCCTCACGCCATGTTGGGTCTTGGACCTCATCATCTCCACTACCCTCTTCCAACACCTGCTGCTGTTGGGTGGTCTGGCCAGCACCATGCTCAACAGAAACTGGCACCTGAGTCTCATCATCATCAGATGCGTTCTGCGGTGTGCTGACCATCGGCACTGGCTCACCCGCCTCTTCTGATTCAGAGAGACACAGCTGTTGCGCATCACTGCATACTCCCTCTTCTTCACATTCCAGAATGCTGCTTGGCTGGGCCCCTGTTTGCAAGTCAACAGATTCTGAGAACAGAAGCAGAGACTCAGCTGGCTCCAGTTCAGAACTCTCTGACTGCCTGGGCAATTTGACAGGCGGTGAACAGACAGATGGTTGCTCAACAGTGTTGTGGTCCTGAGAGGAGGTGGAAGCAATTGAAGTTGATGCATTGGCTGCCATCCAACCAACAACGGCTTCAATTTGTTCTTCCCGCAGCAGGGGGGTACGCCGAGCTCCTACAAAACTGCACATAAAGGAACGCTCACGGGTAAAACTGGTGGATGCTGTGTCACTGGGGGTGGCAGCAGCCACAGAATCCCCACGTCCTCTCCCTGCTGAAACTCCACGGCCACGACCACGTGCCTTACTCCCTGCCTTCTTCATCTTGGTAGATTGATAAAGAAAGTCAGAAAAGTTAAAAGGCCTAAGTGTTGTTATTCCGCAGAGACTGCAGTGAACACTGCAGACAATTGTTCACTAGCTGTGAAAGGCTCCTTTGTGGACTTCTATAGTGTTTGCAACCAATGTATTGGATACGGATGGAAGCGCGTCACACTAATAGATTGGAGTTATTTTAAATAGAATGGAGCAGCAACAATTCTAGAAAAATGACAAGGATGAGGCAGTGACACACGTTCAGCAGACTATAACCAGCAGTGGTTTAAGAACTAACTGGAGCGTGATCTGCACTCAGCAAAAAAAAAATATATCACAGACTAGAGTGAACACTGCAGTGCACACAACTGGTCACTATCTGTGAAAGGCTCCTTTGTGGACTTCTATAGTGTTTGCAACCAATGTATTGGATACGGATGGAAGCGCGTCACACTAATAGATTGGAGTTATTTTAAATAGAATGGAGCAGCAACAATTCTAGAAAAATGACAAGGATGAGGCAGTGACACACGTTCAGCAGACTATAACCAGCAGTGGTTTAAGAACTAACTGGAGCGTGATCTGCACTCAGCAAAAAAAAAATATATCACAGACTAGAGTGAACACTGCAGTGCACACAACTGGTCACTATCTGTGAAAGGCTCCTTTGTGGACTTCTATAGTGTTTGCAACCAATGTATTGGATACGGATGGAAGCGCGTCACACTAATAGATTGGAGTTATTTTAAATAGAATGGAGCAGCAACAATTCTAGAAAAATGACAAGGATGAGGCAGTGACACACGTTCAGCAGACTATAACCAGCAGTGGTTTAAGAACTAACTGGAGCGTGATCTGCACTCAGCAAAAAAAAAATATATCACAGACTAGAGTGAACACTGCAGTGCACACAACTGGTCACTATCTGTGAAAGGCTCCTTTGTGGACTTCTATAGTGTTTGCAACCAATGTATTGGATACGGATGGAAGCGCGTCACACTAATAGATTGGAGTTATTTTAAATAGAATGGAGCAGCAACAATTCTAGAAAAATGACAAGGATGAGGCAGTGACACACGTTCAGCAGACTATAACCAGCAGTGGTTTAAGAACTAACTGGAGCGTGATCTGCACTCAGCAAAAAAAAAATATATCACAGACTAGAGTGAACACTGCAGTGCACACAACTGGTCACTATCTGTGAAAGGCTCCTTTGTGGACTTCTATAGTGTTTGCAACCAATGTATTGGATACGGATGGAAGCGCGTCACACTAATAGATTGGAGTTATTTTAAATAGAATGGAGCAGCAACAATTCTAGAAAAATGACAAGGATGAGGCAGTGACACACGTTCAGCAGACTATAACCAGCAGTGGTTTAAGAACTAACTGGAGCGTGATCTGCACTCAGCAAAAAAAAAATATATCACAGACTAGAGTGAACACTGCAGTGCACACAACTGGTCACTATCTGTGAAAGGCTCCTTTGTGGACTTCTATAGTGTTTGCAACCAATGTATTGGATACGGATGGAAGCACGTCACACTATAATTTCAATTGAATGGAGCTGCAAGAATTACACTAAAGAAAAAAAAAAATAGTCTGTGAAAGACACGTGCAGATGCCTACAAACAGCGTTGGATGCAGAGCAAACTGCAGCGTGTCACCTGCACTCACACACAGACCTTGCAGAGCTGTGAAAACAACACTGCAAGGCAAAAGGAAGCTTTACACAGCGGTTGGTGCTAGCCTGCCTAAAGAACAGTACACAAAATCGCAATCTCTAACTGTCCCTCAGAGTCAGCAGAGCAGCGTTCTGTCCCTAACTGAATTCACAGCACAGTGACGCTAAAATGGCGGCAGCGCCTTTTATAGTGCATTCTGACATCATTTCAGCATCCAATCACAGCCATGCCATTAGTTAACATGACCGCAGCAGTACAGGATGTGCCCACACTTCTTAGGATTCCTCATTGGCTGACTAAAATCACATTGCCTCTCAAAGAATTATGGGAACTTCCGATTCCGGTATACGATATATGGAAAATATCGGAACTAAGTATCTAAAGTCCGATACAGCGAATATCGGCCGATACCCGATACTTGCGGTATCGGAATGCTCAACTCTAGTCATAACATTAAAAAGAACACTAAAAAGAACAAGGCCAAACAACAAAAAAACATTACAATATTATTTTTAAAAACCTGAAACTGTTAAAAATGTAAAAAAATTGTATTATAGCCCAAGTAGCGCTCAAAAAAAAGAAAGCAACTTGAGGTTGACGAGGAGCCGCTGGACATAGAAAACGAGACACTGATAACACTAGTGGAAGCGAATCCGTCGATATGGGATCAAAGTGACAGCTCCCACAATGACATAATTAAAAACCGAAAGTTGTGGGAGAAGATTATATGCCACTTTGACCCGCCTCCTCTAAAAAAAAAATTGGTAATTAACACTCAACTTAAATTTGTAAAATATAAAGATTTTAAAAGAAATAAACATTATTTGTTTGCTTTTATTGTAGCTGATGCAGTCCATACCCGGTGGAGATCTATCAGAGATAGATTTGTATGGGACTTCCGCAACAGCCAAAACACCCCAAGTGGGTCTGGTGGCAAACGAGTCACCCCGTATGTCCATTATGACCAATTGATGTTTCTACAGAAAACGTTGTCACAGCGCTCGTAAGTACACTTTTTCGGATGTAAAAATGGGATAAAGCAACAAGTCTTTATTAAAATCTCTAAAATAATATTTTTCTTTTTTTGGGATAGAACGATATGCAGTACCGCTGCGCCTCGAGAGGCTGAGGCATCGGAGCCATGTAGACAGGAACCAAGTCAACAGACGGGCACTGAAGATGTGTCTGTCCTTAGCGAGTCACAATCAATGGACAGCGGTACTATGGCTCCTGTTGTCAGTGCCCGTCTGCAAACACAGCGCGGACGCAAGAAAACAGCAGCCAATAAAGAAGTCGATGCCATAATTGTCGAAGGACTGCAACGACTTGAGGATCTGTGTCGCAGTGAACACAGAGATATAAGGCGGGAAATTACAAAATTGCAATCACGAGAATCTGTATATGCAGCCAATGAGTGGAAGCTCCTGTTTATTCGAACGTCCATGACAGCACTACAGAGAGAGGGGATCCGCCCCTTAGGAACAGGAAACCTACAGATATAAAAGGGCGGCACCTCTCCCACACATCAGTTGGTTTCCTGTTCCTAAAGGACGGGTTTCCTACAGATGAAGATCTTCAGGAGGACCCAGGCCGGCCGGTCGACCCAGGTAGCGGGGGGGAATCTCCTACCTCGGCCGGTGCGGAGCCCCTGGAAGCGCCACGGTGGGTCCGGGTAGGATTCCACGGCAGTGTGCGGAGCAGGTGGAGCAGTATCCAGAGGATCTCTGTCTCCCAGCCAGCGCCGGTAGGTAAGTATTCCCCCCCCTCTCCCTGGTCCCGATGCCTTCTCCCTGTCCTCTCCTGTGGTCCTGTCATGGTGGGGGCCTCTTGAGGGTGCAGCCGTGATTTTTTTAAAAAAAAAAAAAAAAAGAAAATTTTTTTTTAATTTGAATTTCCCGCCGCGTCACTGCTGTGAACGGCGCGGCGGGGGTTTTTTGAATTTCCCGCCGCGCGTCACTGTTATGGACGGCGCGGCGGGCGGTTTTGAATTTCCGCCGCGCGTCACGGCTATAGACGGCGCGGCGGGCGGTTTTGAATTTCCCGCCGCGCGTCACTGCTATGGACGGCGCGGCGGGGTTTTTGAAATTTCAATCGTGCGCCGCTGTTGCAGCGGCGCGGCTGAGGTCGGGGGAGATCTCCGCTTGGGGGGGGGCGATGTAGCGGGGGATTGTGCTTACCTCCGTCGGTCCGTGCGAGCGGGGGAAAAAAGGGGGCGGAGTCTCCACCACCGGAACCGGAAGTAAGACGCCGGCCGGCGTTTTTTGAAAATTCTGGCGGCTGCATCGTCGGGACGGCGCCTGCTGTGGGGACGGCGGGGAGGTGCAGGGGGGGCCGTGGGGCGGGGAGTAGGAGGGGGTGGACCCCTGGCCAGACCTGCTGATCCGGATATCCGGGGGAGGATATAAGGAGCCTAGGAAGGAGGTAAAGCGCTTCTGCCCCATTTTTTTACGATGGACACTGCAGAGGCTCCCTCGGTGCAACAGGAGAGCCAGCAGCAGCAGACAGAGCGCTCCTCTTCAATGGCCAGGAGCACCAGCCGCAGAAGTTCCGCAGCTGGGAAAAAGCCCCCTCCCCGTGATCCGGTACCTACTGCTGTACAATCTGGGTAAGAGATCGTCAGATTTAGAATACCCAGTAATACAGTTTTTTCCCCATTTTGTCTGTTACTAGGGGAAGAAGTGTTCGGTGAAAAGCAAGCACAGGGAATGTGCCTTTTGCGCTTGCCCTCTGCCTGACGCTTGCCCTAAGAGGTTGTGCCAGCCGTGCATGCAACAGACGGTAGGGCATTGTTAAGGGGAAGGACAGGGGCATGGGATAACATAGTAAACCCCCCTATGCCCCTTCCCTTTTTAGATAGCGGAGGAGACTCCAAATTTCACCGAAAGCCTGAAGGAGATAATAAGAGCAGAGTTGAAAGCGTCCTCAAGACACGGAGAATTTTCCAGGCGTAGAAATGTACCAGTGTTGTCTGATTCAGAGTCGCCTGCCGCCCATGATAGGGGTGAAGTTGTGTCAGGACCCTCCTCGCCTTCCTCTTCGGCTTCCTCCTCGTCTTCTACGGAAGACGCTACCCGTTTTTGTTTTCCCTTGGACCAGATGGACAAATTTGTCAAATCCGTTAGGTCCACCATGGGGGTAGAAGAGGCGAAACCAGAACCCTCAGTACAGGATCTGATGTTTGGTGGTCTAGATCCAAAAAAACGGAGATCCTTTCCACTAAATAGTAGCATCCAAGGCCTTATAGACAGAGAGTGGAAGAAGCCTGAAAAAAGAGGCTCCTTACCCCAAGCGTTTAAACGGAGATATCCCTTTGAAGATCCCCTGACGGGTAAATGGGATAAGGCCCCGAAGCTGGATGCAGCAGTGGCGAAGGCTTCTAAAAAATCCTCCATCCCTTTCGAGGGAGATGTCGGCAGGTGCCCTGAGGCCGGCAGTTGCAGCCACTTGCGCAGCCAGGTCATTGATGGTCTGGCTAGACCAGTTAGCTTCCCAGTTAACAGATGGAACCTCCAGGGGGACAATTCGAAAGACCTTGCCAATAATTCAGAATGCGGCGGCTTTTCTGGCTGATTCCTCAGCGGACTCAGTAAGAATGGCTGCCAGAGCGGCAGGGCTGTCTAATTCAGCACGAAGGGCATTATGGCTGAAATGTTGGCCGGGCGATATTCAAGCCAGATCTCGCCTCTGCTCCATTCCGTGTGACGGCGAATATCTTTTTGGCCCGGTCCTGGACGAACTTTTAGAAAAGGCGGGGGACGACAAGAAAAAGTTTCCCAGTCTATCAACTCCTTCCTATAAAAGACCTTTCAGCAGAAGGAGGTTCAGCTACCGAAGGTCGTCCAGGGAACGAGCCAAATGGGATGAAAAGAGGCGAAGAGGTACAGGGTTTATGTTTAGAGGTCCACCTAGGGAAACAAAAAAACCCTCGCAATGACTAGCGATGCCGGTAGGAGGCAGATTAAAAGCCTTCTACCCGGCCTGGTCGGAAATCTCAAACAGTAGCTGGATCCTTAACATCATAGCTACAGGGCTGCGGTTAGAATTCTCCTCGGTACCTCGGGATAACTTTAAAATTACCCCACTCAGATCATCCCCATCGGAGCAGGCCGCTCTAGAGTTGGAGGTTCAGGAGCTTTGCGCTAAGAATGTCTTAGTGGAGGTGCCAGAAGCAGAGCGGGGTAGGGGGTTTTACTCCCCTCTGTTTTTGATCCATAAACTGGATGGGTCTTTTAGAACAATTATTAATTTGAAAGCCCTCAATAAATTCCTGATTATTCACCGATTTAAAATGGAAACGGTCAGCTCAGCAATAAAGCTTCTGTTTGAAAATTGCTTTATGGTGGTGTTAGATCTGAAAGACGCTTATTACCACATACCGATCCATATGGAGCATCAGCGTTTCCTCAGAGTAGCAATCCAGATGGGGGAAGTACTGCGACATTTTCAATTTAGCGCCCTTCCCTTTGGCTTGGCAGTGGCCCCACGAGTATTCACTAAGGTTATGTCGGAGGTCATGGCCCACTTACGTGAATCAAATATGCTTATAGTCCCCTACCTTGACGACTTTCTTATTATAGGAAAGACGGCAGAGCATTGCCTAGAGCAACTGAAAAGAGCGATTTCTACCTTAGAGCGGCTGGGATGGCTAATAAATACCAAAAAGTCTCGTTTGAATCCGATGAGGGTTCAGCAGTTTCTAGGGCTAATCCTGGATTCACAAAATCAGAACTGTAGTTTACCGTCAGACAAGTTAATTCGTTTACGGTACCAGGTCCTAAACGCTTCCGATAATCCCTCCATGTCGCTTAGGAAGGCTATGTCTCTTTTGGGCTCCCTCTCGTCCTGCATTCCCGCGGTTCGGTGGGCTCAATTTCACACAAGGGCACTGCAAGCTGAGGTCTTGCTGTATCAAAATTTGCTAGGTGGTTACCTGGAAGGCCAGCTATCCTTGTCCCAGGCTGCTATAAGATCCCTGGATTGGTGGAAGAATGAGACAAACCTGTCTAAGGGGGTTCCCTGGGAATATGAGATATCCCGAATAGTCACAACAGATGCTAGCCCCTCTGGGTGGGGGGCTCATATGGGGGACGTTATGGTTCAGGGCTTATGGGAGCAGAATCAAATTCATATGTCTTCTAATATGAAAGAATTAACAGCGGTAGAGCTAGCAATTAAAAAGCTCCTTGTCTATCTACAGGGTCACCACGTTCGAGTGCTCTCCGACAATCGGGTCACAGTCGCATACATCAACCACCAGGGTGGTACTCGTTCCGGTCCTCTCATGGAAGTGGCAAAGCGCCTACTTCAGATAGCAGAACGACACTTTCTTTCTCTAACGGCTCTACATATAAGGGGAGAAGAAAATACCAAGGCGGACTTCTTAAGCCGCAATCTCCTGAGCCAAGGAGAGTGGTCATTAAAGACTTCCATCTTCAACCTAATTGTGCGGAAATGGGGTCTACCGGAAGTAGATCTCTTTGCTACCAAAAGCAACAGAAAAGTGACACAGTTCTGCTCTCTGAATCCCAAAGAACGCCCTCTGGCAGTGGACGCTCTTCTATTACAGTGGGATTTCAATCTAGCCTACGCCTTCCCTCCCCTGTCCTTACTCCCCCTAGTATTGAGGAAGGTCAGGAAGGACAGGGCAAGGATAATATTAAATCGCTCCTTTTTGGCCCAGGAGGGCATGGTTTTCATGTCTCAGAAACATGTCGATAGCCGACCCGTGGGTCCTGCCGGACATTCCCGATCTGCTCTCCCAGGGTCCAGTCTACCATCCTCGAGTAGCGGGCCTCCACCTGACGGCGTGGATTTTGAACGGTCGCTGCTGACAGATAAGGGGTTTTCTGCTAATGTAATTAATACTCTCCTTAAAAGCAGAAAAGAGGTTACAACTAGGATCTACGCTAGGATTTGGAAGAAATTTCTTCAGAGCTCGGCGGTTGTAGCAGGGGACACAACACCGATAACCCAGATTCTAGAATTCCTACAAAAGGGTCTGGACTTAGGTCTCTCCACAAGCACCCTTAAGGTACAAGTTTCAGCTTTGGGGGCACTCTTTAGTTGCAACATCGCAAATAATTACTGGGTCAGTAGATTCATTAAAGCTGCGGGTAGGTCGAGACCCATAGTGAAGGTGAGAATCATGCCATGGGACTTAAATCTTGTTCTCACTGCTTTAACAGAGCCCCCTTTTGAACCTATATCAGCAGCATCAATAAAAACTCTTTCCCTTAAGACCGCTTTCCTGGTAGCATTAACCTCGGCTAGGAGGGTAAGTGACATCCAGGCACTATCTAGACTGTCTCCTTACACTCAGGTCCTGAATGACAGGATAATACTTAGACCGGACCCAGCATACCTACCTAAGGTGTCTTCCGCTTTCCACAGAACACAGGAAATTATTCTCCCTTCGTTCATCCCTAATCCATCTAATCAAAAAGAGATGAAACTTCATACTTTAGATGTTAGAAGATGTCTGCTGCAATATTTGGCAGTCACTGATCCCTGGAAAAGGGACAATGCATTGTTTGTCTCTTTTCAAGGAATTAACAAAGGCCGTAGATTAACAAAGAGCTCGTTGGCCAGATGGATTAGGGAAGCAATTTCTCTGGCATACACCTCGAGGGGCAAGCAGCCACCTGAGAGGCTAAGGGCGCATTCCACTCGAGCTGTGGCGACTTCATGGGCAGAAAGGGCAGAAGTCTCGATTGACCAGATATGTAAGGCAGCTACGTGGTCTTCTCCACACACGTTTTACACTCATTATAGATTAGATTTGGGTGCTTCCTCAGACCTTTCTTTCGGACTAAGGGTGCTGCAGGCAGTAGTCCCTCCCTAAGTAGTTATTACTCTCTGTAATTCTCTCTGTAGTGCTGTCATGGACGTTCGAATAAAGTCTAAGTTACTTACCGTTAACGGTATTTTTCGAAGTCCATGACAGCACCCTTACATTCCCACCCAGGTTTTATGTGCACTTCTTCCGCTTATGTAGTCCACATGTAATAAATAATTGATTAATGTTACTGTGTGATGCATGAAATTTTTTTGCTGTATACCATTTAACCTTGATGTCCTCTTATGCTCTGTAATCCAACTGATGTGTGGGAGAGGTGCCGCCCTTTTATATCTGTAGGTTTCCTGTTCCTAAGGGGCGGATCCCCTCTCTCTGTAGTGCTGTCATGGACTTCGAAAAATACCGTTAACGGTAAGTAACTTAGACTTTTTGTCATATGTGCCTGTAGCCCAAAAGATACCGGCGCACAGAAATTTACAGTTTAGGCAACGATTTCATGACCCATTCGAGGAATTTTTGGCCCCTCAGGAACCCACTTCCTTGAGACAAAGAACCATGGACATGCCGTCATACCGAGCACAATCTAGAGCCCATGGTGAAATGGGTGTGAAAATGCAAAGGCAATGTAGCAGTCCAGGGTACAGTTGGGCCGACAACACCCCGGCGCAATATCAAAGTCTCTAACTATCAGCATTTAAACTGTGTGTGTAAACATTTGGTTTTCCAACTTAATGTTTTTTTGTTTTTGGTTGGTCATCCCATATGCCAAAAATGTATGTCAACATTCAGAGAGGAAGACCAATGTCTTAAAAATATTTAAGTAAAATTTGATATTATTCAACATTTTATTGTATGTATTTTTTTCAAATGTATTTAAACGTTATATACAGTTCAACAAAAAATCAAAACACACATAGAACATAAACCAATCAAATAAACAGTCAATTTTCACACATGCATCTCTTGCCATGAAACAACACCTTCTTGCATGAAATAATTTGCAAAGTTATCACGAATCCTCATTATCTTCGCTGTAGAACGAACAGAAGTGGAATCTATGCTCATGAGGTCCGAATCACAGTCATCGGGGTCAACCACTATGGGTTCATGTCTGCACACAAAATTGTGAAGGCAGATGCATGCCTTCACTACACGGTCCCCATTTTTAGGTTGTAGTTGCATGCAAGTTAGTAATATACACCATTTAGAGGTTAAAATACCAAAGGTACATTCCACATAATTATCCATATAAGCGATAATTAACGAGATTTTTTCCGAGTTGGAACGCCTCATCTCCAACTAAAACATAGGGCAAACTTGGGCCTTCGGTCCCTGGAAGTGGTCGTGCTGAGGGAATGTTGAAGCTGTTGTACAAACATTTCCCCATGTTGGACTCTTTGAAAACTCTGGAATCGTTCGTCCGTCCATATGCACCGATATCCACAGCTATAAACCTGTATCTAATATCCACAATAGCCATTAATACAATTGAAAAGTATTTTTTGTAGTTATAGTACAGGGTTCCACTATGCGTGGGTTTCTGAATCCAAATGTGTTTCCCATCCACGGCACCAATGCAATTGGGAATATTAGCCACATCCTCAAATTTTTGGGAAATAGATAGCCACATTTCTATTGTCAGGGTTGGTAGCACAAGTGGTTGCAAGTTGTTCCAAATAGCATCACATGTTTCCCGAACTAGCTGGCAAATGGTCGATTTTCCAAGACGAGATTGAAAATGCATCTAATAGAAAATGAACTCGGCACTCAACTTTAGTATAGTGAGAATAAAGATTTTTATTCACAGTAGTAACACGAAACGTTTCGGTCCTATATCATGGACCTTCATCAGTCACAGATACTACTGGGAAGGGGGTTGATCCACATAGGGAAGAAAGAAAGGGCTGGATATAGCCTGTGTTGTGGGGTGAGATGAGGAAGAGGACAATGCCTCTATTGCACTAGTAACCTGTTGTGAAGGAGTCCGGTAGTGAGGATAGGTCTCTGCATTGGACGCGGTGTCCACCGCTAGTCTGAGTGCCTCAACCCCCTTCCCAGTAGTATCTGTGACTGATGAAGGTCCATGATATAGGACCGAAACGTTTCGTGTTACTACTGTGAATAAAAATCTTTATTCTCACTA
This sequence comes from Oophaga sylvatica, assembly GCA_033576555.1. NCBI lineage: Eukaryota > Metazoa > Chordata > Amphibia > Anura > Dendrobatidae > Oophaga > Oophaga sylvatica. Next base: position 934,206,787 of record JARQOD010000001.1, read on the forward strand.
TACTAAAGTTGAGTGCCGAGTTCATTTTCTATTAGATACGGTTTGGGAACCTACTCTGGCACCTTCTTGGTTGTGCACACGGTTATTTTTTCATGAGATTGAAAATGCAGTGATGCAAAAGTTTCACCAGTAGCCAGATATCTATCGACAAAGCAAAAAAAAAACATTTAGCACTATGGACATATTGTACATATTTTTAAAGACCACACAATAAAAAAGGCAAGTTTACATTGACTAGGACAATCGGCAACGTGTACAAAATTAAAAGACATGCACCACAATAAATTACATCCTGTCTTTGTCAATAGAACAATGGTAAGAAAAGGATATTTACCTCAGGGTCACCACTAAACATTGCTCCGCACAAATACTCTCACGGAAAGTGCTGCACTGATGATGTATGTCATCCTTCACATGTGAGAGCAGAATATCAAAGGTTTCGATGGACATCCGCAGGTAACGTTGAAATTTAAAGGGATGATCCCGAAGCTGAACATACAGGGTGTGAAAGGCACCATATGCATCCCTTAAAAATTCACTTCATGGATCCAATATCTCCTTTGAGAAATACGCCTTCTCTGCTGACATCGCAGATACTTCAAGCGAAATCTCACAAGCTCAGACACAAACATCTTGCTAGCAGCAGAAGTTCACTCGATGCTCTCAAAATGGAGAATGGGTGTTGACTCCCACACCACGCAGACAAAAGGCAAAAAAAAAAAAATTGAACAACTTTATTGACAGTGCCTGAAAGCAAACAAACGGATGCTTCAAGAA
>JARQOD010000001.1:934207663-934339986 GCA_033576555.1 Oophaga sylvatica
GGGGTTGGTGTACTGCGGTGCATGGTAGTGCCCCTCTTCCCTGGATGGGGGAAGAGAAAAGACGGAGGGCTGATTCAGGAGATAAGGCAAGGTTGGCGGCCCTGGCATCTTCACCTTCAGAACTATCCTGGGAAATAGGGCGAGCTAGGGCACCCCCTAGTGTTAGGGACAGGGTAGGAGCTACTGGTCCCAGGTCACCCAAAAGCTGTGTTGTGACTAGAACATTTTCATTACCTTATCATCTAAATGGGATTCTTTATTCTTGTCTAAATGGTAAACTTTTTATTCTATCACTGGCTAATTTATTAGCTGAGCCAGCCCCAGTGCTGAGACAGAGAAGGGAACTAGCACAGCTATAGAAAAGTAAGTATTGAGTGTCTGCCCAATAGAATTAATATTTTAGGAAGCTATGCTATGTGTGCAGTGCTCAGTAGAACCTGGGAGAGATTTAGTAAGCCAAGTGCACTTGAATATTAGGCAATATGCACCCTAAAACTAGTTTATATGCACCACATTTATGAAGTATTTTAGACATTTTTTTGACTCTCCCCCCCAAAAAAAGATGGAAAAGCAGTGTAGAAAGCAGGAGTGGCTTGAAATGCAAAACCTTGCACTAAATGTTATTCAAATCATTAGTGTGAAGTAAGTGCAATAGGTGGAGTACTCTTAGACTAGAGAAATTTATCATACAGCCACATAGATAAATTTGGAGTATTTTTCCTCTTTGAACCAGTATCAATATGAATACCACAGTGGAGAAGTGCAGCGCACACCGTACGTCACAGTCTTCATTACCGCATAAACTTTGATAGTCTATTTTAACCTTCCGAAATGTTGGTCAAAGTCGTCCATTATTAGTAACCGATGTTTCAACCTTAAGCACTGCCTGGCGATTTGGGTTATTTGGACACATTTGGTCCCCGCTCCCCGTAGCTATAGTATGGGTGTTTTATGGCAGCCGCACCAGACTCTGCATGTCACGTTTATAATAAATAATCAATCAGTTATATAAAATGGGTAACCCTGCAAACATCTGCAATCTACAGAACATATAAGCACTTTTATCAGCACAATCATCTGTTCAAGGGCCTCTGATATATAGCCTATAAAGAGCAGCGGAGGATTTGATATTGGTTTCTAACTTGGATGTGGCCTTGAAATGATGTGGGATGAGGATAAATGTTTGAAGACATGGCAAATATGTGAGTATAAGGTGTATGTGGGGGAGGGGAGCTTTCGAACTGTCAAAAAAAGTCTGCTATGTGAATGATACTAAGTGCAACCAGTATGGTTATTATAACTAAGACCCAGGCTAATCTCCATATACTGTATATGTGTTCTTTAAGCATTGTGTCCATTAAAAAGCTGCCTGTGGGTTTTAAATGGCATTTGTCACTAGAAAATGAGCTGATGTTTATATTTTCCTTATTTTCATGCTCCTGTACTTTTCAGCAGCCGCATGGACATAGGCAACCATAGACTGACTCTGACACATTGACCACTACAGAAGTATTTACTGGAGATGCCCTGATATGGGCTAAGGTCATTGTGGAGGGAGGAGGAAGAGGTCTGCTGTGACATCAGCTATGGTGAATAGTGGATTTTGTATTAGCTACTGTATATAGAAGTGTTACTTGTCATTGTAATCCTGTCTGTGATGATAATGAGACTGCTGTAAAAAAGAAAGTGATTGGAAAATTGAGAAAAAATACATGTAACTTAAAAACTTGTTTTAAGCAATAGGTCATTTTCTGATGACACATTACTTTTAGGATTAAGAGCAAAAGTCTATGTATGCCAGCTCTCTTCTAAAACTCATATTTAATGTCAGCCCTTAAACACCTACAAAGTCTAGCAGTGCTGAGTTTTGTCAAGTTGGAGTATTGCACAAGTAACACAGTGCTGTGCCCGGCCCCTGATCTACCAGCCGCCTACCCGAATATATGCACATCCAATGCAGCTTGCTTTTGCAATGACCGCTTCCCCATGCTCCCCAAGCATTCATTTTGATCCATTTACTAAAAGAGCACATTTGCTGTACAACAGTGCACTGAAAAAGATATTATGACCTTTAGGTGTAAAATTGGCTTCAGGCCACGTTCACATTTGCCACATTTATAAGGGTTTGTTCACAGAAATGAGTATTGCATTGTATAGGTTGATTTTCTTTATGCAGCATGTACAGTGGGGGAAATAAGTATTTGATCCCTTGCTGATTTTGTAAGTTTGCCCACTGACAAACACATGAACAGTCTATAATTTGAAGGGTAGGTTAATTTTAACATTGAGAGATAGAATATCAAAAATAAAATCCAGAAAATCACTTTGTATAAATTATATACATTTATTTGCATTTTGCAGTGAGAAATAAGTATTTGATCCCCTACCAACCATTAAGAGTTCTGGATCCTACAGACCAGTTAGACGCTCCTAATCAACTCGTTACCTGCATTAAAGACAGCTGTCTTACATAGTCACCTTTATAACAGACTCCTGTCCACAGACTCAATTAATCAGCAGACTCTAACCTCTCCAACATGGGCAAGACCAAAGAGCTTTATAAGGATGTCAGGGACAAGATCACAGACCTGCACAAAGCTGGAATGGGCTACAAAACCATAAGTAAGACGCTGGGTGAGAAGGAGACAACTGTTGGTGCAATAGTAAGAAAATGGAGGAAATACAAAATGACTGTCTATTGACATTGATCTGGGGCATCCAGCAAATTCTCACCTCGTGGGGTATCCTTGATCATGAGGAAGCTGAGAGATCAGCCTAAAACTACACGGGGGAACTTGTTAATGATCTCAAAGCAGCTGGGACCACAATCACCAAGAAAATCATTGGTAACACGTTCAGCTCCCCTTACCAACTGACTCTCAGCTACATGGAACCTTTACATCCAGAAAATACTATTATTTTCTTGCTTCAGTCCATTATCCATCATTAGTCATCAATACCCCTAGAACGCATACCTGGGGCCTAGCAGGCCTGCTAGGTTAATTGTTTTCTATTTTCTGCAAGATTACTTTAGTTAGAATTCTGAAACTCTAGGTAATCCTCAGGTATTAGTTGTTAGTAATTTCTAGTTGTTCATATATTTTTATGTTACAGGCATTTCAGTAACATAGTAACATAGTTATTAAGGTTGAAGGAAGACTTTAAGTCCATCTAGTTCAACCCATATCCTATCCTAACCTGCCCTAACATGTTGATCCAGAGGAAGGCAAAAAAAAACCAAGTGGCAAACAGTAAGCTTCACATTGGGGAAAAAAATTCCTTCCCGACTCCACATACGGCAATCAGACTAGCTCCCTAGATCAACACAATATCTAGGAAACTAGTGAATATAGCCTGTAATATTATACTTTTCAAGAAAGGCATCCAGTCCCTTCTTAAATTTTAGTAAGGATTCACTCATTACAACATTAGACGGCAGAGAGTTCCATAGTCTCACTGCTCTTACAGTAAAGAATCTGCATCTGTGATTATGGCTAAACCTTCTTTCCTCCAGACGTAGAGGATGCCCCCTTGTCCCCGTCACAGGTCTAAGAGTAAAAAGATCATTAGAAAGGTCTTTGTACTGTCCCCTCATATATTTATACATTGTAATAAGATCACCCCTAAGCCTTCGTTTTCCAAACTAAATAACCCCAAGTGTAATAACCTGTCTTGGTATTGCAGACCCTCCCAGTTCTCTAATAACCTTGGTCGCTCTTCTCTGCACCCGCTCCAGTTCAGCTATGTCTTTCTTATACACCGGAGACCAGAACTGCACACAGTATTCTAAGTGTGGTCGCACCAGTGACTTGTATAGAGGTAAAATTATGTTTTCCTCATGAGCATCTATGCCTCTTTTAATGCATCCCATTATTTTATTTGCCTTTGCAGCAGCTGCCTGACATTGGCCACTAAATGTGAGTTTGTCGTCCACCCATATACCCAGGTCTTTTTCAGTGACAATTTTGCCCAGTGTTTTACAATTAAGCACATAATTATACATCTTGTTTGTTCTACCCAAGTGCATGACCTTACATTTATCCCCATTAAAGCTCATTTGCCATTTATCAGCCCAAGCTTCTAGTTTACATAAATCCTCCTGTAATATAAAATTGTCCTCCTCTGTATTTATTACCCTGCAGAGTTTAGTGTCATCTGCAAATATTGAAATACTCTGTATGCCCCCTACAACGACATTAATAAATATGTTAAAGAGAAGCTGCCCCAATACTGACCCCTGTGGTACCCCACTGCTAACCGTGACCCAGTCCGAGTGTGCTCCATTAATAACCACCCTTTGTTTTCTATCCATGAGCCAGTTCCTAACCCACTTACACATATTTTCCCCTATCCCCATTGTTCTCATTTTATGTATCAATCTTTTGTGTGGCACTGTATCAAAAGCTTTTGAGAAGTCCATGAACACCACGTCCACTGCATTCCCTTGGTCCAGTCCTGAACTTACCCCTTCATAAAAGCTTATCAGATTAGTCTGACAAGAACGGTCCCTCGTAAACCCATGCTGATACTGTGTCATGAGGTTATTCAGCCTCAGATACTCCAATATAGTATCCCTTAAAAAACCCTCCAGGATTTTACCCACAGTAGATGTTAAGCTCACTGGCCTATAATTTCCAGGTTCAGTTTTTGCCCCCTTTTTGAATATTGGCACCACATTTGCTATACGCCAGTCCTGTGGTACAGACCCCGTTATTATGGAATCTTTAAAGATTAAAAATAATGGTCTATCTATAACTGTACATAATTCCTGCAGTACTCGGGGGTGTATCCCATCCGGGCCCGGGGATTTGTCAATTTTAGTGATTTTTAGACGCCGCCGTACTGCCTGCTGGGTTAAGCAGGTGACATTTAATGGAGAAATTTTTTTATCACTGATCATGTTACCTGTCATGGGATTTTCTTGTGTAAATACAGTTGAAAAAAGTCATTTAGCATATTGGCTTTTTCCTCATCCTCATCCACCATTTCACCCAGACTATTTTTAAGGGGACCAACACTATCATTTTTTAGTTTCTTGCTATTTATGTAGTTAAAGAATATTTTGGGATTATTTTTACTTTCTCTGGCAATGAGTCTCTCTGCCTCAATCTTTGCTGTCTTGATTTGCTTTTTACAGAATTTATTCAGTCTTCTGTATTTATTTAATGCCTCATCACTACCTACTTGCTGTAATTCCCTAAACGCTTTCTTTTTGTCCCTTATTGCGGCCCTTACAGCTCTATTTAGCCATAGTGGTTTCCTCCTAATTCTAGCATGTTTATTCCCATAGGATATATACTGTGCACAGGTCCTATTCAGGATACTAATAAATGTCTCCCATTTTCTTTGTGTATTTTTATGTCTCAGGATATCGTCCCAGTTTATTGCACTAAGATCATCTCTCATCCGTTGGAAATTTGCCTTCCTGAAGTTTAGTGTCCTTGTAACCCCTCGACTACACATCTTATTAAAGGATACAAGAAAGCTTATTATTTTGTGATCACTATTACCCAAGTGACCCCCAACCCTTATATTTGATATGCGGTCTGGCCTGTTGGATAATATTAGGTCTAGCAGTGCACCCCCTCTTGTTGGGTCCTGAACTAGTTGTGAAAGGTAATTGTCTCTCATAGTTGCCAAAAACCTATTACCTTTGCTGGAACTACAGGTTTCTGTTCCCCAATGTATTTCAGGGTAGTTGAAGTCCCCCATAATAATGACTTCTCCTTGAGTCGCTGCTTCATCTATTTGCTTTACGAGGATATTCTCTGTTGCTTCCATTATTTTAGGAGACTTATAACAAACCCCTATCAGTAATTTATTATTTTTCCCCCCTCCCCTAATCTCCACCCACAGAGACTCTACATCTTCATTAGATTCACAGATATCACGCAGGATGGGTTTTAAGGATGATTTTACATATAAACACACACCCCCACCTCGCTTATTTTTACGGTCATTTCTAAACAGACTATAGCCCTGTAAATTAACCGCCCAGTCGTGGCTCTCATCCAGCCAAGTCTCAGATATCCCCACCATGTCATAATTATGTTCCAACAAAATTAATTCTAATTCTGCCATTTTGTTGGTGAGGCTTCTAGCATTAGTATACATGCACTTTATGTATCTGTCTGTGCCTCTATTCTTCCATACAGTCCTACCTGTTCTAACCCCACCCCCCATGCCACCCCCACCCCCAATTTCATTATTTTTGCCCAAGTCTCTATCTGCACTGCCTTCCCCTCCTATAAAATGAATACCCTCCCCCCTAGTCCCTAGTTTAAAGACTCCTCCAACCTTCTAGCCATTTTCTCCCCCAGCACAGCTGCACCCTCCCATTGAGTAGCAGCCGTCCCTAGCATAGAACCTGCAGCCAACTGAGAAGTCGGCCCAGTTCTCCAGGAACCCAAACCCCTCCTTCCTACACCAATTCTTGAGCCACTTATTAACCTCCCTAATCTCCCGTTGCCTCTCTGGTGTGGCACGTGGTACCGGCAGAATTTCAGAAAATACCACGTTGGAGGTCCTTGCTTTAAGCTTGCAGCCTAATTCCCTGAAATCATCTTTAAGGACCTTCCACCTACCTCTAACTTTGTCATTTGTGCCAATGTGCACCATGACCGCTGGGTCCTCACCAGCCCCTCCAGTAATCTGTCAACCCGATCAGCGATGTGTCGGACTCGAGCGCCAGGTAGGCAGCACACTGTTCGACGATCCCTGTCTTTGTGACAGATTGCCCTATCTGTACCCCTAATAATTGAGTCCCCCACTACCAGCACCTGTCTGGCCTGCCCTACTCTCCTAATTCCCCCCTTACTGGAGCAGACACTCCCCGGCTTTCAGAGGACATGCCTGGCTGCAGCAGTGCTACCCCTGTACTGATAACCCCCTCATCTGCCAACTTTGCAAACTTATTGGGGTGTGCCAGATCAGGACTAGCCTCCCTGGCGCTCTTCCCTCTACCCCGCTTTCTAACTGTCACCCAGCTTCCTACTTCAGTGTCCTGCAGCTCCACCCTAGCATCCCCCCCTCACCTATCCCATTGAGCGTCTGCTCAGTGAGCAGAAGACTCCTTTCCATATTGTCTATGGATCTCAGTGTTGCCAGCTGCACATTTAGATCCAGGATTTGGGCTTCCAAATGCACAACGTGCTCACATCTCGCACAGTAGTATGCACCCTCGACCGGCTGTTCAAGGACTGTATACATGTGGCAAGATGTACACTGGATGGCATTGGCAATAGTGGAGCACATTTCTAATTGGGATTTCACCAGACAGCAAAGATAAGTAAAAATAATAAAAAGTATTAATAAAATATAACAGCAATTCAGTAGATCCTCCCTTGGAAACTCCCTGAATCCAAAGTCACTGAATCTCAAGTCACACTTACCACCGTTCGCACTTGCTCACCGGTCACACTCAGCTCGCACACACTCGCTGAAGCAGAAGATTTAAAGAGATTTTTTTTTTCTCTCCTTCAACAGCAAATCACCCTGCTGCTCAAATGCACTTCCAAAAAAGGTATAACAACTCTTTTTTGGAAATACCCCATATTCACATACCTGTACTAGGCTTAAGGCACTGCCACACTTAGCGATCGCACTAGCGATCAAGACAACGACTTAACCTGGCGAGATCGCTAGTGCGATCGCTATGTGATTGCTAGTTAGATTCCAAACACAACTCATCAGCGATCTGTATAACGACCTCTGCGGTCATTGGGAAAACCTAGTCCCACCTGCGATGCTGGTGAAGTCGTTCATAAAGGGTGTCACACTCAGCGATTCAGGCTCACCAGCGGGACACCAACGACCAAAAAACGGCTCAGAGCGTTCATTAGCGATCAACGACATCTCAGCAGGGGCCACATCGCTGCTACATGTCACACACAGTTAAGTCGCTAACGAGATCGCTACTGCGTCATAAATGGTGATGCAGTAGCGATCTCGTTAGCGATCTCGCTTGCGATCTCTCTTAGTGTGGCATACCCTTTACATGTGATCCTCAGTCTTTTTCTCTTTACTGTTGCTGGGGAAGACTTTGTCTTTATTAGGCTACTTTCACACTTGCGTTTTTTAGCGCTGCGCATCGTGCGCTATTGTTCGCATGCGCAATTTTCCCCTATCATTAACATGGCAGGCGCATTGTATTGCACTTGCACGCGTTCATCAGCGTTTTGCGTGCGCAGCGCATTTTCCAGGTGTGCGCCCAGACGCGCTAGAAGCTACATGTTGCATTTTTTTTTCAGCACACCAATATAAAAATGCGCGTGCGCACATGTGCGCACGCTATGCGCATAAAAATATCATTGCAGTCTATGTGAACGCTGGTGTGTGCGTGGCTGTGCGCTTGTCAGCGATTGTGTGCGCATGCGATATTTTAGTAAACAATGTCTAGACACTTGTCAAATGACCCCCTAGACAAGATACATTGTTTGTGAGGAGTCTAGAAAAAGGAGTATAGATAAAGGAAGTGACACACAGACCCCTCAGACTATCTGGAGACTGCATGCTGATAACACCTGAAGATTATACAGCCTGGATCCCTATAAAAAGGCCAGCAACCAACAAGCTACATAATACACTGCCTGGAGACTGTAGCTGAACACTTGAAGATCCATCTTGGACCAAGCCTGAACATTGTCTGGAGACACTGCTTCTTGACTCAAGACAGATCCAAAGGGCAAGAATGTGAGTATTCTTTAACCAAATGACAGACTGTCCTTAAAATGTATATGTGTTCATGTATTTTTTATTTTTTTTTGCAGCATGTCTTCTGGATCTGAATATTCCCCATCCCGGCAAGAACTGGCCGAAGCAGAGCATGATGTGAGTATCTTCCTGCCTTTGGGTAAGTATAGCTGCAGATTCTACAAATGGCTAAAATTTGGTTTCCTTTTTCAGACATCATCGTCGGACACGGCCATTGAGGAGTCTCAGGAGCAGTCGCAGCCGAGTCAAGTCCCGGTGGCGAGACGGAATGTAAGTATATAGCCTTTGAATGTCTATTTCTTTTCTACTCCTATTGTTCTTTTCTTTGTCAAAAATATACAAGATTGTAATTTTGTTTTTGTTTCTTCTAGGTTCCACAAGGGGACGACGACCTGTATGTGGACAACGATGCCCTGATCTGCCAGGTCCAGGAGCGTGTCCCGTTGTGGGACAGCCGAAATCCGCAGTACAAGGACAATGTGGTGACCCGGCGGCTATGGAACGAGGTGGCCGCAGCGTTGATGGATGGCTGGGACAGCGCCTCTCCAAACCTGAAAAAGGCGTTTAGTAAGTATTTTCATTCTCTGTAATGTTGCACTCACTGTTGTTCCTGTGTCTACTGATGGGTTTACTTGCAGATATATTCTGCAAGCAAACCCAACAGTGCCCTCAGGTTCAAAAGTGACTGCCCTGTGTATGCTATTGCTATGAGTTCTGCATTCAATTTTTTGTTTTAATGTTGCACTCACTGTTGTTCCTGTGTCTACTGATGGGTTTACTTGCAGATATATTCTGCAAGCAAACCCAACAGTGCCCTCAGGTTCAAAAGTGACTGCCCTGTGTATGCTATTGCTATGAGTTCTGCATTCAATTTTTTGTTTTAATGTTGCACTCACTCTTGTTCCTGTGTCTACTGATGGGTTTACTTGCAGATATATTCTGCAAGCAAACCCAACAGTGCCCTCAGGTTCAAAAGTGACTGCCCTGTGTATGCTATTGCTATGAGTTCTGCATTCAATTTTTTGTTTTAATGTTGCACTCACTCTTGTTCCTGTGTCTACTGATGGGTTTACTTGCAGATATATTCTGCAAGCAAACCCAACAGTGCCCTCAGGTTCAAAAGTGACTGCCCTGTGTATGCTATTGCTATGAGTTCTGCATTCAATTTTTTGTTTTAATGTTGCACTCACTCTTGTTCCTGTGTCTACTGATGGGTTTACTTGCAGATATATTCTGCAAGCAAACCCAACAGTGCCCTCAGGTTCAAAAGTGACTGCCCTGTGTATGCTATTGCTATGAGTTCTGCATTCAATTTTTTGTTTTAATGTAGCACTCACTCTTGTTCCTGTGTCTACTGATGGGTTTACTTGCAGATATATTCTGCAAGCAAACCCAACAGTGCCCTCAGGTTCAAAAGTGACTGCCCTGTGTATGCTATTGCTATGAGTTCTGCATTCAATTTTTTGTTTTAATGTTGCACTCACTCTTGTTCCTGTGTCTACTGATGGGTTTACTTGCAGATATATTCTGCAAGCAAACCCAACAGTGCCCTCAGGTTCAAAAGTGACTGCCCTGTGTATGCTATTGCTATGAGTTCTGCATTCAATTTTTTGTTTTAATGTTGCACTCACTCTTGTTCCTGTGTCTACTGATGGGTTTACTTGCAGATATATTCTGCAAGAAAACCCAACAGTGCCCTCAGGTTCAAAAGTGACTGCCCTGTGTATGCTATTGCTATGAGTTCTGCATTCAATTTTTTGTTTTAATGTTGCACTCACTGTTGTTCCTGTGTCTACTGATGGGTTTACTTGCAGATATATTCTGCAAGCAAACCCAACAGTGCCCTCAGGTTCAAAAGTGACTGCCCTGTGTATGCTATTGCTATGAGTTCTGCATTCAATTTTTTGTTTTAATGTTGCAATCACTCTTGTTCCTGTGTCTACTGATGGGTTTACTTGCAGATATATTCTGCAAGCAAACCCAACAGTGCCCTCAGGTTCAAAAGTGACTGCCCTGTGTATGCTATTGCTATGAGTTCTGCATTCAATTTTTTGTTTTAACCCCTCTCTGACATTAGACGTACTATCCCGTCCATAAAACCCGTGCCATTCTGACCATGGACGGGATAGTACGTCATAGGCGATTAGCTGCGCTCCCGGAGGGAGCGCAGCTAATCGCCGCCGGGTGTCAGCTGATTATCACAGCTGACACCCGTGACTGTGTGTCAGGAGCGGTCACGGACCGCTCCCGGCACATTAACCCCTTGCACACCGCGATCAAACATGATCGCGGTGTACTGGGGGCACAGGGGAGGATCGCGCAGGGTGGGGGCTCCCTGCGCGCCCCCTGAGACCCTCAGAGCAGCGCGATGTGATCGCGCTGCTCTGAGGGCTTCCTCCCTCCCAGGACCCGGATCCAAGATGGCGCTGGGGTCCTGGAGGGAGGCGGCTTCCTCAGTGCCTGCTGAGAGCAGGCATGAGGAAGCGTCCTGCACTGCCTGTCACATCGCTGGTGTGACAGTGTGCTGTGCACACTGTCACACCAGCGATCTGATGAAATACAGTGATGTCCCACCCTGGGACAAAGTAAAAAAGTAAAAATAAACATGTGTAAAAAAAAATCAAAAAAAAAAAAAAAAAAAAAAAAATATTCCCCAATAAATTCATTACTTATTGTAAATAAAAAAAATAAAACAATAAAAGTACACATATATGGTATCGCCGCGTCCGTAACGACCCCCGCTATAAAACTGTCCCACTAGTTAACCCCTTTTGTGAACCCCTTAAAAAATAAAAAATAAAAACGAAGCAAAAAATCAGTGCTTTATCATCATACTGCTGAACAAAAAGTGGAATAACACGCGATTAAAAAGACGGATATAAATAAACATGGTACCGCTGAAAACGTCATCTTGTCCCGCAAAAAACAAGCTGTCACACAGCATCATCAGCAAAAAAATAAAAAAGTTATAGCTCGCAGAATAAAGCGATGCAAAAATAATTATTTTTTATATAAAATTGTTTTCATTCTATAAAAGCGCCAAAACATAAAAAAATTATATAAATGAGGTATCGCCATAATCGTACTGACCCGAAGAATAAAACTGCTTTATCGATTTTACCACACGCGGAACAATAAAAACGCCTCACCCAAAAGAAATTCATGAATTGCTGATTTTTGTTCATTCTAACCTCCCAAAAATCGAAATAAAAAGCGATCAAAAAATGTCACGTGCTCAAAAATGGTACCAATAAAAGCGTCAACTCGTCCCGCAAAAATTAAGACCTCACATGACATTGTGGGCCAAAATATGCAAAAATTATAGCTCTCAAAATGTGGCGATGCAAAAAACTACTTTTTGCAATAAAAAGCGTCTTTTAGCGTGACAGCTGCCAATCATAAAAACCGCTATAAATAGTAAATCAAACCCCCCTTTATCACCCCCTTAGTAAGGGAAAAATAATAAAATTAAAAAAATGTATTTATTTCCATTTTCCCATTAGGGTTAGGGTTTGGGTTTCGGCTAAAGTTAGGGTTAGGGTTGGCGCTAAAGTTAGGATTAGGGTTAGAGTTAGGATTAGGGTTAGGGTTGGGATTAGGGTTGGGACTAGGGTTAGGGGTGTGTTGGGGTTAGGGTTGGAGTTAGAATTGGGGGGTTTCCGCTGTTTAGGCACATCAGGGGCTCTCCAAATGTGACATGGCGTCTGATCTCCATTCCAGCCAATTCTGCGTTGAAAAAGTCAAACGGTGTTCCTTCACTTCTGAGCTCTGCCATGCATCCAAACAGTAGTTTATCCCCACATATGGGGTATCAGCGTACTCTGGACCCCAAGAGTTATTGTGAAATTTGTCCTATTTCTTCTGTTTCCCTTGGGAAAATAAAAAAACTGGGGGCGAAAATATTATTTTTGTAAAAAAAAATAAGATTTTTTTGTTTTTACGGCTGTACATTATAAACTTCTGTGAAGCACTTGGGGCTTCATAGCGCTCACCACACATCTAAATAAGTTCCTTGTGGGGTCTATTTTCCAAAATGGGGTCACTTGTTGGGGATTTCCACTGTTTAGGCGCATCAGGGGCTCTCCAAATGCGACATGACGCCCCCAGACCATTCCATCAAAGTCTGCAATCCAAAACGTCACTACTTCCCTTTCCGAGCCCTGACATGCGCCCATACAGTAGTTTTCTCCCACATATTGGGTATCAGCGTACTCAGGACAAATTGGACAACAACTTTTGGGGTCCAATTTCTCCTGTTACCCTTGTGAAAATAAAATATTGGGGGCGAAAAAATCATTTTTGTAAAAAAAAAAAGGATTTTTTATTTTTACGGCTGTGCGTTATAAACTTCTGTGAAGCACTTCGGGGTTCAAAGTGCTCACCACACATCTAGGTAAGTTCCTTGTGGGGTCTATTTTCCAAAATGGGGTCACTTGTGGGGGGTTTCCACTGTTTAGGCGCATCAGGGGCTCTCCAAATGCGACATGACGCCCCCAGACCATTCCATCAAAGTCTGCAATCCAAAACGTCACTACTTCCCTTTCCGAGCCCTGACATGCGCCCATACAGTAGTTTTCTCCCACATATTGGGTATCAGCGTACTCAGGACAAATTGGACAACAACTTTTGGGGTCCAATTTCTCCTGTTACCCTTGTGAAAATAAAATATTGGGGGCGAAAAAATCATTTTTGTAAAAAAAAAAAAGGATTTTTTATTTTTACGGCTGTGCGTTATAAACTTCTGTGAAGCACTTCGGGGTTCAAAGTGCTCACCACACATCTAGATAAGTTCCTTGTGGGGTCTATTTTCCAAAATGGGGTCACTTGTGGGGGGTTTCCACTGTTTAGGCGTATCAGGGGCTCTCCAAATGCGACATGACGCCCCCAGACCATTCCATCAAAGTCTGCAATCCAAAACGTCACTACTTCCCTTCCGAGCCCTGACGTGCACTCATACAGTAGTTTTCTCCTACATATTGGGTATCAGCGTACTCAGGACAAATTGGACAACAACTTTTGGGTTCCAATTTCTTCTGTTACCCTTGTGAAAATAAAATATTGGGGGCGAAAAAATCATTTTTGTAAAAAAAAAAAAGGATTTTTTATTTTACGGCTGTACGTTATAAATTTTAGTGAAACACCTGGGGGTTCAAAGTTCTCACCACACATCTAGATAAGTTCCTTGAGGGGTCTAGTTTCCAAAATGGTGTCATTTGTGGGGGGTTTCCACTGTTTAGGCAGATCAGGAGCTCTCCAAACACGACATGGCGTCCAGCCAATTCTGCGTTGAAAAAGTGAGACGGCGCTCCTTCCCTTCCAAACTCTGCCATGCACCCAAACAGTGGTATACCCCCACATATGGGGTATCAGTGTACTCAGGACAAATTGCACAAGAACTTTTGGAGTCTTGTTACCCTTGGAAAAATAAAAATTCGGGTGAAAAGATCATTTTTGTGGAAAAAATATGATTTTTAAATTTTACGGCTCTACGTTATAAACTTGTGTGAAGCACTTGAGGGTTCAAATTGCTCACCAAAGATCTAGATAAGTTCCTTAGGGGGTCTAGTTTCCCAAATGGGGTCATTTGTGGGGGGTTTCCACTGTTTAGGCACATCAGGGGCTCTCCAAATGCAACATGGCATCCAATCTCAATTCCAGCCAATTTTGGTTGGAAAAAGTCAAATGGTGCTCCTTCCCTTCCGAGCTCTGCCGTGCGCCCAAACAGTGGTTCCCCCCCACATATGGGGCATCAGCGTACTCAGGACAAATTGGACAACAACTTATGTGGTCCAATTTCTCCTGATACCCTTGGGAAAATAAAAAATTAGTGACTAAAAGATAATTTTTGTGGGAAAAAAATAGGATTTTTTATTTTCATGCCCGGGCATTATAAACTTGTGTGAAGCACTTGGGGGTTCAAAGTGCTCACCAAAGATCTAGATAAGTTCCTTAGGGGGTCTAGTTTCCAAAATTGGGTCACTTGTGGGGATTTCCACTGTTTAGGCTCATCTGGGGCACTGCAAACGGAACATGACCCCCATCAACGTCTGCATTCCAAAACGTTACTACTTCCTTTCCAAGCCCTGCCGTGCGCCCAAACAGTTTTCCACCCCCACATATGGGGTATCAGCGTACTCAGGACAAATTGGACAACAACTTTTGGGGTCCAATTTCCTTGGGAAAATTCAAAAATTTAGGACTAAAAAATCATTTTTGTGGAATTTTTTTTTTTTTTTTTTCACACCCAGGCATTATAAACTTTTGTGAAACACTTGGGGGTTCAAAGTGCTCACAACAGATCTAGATAAGTACCTTAGGGGGTCTAGTTTCCAAAATGGTGTCACTTGTGGGGGGTTTCCACTGTTTAGGCGCATCAGAGGTTCTCCAAGCGCGACATGGCGTCCAATCTCAACTCCAGCCAATTTTAGTTTGAAAAAGTCAAACGGCGCTCCTTCCCTTACGAGCTCTGCCGTGTGCCCAAACAGTGGTTTTCCCCCACATATGGGGTATTGGCGTACTCAGAAGTAATTGCATAACAACCTTATCTGTCCATTTTCTCCTTTTTACCCTTGTGAAAATAAAAAAAAAGTTTGTGAAAGATCATTTTTGTGGCTAAAAAGTTAAATATTCATTTTTTCCTTCCACGTTGCTTTAGTTCCTGTGAAGCACCTGAAGGGTTAATAAACTTTTGAATGTGGTTTTGAGAACCTTGAAGGGTGCAGTTTTTAGAATGGTGTCACTTTTGGGTATTTTCTGTCATGTAGACCCCTCAAAGTGACTTCAAATGTGAGGTGGTCCCTAAAAAAAAATGGCTTTGTAAATTTTGTTGTAAAAATGAGAAATCGCTGGTCAACTTTTAACCCTTATAACTTCCTAACAAAAAAAAATTTTGATTCCAAAATTGTGCTGATGTAAAGTAGACATGTGGGAAATGTTATTTCTTAACTATTTTGTGTTACATATTTCTCTGTTTTAAGGGAATAAAAATTCAAAGTTTGAAAATTGCTAAATTTTCAAAATTTTCGCCATATTTGCGTTTTTTTCAAAAAATAAACGCAAGTTATATGGAAGAAATTTTACCACTATCATGAAGTACAATATGTCACGAGAGAACAGTCTCAGAATCGCGAAGATCCGTTGAAGCGTTCCGGAGTTATAACCTCATAAAGAGACAGTGGTCAGAATTGTAAAAATTGTCCCGGTCATTAACGTGCAAACCACCCTTGGGGGTGAAGGGGTTAATGTTGCACTCACTCTTGTTCCTGTGTCTACTGATGGGTTTACTTGCAGATATATTCTGCAAGCAAACCCAACAGTGCCCTCAGGTTCAAAAGTGACTGCCCTGTGTATGCTATTGCTATGAGTTCTGCATTCAATTTTTTGTTTTAATGTTGCACTTGAGTCGCACTTAGTACCAGGGCAATGGGGTACTCGGCACCGAGCCCATGAAAGTCTATGGGGTTTGTCACTGGCAGCGGGACTCGGTCCGTGGCCCTGGGCGCTCATACAATGGGGGAAGATATTTACAGGGGATAATTAGGATAGGTAGTTTGTGACGCCACCTGTGGTATCTGGTTAATTGGACCAGCGCTGCTATAAGGACTTTCACAGGGGATGTTATGGGGCAGCTTGGTGGTAAGTCTCCCACAGGTGAGACTGGTCCCTGGAAGTCTATGGTGATGATGCAGGGTGTAGTAAGAATTCAGTCACACATGAAATAGCTTCTTTTCATACCTTTTACTGGTAGATGGTTCAAGTAGATCCCGGGGAGCTGGTCGGGGTGGAGAGTGCACATTCGGGTAACCGCTGAGCAGGTTAGAGGCCTCCTTAACTTCAATATGTAGGTGAGTCCAACTTGCCTGAAGCAAAGTTAACTCTGAATCTCCAGCTTTCTCAATAGCTGTACTGCCCGGCCAATATTGTGGTGGAGCCTTCTAAGTGGTGAAACTAAGTCCTTACTTTTGCATGGCCTTGCTCAAAGTCCCTGTTCCACCTGACTCCGATTACGTATCGGCACTTAGGGCTGCTCTCTGTGACCTGTAGTCCAGATGCCTCCGGTTTTCTTGTTACTATGCTTGAAACACTAGCAACGCCTCAGACTCCGGTGTCCGGCAATTTAGTGCAGGCAATCAAATACCTGAAGCACTTCTCTATCTGTCTTCTCCACTATGCCCTTCGCCCTGCTCTCGCTCTTAGCATAAACACTTGTGGCAGTTGTGGAAAATGTCAGCTTCCTCCAGAGCTCGCTGCACAGCTCTCAGTTTCCTCCAAAGTCCAGACTGGACCGAGACTGAATGGCTGCTCTGTCCTTAGACAGAAGCTAACAGACTGAAGTTCGACTGAACACTACTTCCTCAAGATCTGTCTCACTGACTGACTGACTGCCTCTCTGCCACGTGTCACTCCCCTTATATCTCAGATGGGCGTGTCTGAAAGTGTGAGTGACAGTGAATGAATATCAAGCGTTGCTGCTACCTTCCTGTGCACTCTCCTGGACTTTATGTGTGCCTTACATAGCTGGGCCACACACACTCACTCTTGTTCCTGTGTCTACTGATGGGTTTACTTGCAGATATATTCTGCAAGCAAACCCAACAGTGCCCTCAGGTTCAAGAGTGTGTGCCCTGTTGATTCTTGAGCTATGTGTTGTGCATTCTATTGATTTTTTTAATGCCCAGTCACTGTTGTTCCACATGGTTATGTTTTTTTTTCTGGTATAAATATTGTACCAAAAAAAAAAACAGTGCCCTCTGGTTCAACAGTGTGTGCCCTGTTCATTCTTGAGCTATGTGTTGTGCATTCTATTGATTTGTTTAATGCCCAGTCACTCTTGTTCCTCATGTTAAGTTTGTTTTTGCTGCCTGATATATTCTAACAGCAAACATAACAGTGTCATGTGGTTCAACAGTCAATGACATGTGGATTCTAAAGCTTTTTATAATGCTTCATTAACAGTTTGACATTTATATTGAGGTATGTGTGTTGAGAGTGAATTTGCACATACTGCATTGTATTAATTTTTTTTTTTTTATCAACAGTGAACAAAATCCGCACACGATGGCGCTCGATGAAAGACCGCTTCAACACTGATGTTCGAGCAGAGGGACAGGTTCGCAGTGGTTCTGCAGCAAGGCACAAAAAGAAATATCGCTACTATCGCGAGTTGGCGTTCCTGAGACCGGTCCTTGCCAGCAGAGCGTAAGTTTTTTTTTTTTTTTCCACAGCTGATGCTTCTTGTTCATGCATTATAGTAATGTTTTGTTTTTCTTTCCACAGCACCTGGAGCAGCACCATGCAGCCTGTCCCTGAAGCGGTCCTTCCTCGGACGACCTTGGACACGTCCCAGCCATCCGACAGCCAAGAAGCAACTTGCAGGTCAGCAACACGGACAGCTGGTGACCAGGAAGCTGGTCCATCAGGTGTTCCCCTCTCCCAGGTCTCTGCCACTGGTTATGCGGGCACTTACCGCCAGCGGCAGAGGGCCATGGAGAGGAATGTCTTGCCCGAGTTTGTTCACTTGAGCGAGTCCTTTCAAGGCCATATCAAGACGCTTGGAGGCAGAGTTGGAAGCGGTTTTTCACTGATGGAACGTGGTTTTACCCACATGGATCACCGCTTCAACGGTGTCGACCAGCGTTTTGATCGCCTGGAGGCCGACCTCAACAGACCAGCGCACCATTTTTTTAGTAAAATAGAACGGGGCATGGCGGAACACCTAAGTCCTGAGCAACAGCTGGGTGTGATGCAGGCCTGCAACAATGCTTACATGCAGTATATCCAGCAGAATCGGTACGCGCAGCAGTCAGTGGTTGCATATCCAACAGTGCCACCACTGATTCGCCACACATCACTACCGACTTCTGCTGCATACCACTGCACGGCCACCAGCATTCCAAGTCAACACTACACCACCACAAGTCCAAGTACTGTTGGACAGTCCACCGTCACCACCACCATGGCAAGCGCTGCTCCTGTGTGGAGCAACACCACCACTGACACTGGTCCACAGTCATGGACTCAAGCTAGCACACTACCTGCTTGGGCCAACATACCAACTTGTCCTTCTACTAGTACTGCTACCAGTCAACAATTTCCCGGAACAGCACCCACTGATCAAATGAGTACCGTCACCAGTCAGCAAGCCATTTCAAGGGCACCCACTTCTCCTTCTAGGAGTACCGCCACGAGTCGTCAACAATTTATGGACACACCAGCCACTGATCCTATGAGTACCGCCACCAGTCATCAACCATGCATTTCAAGGGCACCCACTTCTCCTTCTATGAGTACCGCCACGAGTCGTCAACAATTTATGGACACACCAGCCACTGATCCTATGAGTACCGCTGTGTAGCCCTGGTGGTAGGCACACGCAGTACCCTGGAGAGTGTATGGCGAGACGGCAGTTTAATGCTAAATATCCATTCACTCGACACACACTAGACACACCCCTAGGGTAGTGGAGTATACTCTAGAGGGAGTGGTCAAGGTAGTAGGTGTTAGAGTGATTAGTCTAGTTCCTGTCCTTGGACAGTGAGGACGTGTGGAGTAGAGTCTAGACTTCTTTGTGAGAAGACGTTTGGAGGGAGGAAAGAGTCTAGCCTGCTTATTCACCAGTTCATATCGTGGAGTCTGGTATAGGTGTTTGGAATACACCTTAGTCTAGTCAGAGCTGTATCACCTTCTCAACACATACTGAGGAAAGAAGAAGTATTAGCACGGAAAGTCTTCAGCATCCCTGTCTAAAGGACGGTATCAGGTTCAGAGACGTGCTCCTGCCTGTGATAACTGAGCATCTGTGGCTAACTTCATTGGAAGGAAAAGGAAAGAAGTGACAGCTCGACCCTTGGCTAGTTTGAGTGCTTATGTTACCAGCGTGGACAAGGCGAAAGGCAAGTGGATTTATAGGATTAGTGCTACAGGATTGCAGAAGTCCAGCACATTGCACCCGGTCACTGGGGACCGAAGGGTCACTGTTGTTTCAGGCACGGTGATAGGAAAACCAGGAATCTACCGGACCCTAGGTCGCGGCAGACAAGCCCCTTATAGTCAGTACGTAACTGGGGTCAGGGGGAGTGAAGACTTTGGAGTTCTGCAGGACAAAATAAGAATTCAGCTCCTTCACAGGAAGGCCCCTAACACTAAGCTGACTGGGCAGGTACAGCTAAAGATTAGCTGGAGATTTGAGGGAACTACGCTTCAGGCTGGTTGTACTCGTTTTATTGGAGTTAAAGGAGGCCCCTAACTTGTCCAGCTGCCGTCTCAAGATACACTCTCCTTGGATCAGCCTCCCTGGGACCTGCCTTATCATCTTGCAAGTAAAGGTATGGAAAGACGCTGACCGTGTGAGACTGTGTTCTTTATCTGCACTCGACTTCACAAATCCCATAGACTTTGAGGGACCAGTCCCACCTGTAGGGGACCCGACATCTAGCTGCCTCACCATCCCCTCAGAGATCTACAGCAGCGCTGGTACTAATTACCAGAATACTACAGGTGGCGTCACGAACTGTATATAAATCAATCCCCTGTAAATATTCCCCCAACATACGCCAGACCGCCCGGGCCACAGACCGAGCCACAGCTACCTGTGACAAAATCCCCATAGACTTCTACGGGCTCGGCTCTGAGTACCCCATTGCCCTGGTAACCCACAATTGTGGTGGCGGGCCGACACAACAACTTTGGCGTCACGAACAGGATGCGAAACTCGCGAAATTGCGAGCCCTGTGTGCCTAAGGAATTGTTTTTGTGAGAAAGGACTGTTTGCACTTTTGGCGCCAAAATTGCCATTTTTGTCGCCATATTCGCGCCCTCAGGCGCTGGAGAAGAAGGTGGGCGTACCTTCGTGGGCGTCTACCCCCCTGTGGCGCGAAGAAAATGCCTGCCCTCTCAAAGTGCTATTACAACATGCGGTCCTGCCCTACAGCAAAGGAGGTCCGCCTCCTCTTCACCTTCCCTGCGAGGAGGAGGAGACGCAAACCCCACCTCCACGGAAGAGACCGGATGTCTCCGCAGAAAGAGGAAAGAATCTTCTGGGACATGATGGAGGCAGGACGTGTGCAGCCGAGTGGGGCAGCGGAGGAAGGCAGGCCCCGTGCCCCCGCCAAGCTGCCATCGGCATCAGAGTCTTATGCGATCCTGCACCTGCAACAGGCGTTGCTGGAGCTTCAGGAGGAGAACGCACGCCTAAAGAAGAAGTTTCAACCTGGACTGGAGGAGATTGAGAGACGCCGATGTAACCTGCTGCAGTGGCAACTAACGAACACGGCGTCCTCTCCCCTCAACGAACCCCCACGATTCCAAGTACTGAAGAGTCTGCTGCCCAAGGCGAAGGAGCGACCGGAGGCTTCCCCCGAAAGTACCGTTCCCGATCCCACTGGTGAAGCGGTGGAGGCGGAGGAGGTTGAGGAGGTACAGCCAATCCCGGAACGCCCGCCCGGCCAAGAGGCCGCAGCAGATTATCGGTCCCCGGCAGGGACACCGGAGGGGTCCTGTCCGTCACTACCAGACGTGGACTGGGACGAAATGGCGCGCCTGGATGACGTCGCCTACACCGCCCAGTGGGAACAAGAATGGCAGAGTCGTGAGGAGAAGAAGAGGCGCCAGCAGGAGGAAGAGCGGGAAACTCAGAGGAACCGTCAGCGACAATTTGCCGAGCTGATCGCCGACAAGGAGACTGTCCGGCGAGATAAAGGTACTCTGAGGGAACCGCGGCGGCAGGGGTGTGTGACTGAGTTCCAGCTCCGGAAGGGCTGGGGCTTTATCCGTGAACCGGGCCTCTACCCGGCGGTCTTTGTCAGCAGGCGTGACGTAGAATCCCACCTGCCGCAAGGCCATCCCGGGAGGGACTTAGCGAATGGAGATATAGTCACCTATACGCGGCATTGGGGAATGAAGGGGTGGTATGCCCTGAATGTCACCATCGTCCGCGACCCCGTCCCAGACGCAGGTACTGTCACCATTACCGCAGCGTCCCCGTTTCCAGCTCAAGCAGCATCCGGCCGTGCCCCAGCATCGCCCCCTGCAAAGTCATCGCAACTAGCGACCCAGAGTTCATCACGACTTAAAGTCACCTCTTCATCGCAACATGCGACACAGTCTCGATCGCAATCCCTAACGCGGTCCATATCGTTAACAGTAATTGAGACGCAATCGGTGTCATGTGGAGAGACTGTACCAGTTGCGCCCCTGGAGGTTCGCACCAGAACTGTGGCGACCCAGACCCTGATCGCAGCACATGATTTGCTGGTCCTGGGATCAAGGGCCCATTGCGTTGTTCCAGCCCCCGGGGTGGAAAATGTATTGGAAAAGTGTGATGAAAATGAATAAATAAGTAAAAAGTTGGTGAGATCCATATCGGGTCTACCATCAGTAATATAGTAAAAAGTTTGAAATGTTTGTAAAGTTTAGTACAATTTATATAGTAAATATATATACTGTAGAATGCCCGGCTGGGTAATTGGTAAATGATAAATGGTAAATAGTAACCAGAAAAAGTTTATGCACTTTGATATCATATAATATGTCATGGTTCTACATTGGACTTGGAGGTTAAGGACTATGCTAACCCAGAACTTTCTTGTAAATAGTTGCGCTTCGGTGCCCTATCTTGGTTTTACAAAAACCATCTACAACTACCTCTGAAAAACAAAACCCGTATGGTGTGGCACTGAGTGAGGTCTGCAATCGGACGTCCTGCAGCCCACCCAGGACCCACGTTGAAGGTTTGGTGCGGGTCCTTCACAAGTATATTGTATATTTATTTATTGAATGCTATTTGATATTATTTGTATTTTTCTATAAAAGTTTGCAACGTTTAAGATATTTTCACCTCCCGTATGGGAAGATGTTATTGTTCAATGTTTATTGCATAAACAAAATGTCTTTTGTATTTTACAGCCCGGGAGTGCTGTCGTTTACCATGGGGGAATGTGTAGCCCTGGTGGTAGGCACACGCAGTACCCTGGAGAGTGTATGGCGAGACGGCAGTTTAATGCTAAATATCCATTCACTCGACACACACTAGACACACCCCTAGGGTAGTGGAGTATACTCTAGAGGGAGTGGTCAAGGTAGTAGGTGTTAGAGTGATTAGTCTAGTTCCTGTCCTTGGACAGTGAGGACGTGTGGAGTAGAGTCTAGACTTCTTTGTGAGAAGACGTTTGGAGGGAGGAAAGAGTCTAGCCTGCTTATTCACCAGTTCATATCGTGGAGTCTGGTATAGGTGTTTGGAATACACCTTAGTCTAGTCAGAGCTGTATCACCTTCTCAACACATACTGAGGAAAGAAGAAGTATTAGCACGGAAAGTCTTCAGCATCCCTGTCTAAAGGACGGTATCAGGTTCAGAGACGTGCTCCTGCCTGTGATAACTGAGCATCTGTGGCTAACTTCATTGGAAGGAAAAGGAAAGAAGTGACTGCTCGACCCTTGGCTAGTTTGAGTGCTTATGTTACCAGCGTGGACAAGGCGAAAGGCAAGTGGATTTATAGGATTAGTGCTACAGGATTGCAGAAGTCCAGCACATTGCACCCGGTCACTGGGGACCGAAGGGTCACTGTTGTTTCAGGCACGGTGATAGGAAAACCAGGAATCTACCGGACCCTAGGTCGCGGCAGACAAGCCCCTTATAGTCAGTACGTAACTGGGGTCAGGGGGAGTGAAGACTTTGGAGTTCTGCAGGACAAAATAAGAATTCAGCTCCTTCACAGGAAGGCCCCTAACACTAAGCTGACTGGGCAGGTACAGCTAAAGATTAGCTGGAGATTTGAGGGAACTACGCTTCAGGCTGGTTGTACTCGTTTTATTGGAGTTAAAGGAGGCCCCTAACTTGTCCAGCTGCCGTCTCAAGATACACTCTCCTTGGATCAGCCTCCCTGGGACCTGCCTTATCATCTTGCAAGTAAAGGTATGGAAAGACGCTGACCGTGTGAGACTGTGTTCTTTATCTGCACTCGACTTCACAAATCCCATAGACTTTGAGGGACCAGTCCCACCTGTAGGGGACCCGACATCTAGCTGCCTCACCATCCCCTCAGAGATCTACAGCAGCGCTGGTACTAATTACCAGAATACTACAGGTGGCGTCACGAACTGTATATAAATCAATCCCCTGTAAATATTCCCCCAACATACGCCAGACCGCCCGGGCCACAGACCGAGCCACAGCTACCTGTGACAAAATCCCCATAGACTTCTACGGGCTCGGCTCTGAGTACCCCATTGCCCTGGTAACCCACAATTGTGGTGGCGGGTCGACACACCGCCACCAGTCATCAACCATGCATTTCAAGGGTACCCACTTCTCCTTGGAACACCGCCAACCCTTCTGTTACTCCGAGCACTGGCAACACTTCCACCGCCACTGCCACCAGCGAGCATGAGAGCGGTGACCTACATTCTGTCTTTTTTAGGTCAAGCCCACAGTCAACCAGCTTAAGGCGGACACAGAGAAGTCGGTCTACGCAAGGTACTCCTGTCCCCAAGAAGAAAAAAAATAATCTTTGTTGGTGCATCCACCCTCTCCTCCTAATGTGTCTGAAAGTGACTCTCATTTGATGTCTCAGCTTCCTTCACCCACTACTTTTGTTGCCCCTTCCCCTCGAACTCCTTCATCGCTTTCCAGCCGGTCTTCATCTCTGCACACCCCCAGAGTCTCAAAATCACCACCAAAACGTCATTAGCAATAAAAATTTCTCACATTTCTATACAACTTCTGTGGCAGTGACGATACCAATGGCATGTTGTACACACATTGTACTAATATTATTTTTCTCCTACTTCTGGTGCAGTGAATATACCAATTTCATCTTGTACACACATTATACTAATCTGATTTTTAAAAAACTTCTGGGGCAGTAAATATTCCAATTTCATCTTGTACACACATTGTACTAATCTGATTTTTCTACTACTTCTGGGCAGTGACTTTACCAATTTTTATATTGTACACACATTGTACTAATCTGTTTTTTCTACTACTTCATGGGGCAGTAAATATACCAATTTCATCTTGTACACACATTGTACTAATCTGATTTTTCTACTACTTCTGGGGCAGTGACTTTACCAATTTTTATATTGTACACACATTGTACTAATCTGATTTTTCTACTACTTCTGGGGCAGTGACTTTACCAATTTTTATATTGTACACACATTGTACTAATCTGATTTTTCTACTACTTCTGGGGCAGAGACTATACGAATTTTTATATTGTACACACATTTTACTAATCTGACTTTTCAATAACTTCTGGGCCAGTGACAATACCATGGTCATGTTGGACCCAAATTGTACTAATCTGATCTATCCAAAACCTTTGTGTGACTATAAATAATTTTTTTGTTTACTCAAAAAAGTAATAATGTGATATGTAGAAATGTCAGCCAAAAATAAAATTGGCAATTCAAATGTTGTTTTACGGTTGTACAAAATAAATGTGCCAATCTTCTTTTAGTAATTTTGGTTTGCTTTGTGTTTATTTTGCCGCCTACACACTTGGCCGTACACACACTGCGCCGTACACTTTGCGTTTTGGAGTACACATAACTCCGCGAATGACACATGTTTGTGTACTTCATGGAGATATGTTTATTCCAAAACACAAATATATTCCTTTTTTGTTCACAACCACTCTGTCAGTCTGCTAATATTGAACAGACTGAATAGAGGATGGGTTCCGTGCAAGGCATATCTATTTAACCTTGCCATATATACTAAAAACTGAAATGAGTGTGGTGTGTTTTTTACATTATTTCACTTGGTGATAGAAGGCCAGGGATTCTACATATAGCTTGTAATTGAGCACATCCTCTATTCAATGTGTGTTGAAGAAACAGAGGAAATGATGGTGAAAATACACTATATATGTACAATACCCTGACCTTCGATCATTACTATCACACCTGGGCAGGTGAATAGACATGAGTTTTAACCAGCAGCGTTGCTTCAGTCTGCATTAATTTGAAGCATACTGTAGCGATGCTGCTGTTTATAACTCGTGTACTCACCTGCCCAGGCCTGATACATGCGTTATTTGGGGTATCACCACTTCAGCATGCCACCAGGCATTGGTATAGAACAAGATGTCTAATCTTTTATCTCTGCGTTACAAATCAATTCACAGTGCCACAAATAATTGTTGTGTTATCTCCACCGTCACTGAAAATGGAAGCAAAAGTGGATAAATAATAAAGGTCATACAACTTGTGTGCATGTATATTTAACTACATAGTCAGGATGATTTGATGATGCACCCAAAAATATGCATCATGAATTCACTGGTAAACCTGGCCATTTCATAATTGTTTTTAAATTTAAAAACAGACTGCACGTGGTACAGGTATAAACAGAGTTATTTTATTAACATTAAAAAAAAAAAATTTATTAACATACAGACAATAACATTATTTTACACCATTTGTTCTTGCCAATCCACCCGTCCTACATCTGACATGAAGTAGGCCGCAAATTGGTCTCTCATTTGGCCTACTTCAACAGAAGACCTGAGAGGGTGCTGAGTGAACTCAGGCAATGGGTTAGGAGCAGCATCATCAAGTTCAAAGTTTGGGTGCTCTTTAGACATCACAAAGTTATGAAGCACCACACAGGCCTTCACCACTTCATCCACTGTTTCCAGTTTCAGATGAATGGCTGTGCCCAGAATGTGCCATCTGGAAACCAGTATACCGAAGGCACACTCTACAGTTCTTCTTGCCCTGGTCAGCCTGTAATTGAAAATTCTTTTGGTGTGGTCCAAGTCCCGGCTGGAGTAGGGTTTAAGCAGGTGTTGGCTCATCTGGAATGCCTCATCCCCAACCATTACAAATGACATTGGTGGAGTTTTGGTGTGGGGAAGAGGCCGTGGCATGGGGAAATTAAACTGGTTTTCATACAACCTCCGTCCCATGTCCGAGTTCTTAAACGCCTGTGAGTCATTCCCACGGCCAAATGCACCAATGTCCACCGCAACAAACATACAGTCTGCATCCGCAATGGCCATAAGAACTGTAGAATAGTACTTCTTGTAATTGTAGTACTCCGAGCCTGTTCTTTTGGGTTTGATAATCCGTATGTGTTTCCCATCAACTGCTCCCAAACAGTTGGGGAAATTGCAGGTTGTCCAGAATTTGTCAGCAATTTGTAGCCACTTTTCTGTGGTGGGCAGGGGCATAAATTCTGGACAGAGAACAGTCCACAATGCCCGGCAGGTGTCCAGAACAATTCCTGACAACGTGGAGATACCAATCCTGTACTGGAAGTGGAGTGAAGACAGGCTCTCTCCAGTAGCAAGGAATCTAGAGAAAGAACAAAAAAAATATTATTGTATATGTTTTTGTAAAACATTAATAATCCAAAAAATGGCATCAAAATCATTCTGCAGGTCTTTGTTTACTAGCTGGCAGAACAAGAATGATGTCATCTTTGGAATAGTACAAGGCATACATGGTATATATGGTAATACAATTATGCAGGCATTGGTTTCTCAATAATACGTACCGTAAAGTCACCAGGAGTCTTTCCTCTGGAGGAATCGCCCGACGGAGCTGTGTATCCTGTTTCCTTATTAATTGTTGGACCCGAGCAAGTAAATTCATGAAGGATTGTTGTGACATCCGGGTGTAGTCGTTAAATTTCTCCGGGTTTGACTGCAGCTCACTGTAGAGGGTGTGGTACACTCCACGGCTCTCCCGGAGTTCTACAATGGGATGTACCCACAAACGACGACGCTGCCGTCTCCGCTGTCTATCTCTCTCCCTTTGTTCATGGCAAGCAAAGGCATAAGCCCGAGCAATATCCATGTCCACATCAAGGTTGAAGAAAAAAGTCTCCATAAGCTGATCCATGTTCATCAAGGCAAATGCAAGCAAATGTGAAGAATGGCTGTGAACAGGCTCTATTTATATTTTCAATAAGACACACCCACTGGTGTCCCATTGGTGGGTTCTGTTGCAAGAATTTTTCAAGGATTTTCATCATGTGTTTTGCACAGAAAAAACGCAAACGCATACAAAAACGCTTTAAATCGCATACAATCGCTTACAATCGCTGCGTTTTTCAAAAGCAATGCGCACTATTCGTTTGCAAAATATCGCAGCGATTATACGCGTTTGCACGCGTTTTTTTCATGCGTTTGATGTGCGCTCGATGCGCAGCGCTAAAAAAACGCAAGTGTGAAAGTAGCCTTACTCAGTCTTTATGACTCTGCTTTTGCTGTGAAGAGTGTGGATTCTTCCTGACTTCATGGTCATGTGATCTTGGGAAGGAGGCTCCCTTACAAAGTCATACGTCTCCGACATCATCACAGGTCCTGAACACACAGGACCAGGAGGACAGACAACATCCTGTTCATTGTGTGCTACTTGCTGAAGAGACTTTGGAGGAAGGAGTCAGCTTTCTTGTTTCTGAAAAAAGAAACTTTCCGAGATACAAAAACCAGAGGCTTCTACCGCATCTAAAAGAAAGTGGTAACCTGCTGAAGGTGAGAGGAGGGTGGCTGCACTTTACCCTTAGCACACACACTAACAAAAAGTGTACAACCCTGATTGTAATCACTATTTTTTTTTTTCATTTTAGTTTGCTGACATCTAAGGTTACAATGGCACAGTCTACATACAGGGGTTTGACTGACCAAGAAATCGAAGCAATCATTTTTCATAGTGATGAAGACAGTGAACTTTCCTTGTCTGATGAAGAGTACATGCCACCAGCTAATGTCTCTACTTCATTGTCCAGTGATTCTTCAGATGATGAAGTAGTGGATCCAGCAGAACCTATAAATAGAACATCCAAAACTAATGTTTTTTGGAACAGTACTGCTGGTGTTCTTGGACGCACTCCATCACATAATATTGTAAGAGTTGCTCAAGGAACTGTAGGAATTCCACAATTCTTGTACAAAAGATGTTTTTTCAGATGATATTGTAGATGAGGTAGTTTTGTGTACTAACTTAGAAGGAAAACGTATCGTTTGTGTACTAACTTAGAAGGAAAACGGAAGAAAAAAAACAGAGAAATATAACAAAAGAGGAACTGTATGCTTATATTGCCCTGGAACATCCAGAGCCAAGAGAGAAAAAAAAGAAAGCGTTGTTATATTTGTCCAGCAAAGAAGGAAAGGAAATCTGAGTGCATCTGTACTACTTGTGGACAAAATGTCTGCAAGGAACATTCTTCCGAACAGATAACATGTGAAAATTGTTGGGGTCATCAGTTAAGTTGAAAAGGAAAGTTTGAAAAGAAATATTCCTGCACCATGTTTACTACAACTTTTATATAAAAAACGTTTAGACAAAAAAAATCGTTATTTTAAGGAATTATATAGAATACATATATTGGGCATTTTAAGCCCGTTTACTTACTTTTTTGTTGCCTTTTGCACATAATTATAATGTTTTGAAATATTCACATCTTAGGCTGCGTGTCCACTGGCGCTGGGGTCCGCCAGGAGGGGAACCATAATGGATCTGACCGCCTGGTAAGTCCAGTTAAAGCTGCCGGAATGCCGGGATTTCGCCAGCCTTAGCTGGGGTCACCAGGAGGTCAGATCCATTAAGGTTCCCCTCCTGGCGGACCACAGCGCTAGTGGGAATGAATCCTTACTTTGCAATTTTCAAATAAACTTTGAAAAGTATTTTTATTTGAGTTATTCCATGTTATTTGTACACAGGCCTAAAAGGTCCCAGTTATGTGAAAGTGTAGATTTCTATGGTTATGCATTCTAGGGATACCTATATTCACTATAAAAGATCAGCAACATACATTCTTCACTTATAAATTTTAGTAAGAAAACAAACATTCTTTGTTTAAGACGGGTAAACTTTTCTTTTGGTTTACCTGTTGAGGATTGCTTCTTCCTGACTGGGAAGAGGCGGTTTTGGTGGTAATCAAACCGGGTGACTTGCTTGATGCGGCGGGGCATGGGGGTACTGCCGCCCCCTGGTGGTCTTGGGGGCCATCAGCTCCTCCGGGATCCGGCGGACGTGAAGAGCATACCAGCCTCTCTCACCATGGTGTCGGGTGAAGGAAACTCGCTCCCCAGGAACGGGTCACGTTCTGGGTGCCCTCGGATAAAATGAGACTCCACGTCCCTCCGGTTGATGAAGAGGTCGGGGCCCCCTCTGGAGTCCCGGATGAAACCCCAGCCCTGCTACAAATCAAAATTGACGACTACACACCAGCTCATTGGGCGTAGCTCCTCCATTCACACCCTGTGGGCTCGGGCCTTGGCCAGCAGGTTCCGCTCCTCTAGGTCATCCCGGCAGGCCTGGCATTCTCTCTCCTCCCACTCCAATTTGAGAACCTGCTGGCTTCAGAACTCCTCCTCCTCCTGGGTCTGCTGGCGACGTGAACTCCTTCCTTGTGGGAATTCCCATGAGGTCTGACCAGGGAATCACCTCCGGCTGGCGACGCACTACCTGGGGCGGGTTTTGGGCTTTTGCGGCTTTAATATCACGCCCTTGGGGTTGAGCACCCGGTCCCTGGTGACTTTGATCATCACCTGACTGGGTTTTGGGGACAGAGGTGATTCACGAGACTCCTGCTGGACCTCACGTACCCCAGGGGCATAGCCCATACCTGCGCCTCCAATAGCCATATCCAGTGCTGTCACCTCCGGGGTGGCGGGTGCCGGTAATGTTGGCACCCAGGATCCAACGGCCTTTTCTAGGAGGGTTCTCTTCCAGTGGTCGATGGCAGCCAGCTGATTGCAGAGGAAGCGATGGGTCAGTTCCTCCATTTCTCCTTCCAGCAACGTCTGGTAGAGGGCTGTCAGGTGGGTGCAACCTTGATCTTCCTGGCTGGGGAAATCTCCAGCTTCCTCCCCGCGCCCTACAGTTCTCCACCCTCCACTCACCATGGCGTCCTGGTGCTTTTTGTTCTCCTCCTCTCCATTTCCTGCCATTGGGTCTGTCTCCGCCCTCCTCCTGGGGCGGTGCCTTTTTCCTTTGCCGCCATACAAGGCTAGGAGTCGGACTCCCCTGGCTGTCAGCCATGCTGCGGTCACGTAGTAGTATCGACAGGGGGCGTTCATGCTGCTTCGCGCCCTTTTGCTGGGTACCGCCCATGACAGCACGCCCTTCTTCTCCTTGCATGTCTCGTGGTGAAAATATGGCGGCAGTTGTTCTAAACTTTCAGCAAAGTCTCTAACACAAAAGACAGTTCAAAATAGGCACAAAGGACCCGGTGATACTGAGCTTCGATATCCTGTTTGTGACGCCAAGTTGGATCGTCCGCCAGGGCAGTGGGGTACTCGGTACCAGGCCGCTTCTTAAAGGGGAAGTGTCACAGCGGCAGTGACCCTGTCCGTGGCCCTAGGCGTCCAATAAAAGGGGATATATTTACAAGGGATTATGGAGTTTGTAGTAAAGTGTTCGTGATGCCAACCGGGGTTTCTGGTCAGAGGTGACCAGCGCTGCAGTGCAGATTCTCTGGGACTGGTGGTGATGCAGCAGAGTTGGTGTATCTTTCCACAGGCAGAGCTTAGTCCCAGGGCAGATGTAGGATGTAAAAGATGGTAGTGTTGGTAGATGTAGCAGTGTTGGATGGGTGATGCAGGAAGGATTAGAGGACACAGTGGGGTGCAATTTCCAAAGCTTTACTCACAGTTCTTGTGCACACAGATGCCCGCTTGGTGCCGTGTCCTCCAGGTGAGGGGCTCAGCAAACTCCCAGGTAGATCAGGATACATCTTCCCAGGACTCCCTTCTGTATGTTCCTTTCTCGATCGTCTCACTGTGCAGACTTTCCACCTTTCCTTCCTGTCCAACACCTCACAGTCAGTGTCCCAAGCCAGTAGCTGCGGATCTTGACGGATAACGTCTTTGCTTTGTTTCCTTGCTCCCTTATGGCTACCTCTTCGGAGAAGATAACTATGGTTCTGTGACTGAGGCACCTAAAGATGCCACTGCCTCCGGCTTGATAGCTGAGTCTTGAAGTTCTCCACTAGGCTAGGGGCTGGTGTCCCTTCTGCGACCTGGTCCCTCCACTATTGAATCGGGCCCCATGGATGGACTACTCACTATCCGTGCCCCTAGGACCCCTTCTGTCCGTCCAGAAGCTTCTCTCTCTCTGCTCCA
Source organism: Oophaga sylvatica (assembly GCA_033576555.1). Taxonomy (NCBI): domain Eukaryota; kingdom Metazoa; phylum Chordata; class Amphibia; order Anura; family Dendrobatidae; genus Oophaga; species Oophaga sylvatica. The sequence continues at coordinate 934,239,456 of JARQOD010000001.1, forward strand.
TACTTAATCTAACTTTGTCTGGGGACAAGCTGCTACCAGCTTCAGCTCCCCTCACCAACTGACTCTCACGTCTCTTTCCCGTTCTCTAATCTTCACTTCCCCTCCTCCTACTTTCTCCACCCACTGCCCACTCTTTCCTACCCAGCCTGGGATGAGACCAACCTCCCATAGGGTACGTCCAGGGTGCGCGGCTGCTATAGTGTATGTGTTGGGTGCAGGTGTTAGAGTCCTGGGTGGTGCTCCCTCCTTACCTGAGAGTGGGGTATCACACCTCTGGATGAGATGAAATACCTCTGTGGCGACTGAACCCTCAGGGGCACCACAGATGATTCTGTGAGTAATTGGGAGAAGGTGCTGTGGTCAGATGAGACAAAAATGTAGATCTCTGTCATTAACTCAACTCGCCGTGTTTGGAGGAAGAGAAATACTGCTTATGACCCAAAGAACACCGTCACAATTGTCAAACATGGAGGTGGAAACATTATGTTTTAGGGGTGTTTCTCTGCTAAGGGCACAGGACTACTTCACCGCATCAATGTGAGAATGGATCCCATAGAAAACTTATGGAGGGAGTTGGAGCTCCGAGTTGCCAAGCGACAGCCTCAAAATCTTAATGATTTAGAGATGATCTGCAAAGAGGAGTGGACCAAAATTCCTCCTGACACGTGCGCTAACTTCATCATCAACTACAAAAATGTCTGACTGCTGTACTTGCCAACAAGGGTTTTGCCACCAAGTATTGTCTTATTTGCTAGAGGGCTCAATAATGGTTGGTAGGGGGTCAAATACTTATTTCTCACTGCAAAATGCAAATACATTTATATAATTTATACAATGTGATTTTCTGGATTTTATTTTTGATATTCTATCTCTCAATGTTAAAATTAACCTACCCTTAAAATCTTAAAATTATAGACTGTTTATGTCTTTGTCAGTGGCCAAACTTACAAAATCAGCAAGGGATCAAATACTTATTTTCCCCCACTGTAGATAAGATTTGGTAAACTACAAATGAAAAATCTGCAACGTATCCGTCATGTGTGAACGTTCTCTTATAGTTCCTGATATAGTGCAAAACCCCATGTAGGCTGCAGCAAAAAATGTAGAGAGAGGGAAAACGTGAAGCTTCAAAGCTTCAATGAGAAATATGTAAGATTACAGAATATGGTGTGAGACAGTGAAGGGGTGCGTACTGGACGGGGTGTATATCTCACCCAGGTTTCTTAGCTGGGTCGCATAAGGAATATAGGAGTGAAGGTAGGATGGCAGTACGACGTTCACTCCACTCCCCATCCAGTACAGGCTTGCAGCACAACCCTGAGTACACACAGCTGCCTAATTAAGCAGCCAGAAATAAGTGGTAGAGTTACACAGACAGGGCTCTCAGTCTGAATCTGGCTTCAGACGCGGCTGGAAGTCTCCTGGAAGCCAAGCTCTGGTAACTACATTATATGGTTTGTTTTGGTCAGGCTGGTAGAGCCTAGACCACGGTAGTGAGTGAACTAACTGTGTCTAGCTAGCAGCCTGCCAGGCTTAGGATTTTGTTTTATGGTTTTGTTTTATGTTCTGTTGCTGTGGACTTTAATAAAAGCTGGTTGACGCCAGTTTGCACCAGTGCTGCTGTCGGTGATTGGACTCTTTATGCCACTCCGTCTACCCGAGACGGCGATCCTGGAGCTAAACCCCCTGAACAGTCTACAATTGGTGCTCGAATGCGGGCGGCACAGTGGCTAAAAACAGCAGCAAAGAAACGTTTGTCTAAAGCAGTCTTAAAGAGACAGTAGCCCTAATAGTGTCTGCACAGCAAAGCTGAACTGGCTGTGGTAAAGACTGTGGAGTGTGCATGTCCTGGGTAAAGGCTGCCATTGATGGGACAGACAAGTCTGACAGTATGGAGGTTCTGCTTAAACATTTGGCGAGAGCTAGTGTGCAACAACAGGAGACTAATCGACTATTAAAGGAGCAGGTTGCAGCACTACGCCAGGCTCTTAGCCACTCGTCCCAGAGTGATGACGCAAGGTCACCTGCGTTGTCCGCTGTAAAACAGACCCTGCAAAAGATGATGCCTCATGATGATGTGGAGGCATATCTCGCTATATTTGAAAGACTGGCAGAGAAGGAGAATCTGCCACCATCTGAATGGTCCATGGTGGTCGCACCCTATCTGACTGGGGAACCTCAAAAGGCCTATTTTGACCTTAGCGAGCAGTACAGCAGAGACTATGCCAAGCTGAAAGCAGAGATTCTTGCCCGGCTGGGTGTTACGGTTGCAGTCTGTGCCAGGAGAGTCCATAACTGGAGATACAGTTGGGATAAGCCTGCTCGCTCACAAATGTATGACCTGATTTATCTGGTAAAGAAGTGGCTGGAGCCTGACGTCAGCAACCCTGCCCAAATGGTCGAAAAAGTTGTGAGGACCGGTACATCTGGGCCCTTCCTCCTGAGGTGCAGCACTGGGTCGGACAGGGAGACCCCAAAGACGCCAATCAACTGGTCAGCCTGAAAGAGAGGTACTTCGCCACCAAAGACTACCTCCGTGCCCAGCCGTCCGAGCAGTCATCATTTCGGAGCTCCCGGCCTCCGACATCTCCTGGTAAGAGGGTTCCAGCTGGTGGGGCCAGGGGGATTGCTGATAGACGGGGTCAACCCCGAGGGGACATGTGTGAGGCAATGGCTGATGCTTCCCTGTCAGAAGTCCCCAGGCCTAGAAAGGTCTCCAAGTCTGAACCACCAGACCTGAGACAGTGTTGGAGATGCCGTGAAAGGGGTCATATTTCAGCCAACTGTCCACTAGTGGGGGAACCTATGGACTGTGATGCTGGAAGGTCCCTCTCTTTCCTCGCGGAACCCGTGTGCGTGGCCACCCCAGCCGAGGAGACTGGCCCACAGGTGTACCAGGTGGTTATAAATGACTGCCCAGTACAAGCCCTTCTAGACTCAGGGAGTCGAGTGACTCTGGTACATGCCAGCCTGGTTGATAGGGACTTCATCCCCAATAAACACCTGAGCATGGGGTGCATCCATGGAGACGCCAAAGTCTACCTGGTGATTTCTGTGGACTTGGTCACAAAACTCGGGGAGGTCTCGTATGAAGTGGGGGTAGTGAAGAACCTGATGCACCCAGTCATATTGGGTCGTGACTTTCCCCTGTTTTGGGGTCTCTGGGAAAAAAAGGTTCTGCTGTACAGTGTGATGAAGCTCATACTGAGGTTGCGCGGTCCATAGGGGCGGAACACAATGCTATTGTGTTGTTGAATTTATGTGATGATAATGATAATGATGAATTTCCTTTGCAGGTGATGTTGGGGAAAGAGGATAGTGGTTCTCTGGAACAGAATGTCCCTGACCTACCTGTGTCCCGTGACCATTTTGGGAGTGAGTAGTTGCGAGACCCCACTCTTAAAAATGCCAGGGAAAGTATAACTGTTCTGAATGAGATCCCACAAGAGCCCGGCTCTGATAAATGGTTTCCCCATTTTGCCATGAACAATAACCTGCTATGTAGGGTCCCTAAGGTTATGCCATTGGTTACGGATCACCTGCAGAGAGCCCAAGCAGCTCAAAGCAGAATATATAATCAGTCAGCAAAAGTTAGGACTTTCAACCTCGGAGATGGGTCCTGATCCTAATTCCCACGGTGGAAAGTAAGTTTTTGGCCAAATGGCATGGCCCCTACGAGATAGTACAGAAAGTGAGCTAGGTCACCTACAAAGTACATCAACCAGGGAGACGGAAGCCCTACCAGGTCTATCATATCAACCTGATCAAGCCCTGGAGGGACAGAGAGTCATTGTTGGCCTCGAGTAAATTAGAGAAAAGGTTAATACGGGAATTTCTGCAGAAAAATCAGCAGAGGTTTTCAGACTTGCCCGGCCGGACTTCTCTAGTGAAGCACCATTTCTTCGTAGAGCATAGGCCTGGGATGTTACAGGGTAATGCCTTGTCCAGAGTTCACTGTCTCTTTGGGGTTGTTAACCAGCCCTCCGGTCTGGAGAAGAGGGGGGGGATATGTGAGACAGTGAAGGGGTGCGTACTGGACGGGGTGTATATCTCGCCCAGGTTTCTTAGCTGGGTCGCATAAGGAATATAGGAGTGAAGGTAGGATGGCAGTACGACGTTCACGCCACTCCCCATCCAGAACAGGCTTGCAGCACAACCCTGAGTACACACAGCTGTCTAATTAAGCGGTCATAAATAGGTGGTAGAGTTACACAGACAGAGCTCTCAGTCTGAATCTGGCTTCAGACGCGGCTGGAAGTCTCCTGGAAGCCAAGCTCTGGTAACTACATTATATGTGTTGTTTTGGTCAGGCTGGTAGAGCCTAGACCACGGTAGTGAGTGAACTAACTGTGTCTAGCTAGCAGCCTGCCAGGCTTAGGATTTTGTTTTATGGTTTTGTTTTATGTTCTGTTGCTGTGGACTTTAATAAAAGCTGGTTGACGCCAGTTTGCACCAGTGCTGCTGTCGGTGATTGGACTCTTTATGCCACTCCGTCTACCCGAGACGGCGATCCCGGAGCTAAACCCCCTGAACAGTCTACAATGGTATCAGTCATATGCTTTGCCTATAGCTGGGACCTTGGCTTCAGTTTCCTCTGGATTTTAGTCTTTTTCAGGAACAGATCAACACAAATGGCCAATGGTTGATGCATTGTCTTTCCCCCTGTACGCGGCCCTCACAAAGCAGCTGGATAACTACAAGACCTCTTGCGTGTTTTTTTCCGCAGTGTGTACTTTTATTTTAGTAATTCAGGTCCACATGCTTCGAATGGGAGCTTTATTGCTTTTTTTTCCTTTGCTGCTTTCGTAACTGTGCCACAATTACTTATTCTGGTGCTAGCTATGGTTGCCACAAGCGTACACTCAATAGGCGATTAGCCCTATTTAAGCTTCTTCAATCGTCTGGTACATTACTCAACTGACAGATAGTCAAGCACTGTATGCCCATGAGTTTTTATTCTTCCAGTATTTCACAGAGCGCCCTCATGCTACACTAGAGATCCCACCTCCCCAGAGACATGGCACTAGGTGTTGATACTTCCCATAGATATGCCACACCTATGGAGGACTAATACTGACATCTGTGAAGAGAGAAAATTACCAATGACAACCACCAAAACATTACAAAATTTCCATAAAAGGCTCAGACTTACAAGAGAGAGTGCATTAATCTCACACCCCATTACATCCTGTGTAACCTGCTGAGAAAATGTAATGCAGGTGACTGGATGAAATGCACAGAGGACACAAGGGAGGAATTCACAGGAGTTACCACGTAGGATCTTCCTTTAACTCTGACCCGAATAGGGGTCAAAGGGTTTTCCTGCTAGGCCGCAAGTCTTTCTGACATAGTCGTTTAAAGCATGTTGAGTCTCCCATACAGCAACCACCCCCCTTCCAACATGTTGTCCTGACCCCAGCCTACCCCGGTGTCATGCTCGTGCCCTGGCTGGTGGGCGTGAGCCAGGGGGTTGTGGCCCCACTGTCATACCTTCCAACCGTCCCGAATCTAGCGGGACAGTCCCGATTCTGACCCTCCCACCCACTGTCCCACACGGGACTCTATGTTTCCCGCACTGAGATAAGCCACCACGCCCCCATGCACAGATCCCATCCTCACCCTGCCACGTCTCTCCACCTCAGCCTTCACAGCCAGCAATGACGTCGCTACTAGGCTGTCCTTTTCTGTGTGCACAGGACCTGTGATGAGGTCACAGGATGGGAGATATGATCAGGGTCCTGGTGTGTGCAGGACCCTGCTGTGCTGGATGAGAGGAAGTTTATGTGTGGGGTCAAGAGGGGTTTACAGGGTGGATGTAGCAGAGCCGTGTATGTACGAGATGTATGGAGCAGAGCCATGTGTGTTCGAGGTGTATGGAGCGGAGCTGTGTGTGTTCGAGGTGTGTGGAGTGGAGCCGTATGTGTGTGAGGTGTATGTAGCGGAGCCGTGTGTGTACGAGGTGGATGTAGCAGTGCTGTCTGTGTACGGGACGTACGAAACAGAGTCCTGTGTGTACAAAGTGTACTGAGCGTAGCACAGCCGTGTGTAATGGGTGTATGGCGTGAAGCCGCATGTGTATGGAGCGGAGCTGCGTGTGTACGAGGTGTATGGTGCAAAGCCGCATGTATACAAGTGGAGCAGTGTGTGTACAAGGTGTACAGAGCGTGGCTCCGTGTGTACAAGGTGTACTGAGCAGAGCTGCATGTGTATAAGATTTACAGAGTGGAGCCATGTGTGTACTGAGTGGAGCCATGTGTGCACGAGGTGTTTGGAGCGGAGCCGTGTGTGCGCGAGATATATGGGGTGGAGCCATGTGTGTCTCTGTTCTTTCTTTCCCCTCTTTATTTCTCCCTCTCTGTTCTTTCTTTCCCCTTTCTTTCTCTTTCCGTCTCTGTTCTTTCCCCTCTTTCTTTTTTTCTCTCTCTCTGTTCTTTTTTCTGTCCCCTCTTTCTTTCTCTCTGTTCTTTCTTTCTTTCTCTCTCTGTTCTTTCTTTCCCCTCTTTCTTTCTTTATTTCTCTGTTCTTTCTTTCCCCTCTTTCTTTCTCTCTCTGTTCTTTCTTTCCCCTCTTTTTTTCTCTCTCCCTCTCTGTTCTTTCTTTTTTTCTCTCTATGTTCTTTCTTTCCCCTCTTTCTTTCTCTCTCCCTCTCTGTTCTTTCTTTCCCCTCTTTATTTCTCCCTCTCTGTTCTTTCTTTCCCATCTTTCTTTCTCTTTCTGTCTCTGTTCTTTCTTTCCCCTTTCTTTCTCCTTCTCTGTTCTTTCCCCTCTTTCTTTTTTTCTCACTCTCTGTTCTTTTTTTCTGTCCCCTCTTTCTTTCTCTCTCTGTTCTTTCTTTCTCTCTTTTCTTTCTTTCCCCTCTTTCTTTCTCTCTCTTTTCTTTCTTTCCCCTCTTTCTTTCTCTCTTCCTCTCTGTTCTTTCTTTCTTTCCTCTTCTTTCTTTCTTTCTTTCTTTTTCTTTCTTTCTTTCTTTCTTTCTTTCTTTCTTTCTTTCTTTCTTTCTTTCTTTCTTTCTTTCTTCTCCTGTTCTTTCTTTCTCTTCTTTTCTTTCTTTCTTTCTTTCTTTCTTTCTCTCTGTTCTTTCTTTCCCCTCTGTCTTTCTCTCTCTATTCTTTCTTTCCCCTCTTTCTTTTTTTCTCTCTGTTCTTTTTTTCTGTCCCTTCTTTCTTTCTTTCTGTTTCTTTATTTCTCGCTTTCTTTTCTTTCTTTCATTCTTTCCCCTCTTTCTTTCTTTCATTCTTTCTCTGTTCTTTCTTTCCCCTTTCTTTTTCTCTCCCTCTCTGTTCTTTATTTCCCCTTTCTTTCTCCCTCTCTTTTCTTTCTTTCCCCTTTTTCTTTCTTTCTTTCTTTTTCTTTCTTTCTTTCTTTTTTTCTTTCTTTCTTTCTTTTCTCTTTCTTTCTTTCTTTCTTTCTTTTCTCCGTCTCTGTTCTTTCTTTCCCCTCTTTCTTTTTTCTCTCTCTGTTCTTTTTCTGTCCCCTTTCTTTCTCTCTCTGTTCTTTCTCTCTGTTCTTTCTTTCTGTGTTTCTTTCTGTTCTTTCTTTCTTTCCCCTCTTACTTTCTCTCTCTGTTCTTTCTTTCTCTCTCTCTCTTTCTTTCTCTCTCTCTTTTCTTTTTTCTCTCTCTGTTCTTTCTTTCTTTCTTTTCCTCAGTACCAGCCACTATGCCCATAATGCCAGCCACTGTGCCCTCATACCAGTCATTGTGATCAGCAGTGCTAAATGGGTGCGGTGGGGCTAGGACATGGGTTTGATTAGTTGTGAAATGGGTGTGGTCGGGCGTGGCCTAAAATTTGCCACGGCGCGCTGCGCATGCCGAAGCCTTTGTCCCTCTTTTCCGTCTTCAAAGTTGGGAGTTATGCCCACTGTGACACAAACCAGACTACCCTGGAAGGGGCGTGACTAGGACAGCTGCCTCGGTCTTCACTGGAGCCTCTGATGGTGAGGTCAGGCTTGTGCGACAGGCAGCTGCCAGGTGCCACTCCAGGGTGGTGTCTGGTTGTGGCTGCTGATCCCACTTGGGGAGACGGTGGCTCGGCTGAGACACTGGCATTCAAGCATGGCTGAGACACAGGGCAGGCAGACACAGATGAGACACAGAGCAGGCAGACACGGATAAGACACAGGGCAGGCAGGCCCTGTACACACAGCAAATGCAGATACTGGAACTGACTGGAAGGAATGGTGTATGGAGGAACAGATAGAGACCTGTTCACACAGTAAATGCAGGTACTGATACTGACTGGATGGAATGGTGTATGGAGAAACAGGTAGAGACCTGTTCACACAGCAAATGCAAGTACTGGAACTGACTGGAAGGAATGGTGTATGGAGAAGCAGGTAGAGACCTGTTCACACAGCAAATGCAAGTCCTGGAACTGACTGGAAGGAAAGGTGTATGGAGAAGCAGGTAGAGACCTGTTCACACAGCAAATGTAGATACTGGAACTGACTGGAAGGAATGGTGTATGGTGAGAACAGTTCACACATGAGGAGAACCGCAAGGCTGCGGAGGACTGTAGAGCAGCAAGAGGTTCTGCAGCGGCAGGAGCAAAGCAAAGCGGAACCGCAAGGTATGCGGAGAGGAGCTGCAGCAAGAGGTTCAGCAGTGGCAGGAGCAAAGCAAAGCGGAACCGCAAGGTATGTGGAAAGGAGCTGCAGCAAGAGGTTCTGTAGCTGCAGGAGCAAAGCGGAACCGCAAAATATGCGGAGAGGAGCTGCAGCAAGAGATTACTGCAGCTGCAGGAGCAAAGCAGAGTGGAACTGAGTAGAACCGCAGGAGTGTGGACAAGAGGCAGAAAGAGATTGAGAGAACACTAGTCAAGACACAGCAAGGAAGGAAACCACAGACAAGGAGACTAAGAGACAGAGGTTGGACAGAGTTCAGACAAGGAAATGACACGAGACAAGGTACAGGGACAAAGACACAGGGACCAGGATATTCTGCCTCCTGGAGGGCGGCAAGGACAAGTACAAGATAAGGTCAGAAGCAAGAGCACAGAGACCAGGATATTCAGCCTCCTGGAGGGCGGACAAACAGGTACAAGGCAAAGCTAGGAGTGAAGCCTCCAAAGATGAAGGAACACAGAGCAAGACCTGGCAGCTCAGTAGCAAGATGCTAACTGTGTTAGCACATTGCACAGGCAAGATCCACAGGGTGGAGCTGACTTAAATACTAGAGGGCTAATGGTAATTGGTCAGGAACATATTAAACAGCTGCACCCTGACTCCATAAGAACCAGAGTGTTCTGGCGCTGCTTCCCTATGTACACAGCCAGAAGACATGCAGATAGAAGACAAGAGGCACAAAGCAAGGAGCTGGAAGCAGACAGAAATCACAGCATGAGCTGGAGCAGTGAGCAAGTTGGTATGTGGGGAATGGGAGGCCATGCAGTGATGCCAGCAGGGTTGTTACACCCGGTACCTTAAGTTATAGCAGGAAGTGACGCCCTGCTCACTCGCTCTGTCTCTCTGAAAACGCAGGCATACCTCTCTAGTCTTCATCTCATCGCAGATCTTCACTGTTTGACCGCTGGTGAATGTCTCCTGGGTCTGGAGCGGAAAGGTCTGGGCCTTGGCTCTTGACAGGCAACGTCTGGTCTCTGGGTCTTGACCGACATAGCACATGGTCGGAACTCTGGGTCTTTCTGGGCTTAGTCTGAACCTTGTCAGGCAGTGACCGGCACCCTGGTGGTGTAGGCTTCTGTTTGAGGCCTGTCACACTGATCTTTGCACCATCTCTGGTCCGCGTCTGATCTTCTCTCTTTCTTGGCACCAAATCTGCCTATGGTTTGACACACTGGGTTTTTGTATCCAGGAACTCTGTCATGCGAGTCACCTGACCAGGTCCAGTACACAAGGCTGCTCCTCCTGCAATTTTTGTTCCAGCAGATGGCAGTCTTACCTCACTATTGTCACATCCTGCAAGGGCTCTTCAGGTCTATCATTGCTTCCTCTTACACAAACACCCCAAGACATGTTACAGTAGGAACATGACTTAATAGATAGGGAATTTTCTGCACAATGGAATAAAGCAGAATAAACACAGCACTTACACTACATGTGAACATGGCCTATAAGAAAAAGAGGCTTTGTAGTTTAGCTCCAATTGACTAATCACAATGCAGTTTTAATTTTTCCAGAGCTCATTAAAGGGAATTTGCTAGCCTATCAGGTTTTTGATACCAAATCTGAGAGCAGCATAAAGTAGAAGCAGAGAGACTGATTCCAGCAATGTGTCACTTACTCGGCTGCTTGCTTCAGTTTTTATAAAATCTTTGTTTTCTCAGCTGGAGATTATCACTAGAGGACTAGTAAATCTGTTGCCAGGTAGTCCAAGCACAACTCTACCAATGATTGGTATATTTCTGCCTATGCACAGTGTAAACAGAAAGCTGCCAATCAGTTGTGTGGGAGGGGTTATACACAGGTCTGCATTAGCGAAATGCTCAGCTCAGCAGACAAAAGTTTTTAATCAAAACTGCAGCACCTAGTAAGTGATACATCTCTGGAATCAGGGCCTCTGCAACTACATCATGCTGTTCTTAGGTAGCCAGCACGTGGTGACAGATTTTCCTTAAAGGGAACCTGTCACCAGGTTTGGCCGATACGAATTATTGCTTCATTCTTCTTTCAGGGCTTATCTAAAACATTCTATAATGCTGTATATCTGACCCCAACCCGACCTGCAAGAGTAGAAAAATAGCTTTTATTATACTCACCTGCGGGGCGGTTCGGTCCAAGGGGTCTTGGTCCGGCACCTCCCATCTTTTTATGAACATCACCCTCCTGTTTGCTTCATGTGGATGACGCATCCCTGCATCATCCACACAGGCTCCCCGGCATCGTGCTCCTGCTCTTGAGGGCAATGCAAAGTACTGCAGTGCACAGGTGCCGAAAAAGGTCAGAAAGGCCCAGCGCCTGCACACTGCAGTACATTGCTCTGCCCTCAACAGAGAAGATAAGTACGCCTGCGCAGAAGAGCGATGCCGGGAGCCATGAAGCCATGAAGCAAGCAGGAGGGCGGCATTGCAAGAAAATGGGATTCGCCGGACCTAGACCTGCAACACCCATCGGACCAGGCAGCCCCGCAGGTGAGTATAATAAAACGTATTTTCTTCTCTTGCAGGTCGGACCGGGTTCTTATCTACATCATTATAGAATGCTGTATATCAGCCCTGAAAGGCGGTGGCCGTAACGCATATCTACCAAACCTGGTGACAGGTTTACTTTAACCTTAACATTTTTTCTTCCCATTCTTCCAGGAGCCACAACTTGTTTTCACATGTTTCAATCAACATTACCATATGAGTTATAGTATGAATTGTATTAATTTTACTATATAATGTACTGAAAAATGGGAACAAAATTCCAAATGGGGTGGAAAAAAAACACCATTCAGTGTATGGTAAAAATCTTCTGGCAATATAACTTTTTCCAACAAGTACAATTACAGAAATATCAAACTTTTGTTGTTTGTGCCGCTATTTTCTGACACCTATATGTTTTTATTTTTTTAACAATGAAGCTTTGTGACGTCTTTTTTTGTGTATTGAGCTCTATTTTTTGGCACCTATTGGAGCTACCTAGATGTTTTAATCTCTCTTTACTGAATCTTTTGGAGAGGTGCAGTGACCAAAAAAATGGCACTTTTTACTGATTCTCATTTTTTTTCTTTATGACGTTTAGCCGTATTGGAGAAATAATTTTATATTTTGTTTGATTGAGTCATAGAATTATAGAATCATAGATTGTTAGAGTTAGAAGGGACCTCAAGGCTAATCGTGTCCAACCCCCTGCAGGGTTCACTAAACCATCTCAGACACATGTCTGTCCAGTCTCTGTACTTTTGCGAGTGTGGCAATACCAAAAAAGCTTTTTTTAATTACTTCATTTTTGTTTTATAAAAAGGGAGGGATTTGAAATGTTGTTTTTTTATTTTTATGTTTGTAAATACTTTTGTTAATGAATTTATACTTTTCATTTTAGTTCCTTTTAAAGAGAGAATAACTATTTCCTATTTAACCCAACCACTGGCTGGGCTTTATACCAGAACCAAGATGGTACAGAGGGGGCCTTCATTTCACCACACTTGCTATTTCATCCCATTGGCATCTTGATGATTGACACTGTCATTGCAATAGTTAGACCTCAGTGATAGGAGTCATCTCAGATCTTTCCGGTTAGAGGCAGGTGCTAACTGTATACTACAGCTAGCTGGCACCTGCTGTGTAAGCAGCAAATTCTTCATGCGCCCAACATTCGCAGTAAGTGTAGTAGGCAAGGGTTAAGCTACTATTAATCCATACAGGACACAAATTATTGCTCAGAGAAATAGGAAAAATTCCAGTGTCAGTATCTTCAATATTTCAGTAAGATTCTCACTGTGGAATTTTTCCTCCTTCTCCGTTGTTTACCTTGTGGCACTACTAAGTTTCCATGCCTCCGATCTTCTTATGGGTGGGCCGACTTTTCATTATTTTTGCATATTATTGTGCAGATTGGTGAATAGAGTTTAACAGAAATACAGCATGAAATGAAGACTTCCCCGCTTCTATTTGCTTCCGCATACCCCTCTCACAAATTCATGACGGCTGTTGTGCATGGGTATGTCTTCCGTACATGCCAAATTTAGGTAATGCTTGACTTTGTTATAATTTAATATGCCTTCAGCTCGATCTTGAGCCATGGCGACTTGATGGATGAAGGCTCTGTAGGAAGATCTATCTTGTTCAAGCCTAGATAGGTCCACCAGGGTCTTCGCCATTATCTTGATTGCATCAAGCCATTAGGTTGCTGGTCTTCCTCTTCATCTTGTTCCTTCTGTTCTTCTGACCATGATGTTCTTCTCCACTGATTGCTTTCTTCGTATGATGTGTTCAAAGTACACAAGTCTTAGCTTGATGATCCTTAAAGCGCTTGGTTATCTAGGTCCCATTGAGAAAGAATAGAGCGTGGATGAAGAAAACAGATATGTTTGTCTTTTTTTTTACCACATCCAGTGTTGTTGGGCCTCCTCATGCTATCATTATGCCCTTGAAACACATCAATTAAGGTGACAAGGTACCTTGATACCGTCTCTTTACTGAGACCTTTTCTACACTGAAATCGTAGCAAACTACCCTGAATAATAATGGATTCTTGTTCTGCAAGATCATTGCTGATGACATTAATGGTTTAAGGCTTCTGAATTTTGATTGATTGCTGTAATCTGCAGAAACTATTTCAAGACACAGATTTATTATTATAAGCATATAAAATGATATCAGGGTCAGTGCAGGCACATTATTCGGGTTGTGATGCAAACAACATTGCCTATGAGAAGATTAAATCTTTTCATAAATCTAATAACTTAAAATAAGGAGAACACACTTTCATTGCCCGTTCTGCGAGCAGTCATGTGCCTATATCTTGCGTCTACTAAATGAAATATTAAATGCGTTTTTTTACTTTATGTTGTAACCTTCACAAGCCAGTGAGTACACAGTGTAATATTCTATCTCCAAAGTTGTCTTTGCAGATTAGCGTAGCAGCAAACACTTTTGCTTTGCATATGGTTAGTATAAGAGTTTAGGAATTTGAAAAGATGATTTGAACAAAGTGCTTCCTTATGTCCTGCTGCTTGATATAATCACAGGTAGCTGGTAACTTAAGTGTTTGCATTTGCATATGAAAAGAGAAGAACAAATACATCCAATTTGGGAAGAGCTACAGAATAGAGCAAAATGATACAATAAAAATGATTTTTTTATATTAAAATGCTCTGTCTCACTATGAAAGATAAAAATGCTACATAAATATGATACCAATAATGGTTCACATACATATAAAGTTGCAGAAGAAGATGACCGATATGGTTCTCTTTTCTTGCAACCTCCTGTTGGGACCACTCCAAAATTTTGACCCCTGAAGGGCATAGTCAAGTGCACTATATGGTTGAGAACCAAATGGAAAAATTAAAATAGTTTGAGCATGATGTGCCCCCCCTTGTTTCTATTTTGGTATTAATATAATGTAAAGGCAATGTGAATAAAAAAATATTAATTGAAAAAAAAAAATAATGTAATCTCAAATTGGCTATTTGGTCAATCATTGTTGGCTTTCACATTCCGTTTTCTGCAGCATACTTGTCTGCTTGCTATGTAGACTGGGACAGAATAATAGAAGGATGCACACTAATTAAAGCTCTATTGCACAGATGGAGGTACTGAATTGATAAGGCAGGATATAGAGTTGATCAAAACGACTCACAGTGCCGTGGTCTGACTTCCAATCCGGTCCTCCGTGGCAGCCTGACTAGGGCAGTCATCACCGACCTGGCATCCTGGGAAGCTCTGGTGTTCACCTGGCCCCACATCGTCATGACATCATGTGATACCTAGTCACTAGGCCTCATGCGATGACATGACGTGCATTGTGCCAAGACATCATGACGTGCATTGTGCCAAGACATCATGACTTTCAAGGGCCTAGTATACATCAGAGATGCTTAAGTTGCAGGGTCGAGGATGTCCACCACAGAAGTGAAGACTGTCATAGTGAGAGTGTAAGATGCCCAAGCGCAGTAGTCGTGGGCGAGCTTCAGTCCCCACTCTCTCTGGCATCCTACAGACAAGGGGTGTTTCAGTCCTGGTGTGCTGCTGTGTATTTGGTGCTTCCCACTTACTTGTGGTCAGCAGGCCTATTCTGAGTCCAGGAATCCCTCTTCTGGAACTAGGGCAGCAAACAGTTCAGGAGACATGTGGTTAATAAAAAACAAACTTTTACTTAGAGAATTTGCAGCCTGTGCAATATTTGCAAGCAGGTTTGAAGAATTTGGCCCAACGGGTTGTCTATCATCTTTCCGGATATAACTTTAGTCCTGGTTCTCGAGATAGGTGGCATATTCCCTTTTCTGGCTTTCCTAGCCCTTGGGGATCTTCCTCACCTCTAACAGCATTCCTGGATTGCGATACCTTCTACCCCATGTAGTTTGAGTTCATCCTTTCATATAAGTTTGCAAGCAGAGTGTGCCCTTGGCCCCCTATGTCCATCTCGAGGTTGCCCTTGGCAATTAGATGGAATCACACAGAAGTTATTTACGACAATCTGCTGTCCCAAATGTTGAGCTCACGTCGTCCCTAGCAGCCCACTATTCCTGTGGCATATGCACTCCTGCCCTTGCATTAACTGAACTGTCACTTTCTGACTCTAACTTTCAGTTCCCCCCTCCCATCTGGGTGACCACTACAGTTAACCCTGTCACAGCTAACTGTAGCCCCACGGGTATTCTACCTGTAACACATACAAATACATAAACACAGTTAACCCTTGGGGGTATGGAAGCAATCCATGAGCTTCTACCACCGTTTCATTCCCCTACACTTTTATCATGGTCATCCTTGACCATGCCAGACCTCAAAAAGAAAAGTTAGTACAGAGACAAAGCTGTTTAAATATCATTTATAAAACACTGACGGCGTGTTGTCCTTGTTGTCTCCTTCTCAGAACCGACCCTTTTCGATAAGGACCCTGGAAGCAGAGTGTCCATGTCCTAAAATATCAATTGTGCCCTTAGGCCAATACTTAGATAACTTCCAGTTGTGACACAGTCCAGAATGACGCAATCCGGGTTGGAGAAGATGTCAACAACCCACTGAGAATGCCATCTTCTGCTATTCCAGTAGAAAAAGGCACAACAGGCACAATAAAACAAAGAAAACAGTATTTTAAACAGTCATTCACATAACTTTGTCCTCTTCTGGCCCAGAGGGAAAAGAAACAGGCCCTTTTTTGTTTCAACACCAGCAATACATAACAGTACTGGTTTCTGGACAGAGGTGCACTGCCCCTAACAGAGTTAAGCTGCAAACTAGCAAACTCAGCAACTCTTTCTCTAACATTACTTTAACAGCAACCGGTCATCCAATCAACCGATCAAGGCTTCGCCTTGGCCTTCCTCCTCTCCTCCATGAAGTCAGCCCAAGTGGTAGGGGAAGGTGGTCTCTTCCACCTCCAGAGATGGTCCAAGAATATTTCTGAACAAGGGTCTACCTCTGCTGCGGCTGCATTGAATTCCTGGTTCAACTGCACGATAGCAGCTCCAGTCCCAACCTCGGACTTTGGAGCCGATGAAGTGAGCTCATTCACTGATCCCTGAGGCAAATCTGCAGCCTTTGTTTTCAGGATGGGTCCCGTCCTCTGGCCAGCCGATTTCCAGTCACCGGCTTCCTATAAGGCTGGTGTGACTCTACCTCCTTAGGCTAGTTTCACACATCCGGTGTGCTCCTGACGGCGCCCCCGGCATTTAGCCGCAGCGCCGCATCAGAAAATCTGATGCGCCGCATGCGGCTTTTTTCGCATTGACATGCATTAGCGCCGGATGGCGCCGCATGTCAATGCATTCAATGCGGTTTTGTCCGGATGCGGCGCAAATGTACATTGCGGCGGCCGGACAAAACGCTGCATGTAACGTTTTTTGTTTCTCCAAGCATCAGAAACCATCCGGCAAAAAAACGCATGCGGCCGCCGGCGGTGCATCAGGTTTTCTGATGCGGCGCTGCGGCAAAATGCCGGGGGCGCCGTCAGGCGCCCGCCGGAAGTGTGAAAGAGGCCTTAGAGTCGAATGTGCTGCCTCCTGCAGTAGGTTCGAATGCTTGTGGAGCCTCCCTGGCCCATTTTTGTCAGGCCGCATTGGCCTCCTTGGCCTTCTGCTGCAGGGCCTCCCACTGGGCTTTTCGGGCGAACACCTCTCAATCCCTTTCTAAAATGTCCTCCCATGTATAGGGCCGCTCCACCTATGCGACGTACCACCCCTTCTGGCACTCACACTTAACGAAGTAAACTACCTCCCCCGGGTACAAGCTATGCAGGAGGGAGGGCAGATAGTTCCTTAATATGGAACTTCAGGACCTGACCCCTGTTCTGGGAATCCTGGACTGACTCCCATCTGCCTACGTGGGATCCTTTCAACCACCCTCTTAGAATTTCCTCTTCTTCTTCGGGTATAGTGCTGGCATCCACTTTGGTTTATGCTTGGAGGGGGGTCGGAGTATGTAGACAAGTTTTGCATCAGCACCCAAGGTGGTTTGTATTCAGAGGGGGGATCGGGGTCTCTAGGCGCATGCTGCACTGGCACTCACCATGGCTTGGGCTCGGAGGACACATCAGCAACGATGGGTCACTCATTGGAACAGGCTCAACCTACCTTGAATCAATTTGTCCAGCTTCCTCCTTTGCTTCCGTTCTAGGTCCCGATGAGCTGTTGTCCTCGGAACCCTCAGACTCCTCCATTGGAACCGACTCCTGGATGCCTTGTGCTAGAGCATCTTTCTCTTCAGTGCGGACCATTAACACGCACCCTGAGGATTTGTCTGCTCCTGCTGCAGAGACCTCTCCTGTCGGTATCCAGCTCCAGCACATTTTACATAGTTCGTGCATCAACAGTACCACACCTGGCTGCGGCAACACCGACCATTGGAGCAACACTGGTGGCTGCAGCACTGGCTCCGGAACAGCCTATTCTTTTTGGCTGACTGCTTGCGGCGGTCCCAGGGATAACTATCTTCTCTATCTCATCCTCACTTCCTCCTCCCGAACTCCAATATTTATCATTGGGGTTTGGTGTGTAACAAACTGTTCTCACTGAGAGCCCTTCTCAGTGCGTCTCACTCCTTCCACGCTGCAGACGAAATGGCGCTAAGCACCTTCCAATGGCAGATTTCCTGCGCACCCGACTCTGCTTCTTTCTAGGCCGAACTTCTGACGAGTCTACTGCGTCACACTTCACTCTCGAGGTCTCCGCCTCCAGCCATGCCCTCTTCCCGCACACTTTCACACATAACGGGTCAAGCCTCACGCTGTAACACGCCTCCCTCTGGAACGTACCTCCTAATCTATGCAGGCCTTTCTTCACCAGCCCATCCTTCTTTGGGCAACTGTTATGGAAATTTAATTAGGATAAATCTATCCTGAAGTGTTTGCTGGTGCTCTTCCCAATTTTCTATTAAATGTCTTTTTGAGCGCTCAGAACGAAATGAAAACTGTCCACACGGAAGTGTCAGTATAGCAGTTCGTCAAGACCCCAGTTTATTATTCATTCAAGGTTTTATACGTTTACAAAAAGGGGCTGGTTAGTCAATTAACATACAATTAAAAGCTGCTAGATTATTGACTGTTCTAGTGTAAGTATGATAGTTATGATAATTATGATAAAAGGGCTGAAGTTGCAGATTTATTGTTTTTGTTCTTTGAATAAACAGCGGCTATTATATCAAATCAAATTAAGTATAGTAAATAGCTGATTGATAAAAATTAACTTTTAATCTCTATATTTAAAAACATATATTATCAGAAGTGATTGTGCCAAACAAAAAAAACCCACAAAGTGTAAGTGAATAAAAGGAAGATGGAAGAAAGAAGAAAGAACCACTGATTGGGATATTATAGACTATTCAGCAGTGTTTATATCTCTATGTCGTTACCAAAACAATGGCTTTATATTTCTACGTTAACATATGGAGATATACACTGCTGTGTAAATGAAATATAGTCTCTTTGTGTGGATGTATTTAATTAATACATATGGGTATGGATAGGAATGTATGTAGTATATCCAGTTAATTACCCTCTTGTATATATCTATATTACTCTTGTTATTTGTAGGAAGGTATGTATCTAAAGAAAATACAACCTAACACAGAGCAAGATATATTGATTAATGCACAGATATGCTATTAATCAGTGGCTCTAAAAATAGCTCCTCATACATACTGGAGCTTAATGCTTATATTACACCTGTCATAAAATGCCCTTCATACAGACTGTTAACAGACCCAAACTAGGAACCTCAGAGTCATGTGTTACTCTGTAATCTATCGGTCTCACTGTGGGTATTCAGTTAGTGTGATACTCATCTGCATCATCATGCTGCGGGCAAAGGTACTGATTCGGCCCGGGGGAGACCTGCATTAACCATTTGTTATATAATCAAGCGGTCTCTACCCCTGTGGCTCTCCCAACGCGTTTCATCGACAAAGAATCATCAGGGGAGGTGACGCTCTATATAGGTGAGACAGGGCTAGCGGTATATGAGTGGACTTACTTTTATAGTTACCGGGTAAATACTGCTGGATTGTACTTCCGGACGCCAGATGCGTCATTTCCGGTCTTTGGAACGCATTGTCTCCTTCGTGAGGCGCATGCGCAGTGAATGCAAAACCTCTAGATCTCCCGGAACGTCATTTCCGGTTTCTAGAGCGAAGCGCTCTGAGACTAAGAGCTGTATTCGCTGTCTGCAAATTGTGCGGACATATGTAGATATGTCCGGCGATTGCAAAATGTATATGCACACTAACAGGCCTGTAATTGATAAACTGGTTTGGAAGGAATGTATGTGCATATAGAAAAACTCTATTGGAGCATGATCTCTATTGGCCCAATAGAGAAAAGCCTTATTAGTGCATATGTGCAGATATCCTACAGTCCCTTTGGTAATAGTGTTCAATGCGATCGACCAATTATATTTTATTAATCAGAAGTGATGAAAAAAACACAGAAAATGAATATCCCTCAAATGGGTTATATAAATTCATGATGTTTGGTCAGATTTACCAGAAAAGGAGTATCTATATATATAATAGAATAATTTTTAAATTCATAGGATGGTTTCTATGATATGTATTATTTTTAAAATGAATACTCTTAAATACATGAATTCAGGTGTTTAATTGAATGTATATTTGGACACAACCGACCTTCTTAGAAAAGATAGAAAGGGTGCACTCTAAGGGACACCCTATTATACCCTATCTGTTTCGGCCCTACCTAACGCGGAGGTTGGCACCCTAAAACCTGCGCAGTGGCGCCCCCACTCGACGGCGGCTCACCCTATTCTAGATGCCCTGTTGGGTCCTACACTACAAGAAGGAAGAGAAAGTAAGGAGTTCCTTAAGACCTTTTGGGTAGGTAGTCTGGAGATGGAAAATCCAAAAAGTTTCCTTTTGTAGGATTCGTTTGTCCCAATCTCCTCCTCTTTGATTTTTTCTGACTTTTTCAATACCCATAAAGGACAGAACTCTTGTGTCACGTCCGTGTATGTGATTGACGTGGTTTGCGACAGGGGTATCTCTCTTGTTGATGGTATCCCTATGGTGTTCTCCTATCCTTTTCTTTAGTTCTCTCCTGGTCTTGCCTACATATTGTACGCCGCATCTACAAGTGATGTTGTATATGACCCCAGTAGATTTGCAGTTAATGAATTGCTTGATAGGATAAACCTCCTGGGTAGTGGTGCTCGTAAATTCTTTGCCTTGTTTTAAAGCACAACAATATTTACAGCTCCCACATCTGTAGCAGCCCTTTATTTGGCCACCTAACCAGGTGGGGTTGTTGGGTTCTGAGGGGGCAAAATGGCTGCGTACTAGTCTATCCTTCAGGGAGCGTCCTTTTTTGAAAGTAATTTGTGGGGTTGTAGAAATCACACTGGTTAAATCTTTATCCATACACAACACTGGCCAGTGTTTCATGATGATTTCTCTTAGTTCTTTAGACCCATTTGAATATTTGGTGATAAACCTAACAATGTTTTCACCCTCCGTTTTTTGTGTGGGGGTGAGCAGGTCTTTTCTTTCTCGAGTCAGTGCTTTTTTGTATGCATCTTTCAAAACATGGTCTGGATATCCTCGTTCCAAAAATCTGTGTCTTAGATCATCGGCCTGTTCCTTAATGTTAGTCACGTTGGAACAATTCCTTTTTATTCTAAAGTACTGTCCCTTCGGGATACCTTTTTTGAGGGGTATGGGGTGGTTGGATTCACATCTGAGTAAAGAGTTAGAGGAGGTGGGTTTTCTGTATGTTTTAGTGACTAATTGCCCACCTTCCCCTCTCTCAATCAGAATATCCAGGAAAGAAATACTTTTGACATCAGCCTCAAAAGTGAAGTGGAGGCCAATGTTGTTGTTATTGAGACCTTTTACATAGTCACCAAAACTCTCCACATCACCCCTCCAAATGACAAACACGTCGTCGATATATCGGAGCCAGAGCACAATTCTATCCTCCGCTATCTCGGTTGTATCACCAAAGACAATATTTTCTTCCCACCAGCCCAGGAGCAAGTTTGCGTAGGAGGGCGCACATGGACTCCCCATGGCGGTGCCCGTGAGCTGGTGGAAATACTTGTTGTCGAAGAGAAAATAGTTTCTAGTTAAACAAAATTCTAGAGCCTTAAGTACAAATTGATTATGCTCATTATATTGGCGCCCTCTAGTTTTTAGATAGTACTCTGCAGCCATGATGCCCTTCTCGTGTGGGATCGATGAATAAAGAGCCTCGACATCAATTGATCCTAAGATCATGCTGTCGCCTAGCTCAATATTCTCGATTTTGAGAAGAAGGTCGGTTGTGTCTCTGATATATGAGCTAAGGGAGGAAACGAATGGCCTCAGTATTTTATCTACATATAGACCTAAATTTTGAGTAAGACTATCAATGCCCGATACTATCGGCCTTCCTTTCAAAGGATGAAGACCTTTGTGTACTTTTGGTAAACAATAAAAGGTAGCGACTGTGGGATGTATTAGGATTAGGAAATCTTTTTCATCCTGCGTGATGAGTTTTTTTGTGAAGTGCATCATTCACTATATTCTTCAATTCCCCAAGAAATTGATTTGTGGGGTTATCTATTAATCTCTCATATCCCATTTCTTCTCCTAAAAGGGAGCAACAAAGAGTCTTATATTGTGGTTCGTCCATTATCACGATGTTGCCCCCTTTATCCGAGGGTTTAATCACAATACTCTTGTCCCTCTCAAGAGCATTCAGTGCCTTCACTTCTTCTTTTGTAAGATTATGCCATTTTTTCTTGTTCTGTTTTTCTAGTTCCAAAAAGTCTTTGGAGACTAGATTAGCAAAAATATCTATAGCACTTACGTCAGTGATAGGGGGCATGCGTTTACTCTTATTTTTTAGATCTGTAAAGGGGCCTTCTCCCTGCTCATTGGGGGGATCTCCTAAGTGGTATAAAAATCTAACATCTGATAACATACTTTCATCAATACCCAGTTCTGCGCAGCTTCTTTTATCTAGATTAATAAAGTGTTTTTTCCACTTTAGTCTACGAGTGAAAAGATGTAAATCTTTCGTGGCCTCAAAGCTTTCAAAATCTGAGGTAGGTACAAATGACATACCTTTACTTAACACAGTCATTTCTTCGATTGAGAGGGTCTGGTAGAAATATTTACAATAGTCTTGTCTATACAGGGTTCCTTGAATTGAATCTGTTTCTGAGTTGGTACCCTGAATCTAAAAAATGTTCTCTCTTGTGGGGACTACGGTTAGATCCTCTACCTCCTCTTGCGCACCTCCTCTTCCTCTACCTCTACCTCTGGTGTTTTTGTATCTTGTCTCTGAATCCGAAAATTCAGCTTCTGAGGATGAGATATCAGTGTCGAGTGGACGATGTGTTTTGATATTGGTGATAGAGTAGGCCTTATTATCACAAAATTCCTGCAAATCTCTTATGAAACATAACATAAGCCTTCAGCCTCCCACATCCAGGCCTCTGCAAAAGTGCCCACCCCACGCCGTAAATCTCCCCAGCCTCCCTCAGTGGTCTCCTCAGCAGACCCACCCATGGACATGATATCGATACGTGGCCCGTACCCGGCGCCTGTTAGGCCCCCTGGGGTTCGTTCAGTCCGTGACATAGGGTTCCAGACCCGGAGGGAGATGAAAGAGGTGGCCACACAGACCCAGATAGCGGGTCACGACGTCACTGTACAGGCCACACGACGTCATCAGGTCCTGGTGGTCCTTGGTGCCTCGGATGTTTGGCAATCTCAAGAAGAGTACCAGGTGGTACCTGGAAGAGGCCAGCCAAAGAAGTCTAAATAACCCGGACAGGGTCCCTGTATGTAAATAGTTAAATTGTTTATGTACTCGGACGGGTGAATGTTCCTAAAAAAGTTTTTTAATTTAATAAAAAAAAAAAAAAACACAGTTTTCATTTCTTTTATTACTGTCTCATCCTGCGATGCCATCGATCTCCTGTAAAAAAATGAAAAAAAAAAAAAAAAAGTATACCACCTGACCGACGCAGTCCATAGTAACGAGTGTCCCACGACGATCCAGCTCTGCTACATCAGAATGACAGGCAGAGCCTGTCATCCCGGCGCAGCACAGCTGATTACCTGCTTCCCCGGCGGTGACGTCATCGGACTGACTGCTTTACGGCCGGGATTACCCTGCAGTCACTGCAGTTATCGCGAAAAACTGCATGTGACCGCCAGGGAGAAGATAATGGCGGCCATCAAGCAGTCCAGGACGTGACCACCGGAGATCTTCTGCCAGGTAAGTGCCGCTGACTCCTGACAGACCCGACCGACGGACACTCACAGTGACAGTGACAAATCCGATTCCGGTATTCGATAAGACGAAAATATCGAAACGAATTATCGAAAGGCCGATAGAGCTAATATCGGCCGATAGCCGATATTTGCATTATCGTATCGCTCAACACTAACCACAATATAAGACTCTTTGTTGCTCCCTTTTAGGAGAAGAAATGGGATATGAGAGATTAATCGATAACCCCACAAATCAATTTCTTGGGGAATTGAAGAATATAGTGAATGATGCACTTCACAAAAAACTCATCACGCAGGATGAAAAAGATTTCCTAATCCCAATACATCCCACAGTCGCTACCTTTTATTGTTTACCAAAAGTACACAAAGGTCTTCATCCTTTGAAAGGAAGGCCGATAGTATCGGGCATTGATAGTCTTACTCAAAATTTAGGTCTATATGTAGATAAAATACTGAGGCCATTCGTTTCCTCCCTTAGCTCATATATCAGAGACACAACCGACCTTCTTCTCAAAATCGAGAATATTGAGCTAGGCGACAGCATGATCCTAGGATCAATTGATGTCGAGGCTCTTTATTCATCGATCCCACACGAGAAGGGCATCATGGCTGCAGAGTACTATCTAAAAACTAGAGGGCGCCAATATAATGAGCATAATCAATTTGTACTTAAGGCTCTAGAATTTTGTTTAACTAGAAACTATTTTCTCTTTGACAACAAGTATTTCCACCAGCTCAGGGGCACCGCCATGGGGAGTCCATGTGCGCCCTCCTACGCAAACTTGCTCCTGGGCTGGTGGGAAGAAAATATTGTCTTTGGTGATACAACCGAGATAGCGGAGGATAGAATTGTGCTCTGGCTCCGATATATCGACGACGTGTTTGTCATTTGGAGGGGTGATGTGGAGAGTTTTGGTGACTATGTAAAAGGTCTCAATAACAACAACATTGGCCTCCACTTCACTTTGAGGCTGATGTCAAAAGTATTTCTTTCCTGGATATTCTGATTGAGAGAGGGGAAGGTTGGCAATTAGTCACTAAAACATACAGAAAACCCACCTCCTCTAACTCTTTACTCAGATGGGAATCCAACCACCCCATCCCCCTCAAAAAAGGTATCCCGAAGGGACAGTACTTTAGAATAAAAAGGAATTGTTCCAACGTGACTAACATTAAGGAACAGGCCGATGATCTAAGACACAGATTTTTGGAACGAGGATATCCAGACCATGTTTTGAAAGATGCATACAAAAAAGCACTGACTCGAGAAAGAAAAGACCTGCTCACCCCCACACAAAAAACGGAGGGTGAAAACATTGTTAGGTTTATCACCAAATATTCAAATGGGTCTAAAGAACTAAGAGAAATCATCATGAAACACTGGCCAGTGTTGTGTATGGATAAAGATTTAACCAGTGTGATTTCTACAACCCCACAAATTACTTTCAAAAAAGGACGCTCCCTGAAGGATAGACTAGTACGCAGCCATTTTGCCCCCTCAGAACCCAACAACCCCACCTGGTTAGGCGGCCAAATAAAGGGCTGCTACAGATGTGGGAGCTGTAAATATTGTTGTGCTTTAAAACAAGGCAAAGAATTTACGAGCACCACTACCCAGGAGGTTTATCCTATCAAGCAATTCATTAACTGCAAATCTACTGGGGTCATATGCAACATCACTTGTAGATGCGGCGTACAATATGTAGGCAAGACCAGGAGAGAACTAAAGAAAAGGATAGGAGAACACCATAGGGATACCATCAACAAGAGAGATACCCCTGTCGCAAACCACGTCAATCACATACACGGACGTGACACAAGAGTTCTGTCCTTTATGGGTATTGAAAAAGTCAGAAAAAATCAAAGAGGAGGAGATTGGGACAAACGAATCCTACAAAAGGAAACTTTTTGGATTTTCCATCTCCAGACTACCTACCCAAAAGGTCTTAATGAACTCCTTACTTTCTCTTCCTTCTTGTAGTGTAGGGCCCAACAGGGCATCTAGAATAGGGTGAGCCGCCGTCGAGTGGGGCGCCACTGCGCAGGTTTTAGGGTGCCAACCTCCGCGTTAGGTAGGGCCGAAACAGATAGGGTATAATAGGGTGTCCCTTAGAGTGCACCCTTTCTATCTTTTCTAAGAAGGTCGGTTGTGTCCAAATATACATTCAATTAAACACCTGAATTCATGTATTTAAGAGTATTCATTTTAAAAATAATACATATCATAGAAACCATCCTATGAATTTAAAAATTATTTTATTATATATATAGATACTCCTTTTCTGGTAAATCTGACCAAACATCATGAATTTATATAACCCATTTGAGGGATATTCATTTTCTGTGTTTTTTTCATCACTTCTGATTAATAAAATATAATTGGTCGATCGCATTGAACACTATTACCAAAGGGACTGTAGGATATCTGCACATATGCACTAATAAGGGACTGTAGGATATCTGCACATATGCACTAATAAGGCTTTTCTCTATTGGGCCAATAGAGATCATGCTCCAATAGAGTTTTTCTATATGCACATACATTCCTTCCAAACCAGTTTATCAATTACAGGCCTGTTAGTGTGCATATACATTTTGCAATCGCCAGACATATCTACATATGTCCGCACAATTTGCAGACAGTGAATACAGCTCTTAGTCTCACAGCGCTTCGCTCTAGAAACCGGAAATGACGTTCCGGGAGATCTAGAGGTTTTGCATTCACTGCGCATGCGCCTCACGAAGGAGACGATGCGTTCCAAAGACCGGAAATGACGCATCTGGCGTCCGGAAGTACAATCCAGCAGTATTTACCCGGTAACTATAAAAGTAAGTCCACTCATATACCGCTAGCCCTGTCTCACCTATATAGAGCGTCACCTCCCCTGATGATTCTTTGTCGATGAAACGCGTTGGGAGAGCCACAGGGGTAGAGACCGCTTGATCATATAACAAATGGTTAATGCAGGTCTCCCCCGGCCGAATCAGTACCTTTGCCCGCAGCATGATGATGCAGATGAGTATCACACTAACTGAATACCCACAGTGAGACCGATAGATTACAGAGTAACACATGACTCTGAGGTTCCTAGTTTGGGTCTGTTAACAGTCTGTATGAAGGGCATTTTATGACAGGTGTAATATAAGCATTAAGCTCCAGTATGTATGAGGAGCTATTTTTAGAGCCACTGATTAATAGCATATCTGTGCATTAATCAATATATCTTGCTCTGTGTTAGGTTGTATTTTCTTTAGATACATACCTTCCTACAAATAACAAGAGTAATATAGATATATACAAGAGGGTAATTAACTGGATATACTACATACATTCCTATCCATACCCATATGTATTAATTAAATACATCCACACAAAGAGACTATATTTCATTTACACAGCAGTGTATATCTCCATATGTTAACTTAGAAATATAAAGCCATTATTTTGGTAACGACATAGAGATATAAACACTGCTGAATAGTCTATAATATCCCAATCAGTGGTTCTTTCTTCTTTCTTCCATCTTCCTTTTATTCACTTACACTTTGTGGGGTTTTTTTTTGTTTGGCACAATCACTTCTGATAATATATGTTTTTAAATATAGAGATTAAAAGTTAATTTTTATCAATCAGCTATTTACTGTTTTTGTTCTTTGCCCTAGCTTTCTTGCATGACTAGTAAAGAAAACAATAGATATCTATTAAGACTTTCTGTTCTTGTTTCTTATAAAGGCCAGGGTCTTTTAAAACGACTGATTATAGCTGGCATCAGCTTTTGCATAGATATGTGTGAGCACAGGATTTTTAGCAAGTGAGATCTATCTAACTGTGAATGCATATATATGAATATACATTGAATATATGGAATACATATATATTTCCATGACAGTCCCCCCTTAGATACCACTTGCCCTAAAAACCTGCTCCTGTCCCAAAGCGCTGCAACTCTTTTGTGCTGCCGGCGGGTTGAGATATGCCTAGTACATGCCTCCCCTACCGATACAGACTTTTCGCAAATGGGCGGTCAGGAGGACTGTCCCTAGCAGAGGTTCATGTGTTTGCAATCATAGTCTCTTTATTCAACTGCATGTTCAGAAAAACGTGTGTATTCTTCATCAGGTAGGTCATCTGTCTGGTCAGTCAGAGCATCCACGACATCCTTCATGGCTTAGGTGTCTCTCCTGGTACGGGAGCTTCCTTGCAATGCGATACGTGGATCCAAGCAGGCTTTCCCTCTAGTTTCACAGAGGTTGGTGTCATCTGGGGCTCTTGGACAGGACCATCAAATCTGGGATCGAGTGTTCTCATTTCCAACTTTTTTTTTTTCCAACACCCAGTCAAGGAGTGCATACCGGACACTGAGTCTGGATCTGGCAGTAAAGAGAAAAACTCGAGAATGGACATTAGTTTTTGACCAATTCAATTACATTAGCAAACAAGATATCATTTTGCATATTCTGCTGCTGAGGGAAGAATGCACCTAACTTGGGACTAGACCCAAACAAAATTTCGTATGGTGACAGCTTTTCTGGGTCTCTGGGAGTGTGCCTTACGCTAAACAGTGCAATTGGGAGTGTGTCATGCCATGGTTTGCGTGTCTCTTGGGCAATTTTTGGCATCCTATTCTTAAGTGTTCCGTTCAGTCTTTCTACCTTCCCGCTGCTCTGGGGGTGGTAAGGAGTGTGTAGGCCTAGGTCTGACCCTACTGCTAATCGTGTCTTGTGTGTCAGATTTGCTGTGAATGCGGAACCCTGATCACTTTCTATCATTTCTGGAACACCGTATCTGCACACTATTTTCCGAAAGTAGCTGCTTTGCAGTAGTCTTTGCTGACTTGGAACGCTTCTGTCCATCTTGAAAATACTTCTTTGAACACAATGGCGTATTTGAATCCTTCACTTGGC
The DNA here is from genome assembly GCA_033576555.1 of Oophaga sylvatica. Classification (NCBI taxonomy): domain Eukaryota; kingdom Metazoa; phylum Chordata; class Amphibia; order Anura; family Dendrobatidae; genus Oophaga; species Oophaga sylvatica. The sequence goes on from JARQOD010000001.1 coordinate 934,267,700, forward strand.
GATATCTGGATGTGGTCTATCTGGATCCTCTGAAGCTGGTAGAGTGGTCTTGCCAGATGAGGTGAGGGGGACTTTCTTCCACACATCCAGGCTTGCATTTGCCGCAGGTCAGACAGCTGCTGGTGAATTTGGCTGTTAGGGTGGAGATCCCTGAAGCGAACCAGTAAGCACCAATCAGATCATTCATCTGAGTCTTTGATATGTGGGTGTGGGTCCATGTGCCCATTGGACCACCATAGGGTGCATACTTTGTGGTAGGCAGAGTTTGAAGTCCATTATTGATAGCCTTCCTTCTTCATGTGTTGCTTTTTTCACATTCAGCTCTTCTTCTCATTTTGGAGCTTGGTCTTGCAACTTCTTGAGCAGATCCCAGAACGTCTTTTTGTCAGGTTTCTTGTCTTCAGTCGTCATGTAGTAGCCGTCCGGCTCTACGACCTCTCCCACTTCTACATGTTGTCTTCCTTTGGCCGCTTTTTTGGCTGCCATGTCCGCCATGTTATTGCCTCACGCCTCTTCTGTTCTCAGTTTTCCATGCACTTTGATTTTTCAAATTGCCACCATTTTGGAAGTTGGAGTACACCCAGCAGGTCCCTGAAGGCTCCATGATGCTTCACGGTTGTCCCGTTTGCTGTGATGAAGTCCCTTGTAGCCCAGATGGGCCCAAAGTTGTGTGCTATGCCATGCGAGCACCTGTAGTCGGTGTAGATGTTTGTAGTCTTGCCTTCTGCCATCTGGCAGGCCTTCGTCAGCGCTATCAGTTCTGCTTCCTGGGCTGACAGGCTAGGTGACAGACTTCTGGACCACAGGATTTCTTGATTGCTGGTCACTGCACTTCCTGTGTGGAAACTTCTTCATCATCTGCAAATCTGGAGCCATCCAAGTAGAGGATAAATTCTGTAAATTTTGTTCTGAAAAAGTCCATATTGTATCCCCCCTTGGGAGTGGGAGTAGAGTGGCCGGGATGAGGACTGTAGGTCTGGAGATGGTGACATTATGAGACAAAGGCGATTGAGGCGCCACAAAGATGCCTGGCGGTGGGGAGATTATTGTTGGTTGAGCTTGATTGAAGATTGCCAAGATGTCGTGTGGAGTGAGAGTTTCCAGTGGCTGTCCAAGAGTGATGTCAGCAGTCTTGTCCAGGAAGGTGTGTGCTGCAGATACTGCCATCAGGCAGGAGGGTGCTCCTCTTGCAACCGGATCCAAGCGGGCTGAGAGGCAACCTAAAAGTCTCTGTTTTCCCCCGTGAATCCGTGTCAGGACTCCAGTAGCATGACCTTCTTTCTTCCATCAGGTAGACGGAAAGGCTTCTCGTAGTCAGGTAGGCCTGGTATTGGCGCTGAGACTGTGGAGTTCTTCCAATCTCCTGAATGGGTTGAAGGCTGCATCTGATAGAAGGAGCGGGGTTGCGTTGATGCAAGCGCACAGAGGCTGCATTAGGACTGAGGCATCAGGGATCCAAGTTCTGCAATACGACACTAGACCATCTTCTCAACAGTGGTCTTCCAGTCATTTGACATGTGTTTCGTCTGGTGGGCAATACAGTGTCCCAGGGATGTAACTTGCTTCTGACACCACTGGACTTTGTTCTTCCAGACCTTGCGTTGCTGTTCCTCAAGGAACAGGGAATGGATTGTGGAGGTATCGATGTTAACCACACAAAAGAGAAGGTCATCCACGTGTTGTAGAAGAGTGACTCCTGCATATTCTGCAATCCAGTTGACGAGGATGGAGGACATTGTCTTGGTGAAACTTGAAGGACTTGTTCTGAGCACCTTGAGGCAACACTGTCCATATGCACTGCACTGGTGCGTGAAGGCAGGCAGGTCATCCAGGTGGAGGGGAAACACTGAAGAAGGCACTGGCCAGGTTGATCACCGTGAATACTGTTGCGGTGACTGGGACTTTTGAGAGCAGAGTGTGCGGGTTCAGCACTGTTGGGGTTTCAAATACCGTAGCCTCTTTCACGGCCTCCAGGCCTTGCACCATTCTGAACTCAGTGGGGTTTACAGTCTTTTTCTTCACTGTGGAAAGCTGGGATTGATTCCGATGGGCGAGGCAGCCTAGTTTGGCCTTGTCCGTCACTATGTGGCAGGGGACTTCCATCTCCCGGCACAGAGCTGGCGGGAAAACAAGCCGCCTACTAGGATCCACATCATGAGAGATGACGACCAGCTGGTTTTCTTGTTCTCCACCAAGGCAGTCACCGTGTTAGCACCTGCTCTGGTCACAGGGGTCTTCTTGTTGGGACGTCTCCTTCACCGGCTGCTTTTTTCTCAGCACGGGCCATCAGTAGTTTCTTTTTCTCCAGCTCGGTCTCAGGTCAGTATTTGTGCACAAGTTTGAAGAGCTGAGTGGTCTTTTGCCGGTCTAGGGCCTGGGTGAACTGGTTGATTGCAGGGGGCACCTCCTGGTGCTTGCAAAAGATGAACCTCTGGCGTTGGAGCCAGATGAGGTGTTGCCATTCCATGAAGCGAGTAGGGTCCTTCTTGAGTTGAATATCCTGGCCAATGTCAAAGTTCTCAGGCTGTCTTCTTAGGCGAGCTCACTTAGACCTTCAGTCGGTCAGAGACATCTTGACTCTGGGTGATGGAGTGGCTTTTCTGGTACTATGTCCAGCACCTCTTGTGATAGGTCTGCAGTGTGGTTGTTCCTGTTTCTTCTTGGGTCAGGGGTGAAGAAAATGTCATGGTCCCATCTTCCTGGAACACTCTGGTCGCTTTCAGCTTCTGCAGTAGGTCCACTCCCAATAGGTTGAGGGTGCAGGTCTTTGACACAACAAACTGAGACATGATGGAGTGTTCTGGCTGAGTCCACATGCTCAGGGGCTTCATAATCTGGAAATATCTGACTTGACCATCAATTCCCATGCAGGACGCAGAAGATTCTGATAGATAGGTGAGGTTGCGGAGTTCCACAAGAAAAGATCTGACTACGCCATCCACTCTCAGGATATTGGTCCCACTGGTGGGGTTCCCTGTGGACTTGGCGTGCTCCTGTCCTATGGACGGGGTTCTTCACTGCTTTCTGTGTTTCTTCTTCTTCTGGGCGAAGTCAGTGTTCTGCACCGGTTCCGGAAATGACCAAACTCGCCACAGTTGTAACACTGGACATCCCTTCTGTCCCGGCGGGACTCAATCCTTTTTGCTACTGCGAGCAGGGTATCCATTGCTATTGACATGTACTCAGGCCTGGCTACTACCAGTGGTTTCCTGATTGGTTCTCTCAGTCCATGCACAAAAGCCTGTGCCAACATCCGTCTGTGTGTCTGATCATGGGTAATGAGGCCCAAATCTTGAAACACTTGCATCACTCTGTCATGGAACTTCTCCACAGACTCTGTCTTGTCTTGACTCATGTCATGTAGGCTGAGAGTTTGTCCTGTCAGTCTGCTTTTGGCCCATTCTCTGAGCTGCTCAATTAGCTTTGGTCCTGTCTCCCAGGCATACGCATCTAACTCTGCTGGAAGCTTGAAATGTTCTCTCATAATTGGCCAGAATGCATCACCTGCTTTTATTTCCATTACGGTCCAGAGATCAATCCAGGCTGCTGCATACGTTCGCTGGATCTTCTGCATTTTTTGGCAAAATGGCATGGGGTGTATCCCTGGGTCTGGCAGCATACTGATCACCTGGCTTGGGATGAAGGGCTCATAGGATGGTGCCTCTACCTGTCCCTGCTCTCTTGGTGTTTGTGGTTTTCTTCCCTAGTATTGGGCAGCATGTATGACGTTGTGTCTTCATCTTCATCAGATGAGAAGTGACATGGTGTGCTTGGTGCATATACTGGGTGAGATTTGGGCTTAAAAGTTGTCTTGCTGCATGGGGATTTCCCTCTTCCTTGCTGAGGCTGCGGTGGATCAGTGTCATGGTTCCATGCTGGCAGCCCTGCTCGGCACTGAGGTTCCTCATTTGTGTCTGTAGCTACACCTCCCCCCTGTGAAGCCATGGCTGTGGGCTCTGCTAGCTGTTGTATCTGGGGGGCTACCTGCAGCGTTTTGTGTAGGGAGATTTGCACTTTCTTCTCCTGATGTAATGACTGGCAATGTTTGTACTGTGCTTGGGATAGACAGGGTGCCCTGTGCTGGAGTCACTGAATACAGGGAGACCACATTGCTTTGATTGGGCATTGACCCAGTTGATAACGAAGTAGAAAAAAGAGGAAGAGAAGGGAGGTGTGAGTGAGAAGCGGTGGGATGTGCCTGAGAAGAGGAGGAAGGAGGAGAGCGAGCACGAGCATGTGGGTGTGGTGTGGGAGGAGAAAGGGAGGAAAAGGAAGGAGGAGAAAGATCAGAAGGGTGTGGTGTGGGAGGAGAGAGGGAAAGAGGAGGGGGGAGAGATGGAGGGGAGAGAGGAGAAAATGAAGGAGGGGAGGGAGAGAAGAGTGAAAGGGGAAAAGGAGAGAAAGATGGAGGAGAGAGGAGAAAGATGGAGGGGGAGAAGTAGAAGAAGATGAAGAAGAAGATTTGAGAGTTGGAGAGGAAGAGATAGAAGAAGAGGAAGAGGAAGAAAATGGATGTGTCAGAGATGTGAGGGAGGGGAATGAAAGAATGATAGGGAAAGAAGGATAGATAGAGAGGGATGGCAGCGAGGAAAGAGGAGAAAAGTCTGAAGAAGAAGGAGAAAGGGACTGAGAGAAGAAAGAGGAGAGGGTGTCCCCCCTGTGATTCTTGAGAGGGGACCGTTGAAACAAAAATGCCTTCTCCCTGTGGAGAGTGGCGGGGAGCATTTTTCCCTGTACAAGGCTCCTTATTCAATGAGAGCAGCCTACATCTGTCCCATGTCTCCACATGATGGACATGTGATGTGTGTGACTCTGAATTCTGCTCTTGTGACATGTCAGTGATCATTTTCTCACAGACAATTTAACACCTTTTCAATCTTATTCACATAAAAAATCACTTCCTGGTCAGTTCAAATTAACTTGCTGTACTTTCTACAAGGTGCACCACTGCTCTTTTATAGCAGACGGTAATCTATAAACAAACTTTCCTGTGCCTTTCAAACAAAAACAAAAAAAATTTCATTGTGCAGCGTAAAGTCTGCCTGTCCATTTGCTACTCACGTACTCTGACCTTCTATTCACATGCCTAGCCCTTCGATTCTCACGTACTGTGTCTATTCCAAAAACCTATTCAACAAAGGTGATTAAAAATCTGAAAACTGCTGCATTCTGGTTCTGTGTGCGAGATTCTTGTCTTTGCTGAATGCCTGATGGGAGGGGTGAGTGAAGCCGCTGCGCAGCTGTTTGTGTTCTCTCCCTCAGCCTGCAATTTCCTTATCTGTGGAGTGACCTTGGTCTAAAGCAGGCTACTAGATGTTGTGCTTTTTTTTTTTGTCTTTTCTTTTAAAAAATGGTTGGAGAATAAAACTCTAAAATAAATTGATTAGAAAAAAAAACCTCTCCAAAATTATTTAAAAATGTACTTAAAAGAAAAACTTTAAAAACAAAAGTTAGATTTAACCCCTTCACCCCCAAGGGTGGTTTGCACGTTAATGACCGGGCCAATTTTTACAATACTGACCACTGTCTCTTTATGAGGTTATAACTCTGGAACGCTTCAACGGATCTTCGCGATTCTGAGACTGTTTTCCCGTGAAATATTGTACTTCATGTTAGTGGTAAAATTTCTTCGATATAACTTGCGTTTATTTTGAAAAAAACGCAAATATGGCAAAAAATTTTAAAATTTTGCAATTTTCAAACTTTGAATTTTTATTCCCTTAAAACAGAGAAATATATCACACAAAATAGTTAAGAAATAACATTTCCCACATGTCTACTTTACATCAGCACAATTTTGGACCAAAATTTTTTTTGTTAGGAAGTTATAAGGGTTAAAAGTTGACCAGCGATTTCTCATTTTTACAACAAAATTTACAAAGCCATTTTTTTTAGCGACCACCTCACATTTGAAGTCACTTTGAGGGGTCTATATGGCAGAAAATACCCAAAAGTGACACCATTCTAAAAACTGCACCCCTCAAGGTACTCAAAACCACATTCAAGAAGTTTATTAACCCTTCAGGTGCTTCACAGTAACTAAAGCAACGTGGAAGGAAAAAATGAATATTTTACTTTTTAGCCACAAAAATGATCTTTTACAAACTTTTTTTTTATTTTCACAAGGGTAAAAGGAGAAAATGGACAGATAAGGTTGTTATGCAATTTCTCCTGAGTACGCCAATACCCCATATGTGGGGGAAAACCACTGTTTGGGCACACGGCAGAGCTCGTAAGGGAAGGAGCGACGTTTGACTTTTTCAAACTAAAATTGGCTGGAATTTAGATTGGATGCCATGTCGCGTTTGGAGAGCCCCTGATGCGCCTAAACAGTGGAAAACCCCCACAAGTGACACCATTTTGGAAACTAGACCCCCTAAGGTACTTATCTAGATCTGTTGTGAGCACTTTGAACCCTCAAGTGTTTCACAAAAGTTTATAAAGCCTGGGTGTGAAAAAAAAAAATCAATTTTCCACAAAAATGATTTTTTAGTCCCAAATTTTTGAATTTTCCCAAGGAAATTGGACCCCAAAAGTTGTTGTCCAATTTGTCCTGAGTACGCTGATACCCCATATGTGGGGGGGGGAAACTGTTTGGGCGCACGGCAGGGCTTGGAAAGGAAGTAGTAACGTTTTGGAATGCAGACGTTAATGGGGGTCATGTTCCATTTGCAGTGCCCCAGAAGAGCCTAAACAGTGGAAACCCCCCACAAGTGACCCCATTTTGGAAACTAGACCCCCTAAGGAACTTATCTAGATCTTTGGTGAGCACTTTGAACCCCAAAGTGCTTCACACAAGTTTATATTGCCCGGGCATGAAAATAAAAAATCCTATTTTTTTCCCACAAAAATTATCTTTTAGTCACTAATTTTTTATTTTCCCAAGGATAACAGGAGAAATTGGACCACATAAGTTGTTGTACAATTTGTCCTGAGTACGCTGATACCCCATATGTGGGGGAACCACTGTTTGGGCGCACGGCAGAGCTCAGAATGGAAGGAGCACCATTTGACTTTTTCCAACCAAAATTGGCTGGAATTGAGTTCGGATGCCATGTTGCATTTGGAGAGCCCCTGATGTGCCTAAACAGTGGAAACCCCCCATAAATGACCCCATTTGGGAAACTAGACCCCCTAAGGAACTTATCTAGATTTTGATGAGCAATTTGAACCCCCAAGTGCTTCACACAAGTTTATAACGTAGAGCCGTAAAATTTAAAAATCATATTTTTTCCACAAAAATGATCTTTTCACCCCAATTTTTATTTTCCAAGGGTAACAAGACTCCAAAAGTTATTGTGCAATTTGTCCTGAGTGCGCTGATACCCCATATGTGGGGGTAAACCACTGTTTGGGTGCATGGCAGAGTTTGGAAGGGAAGGAGCGCCGTCTGACTTTTTCAACGCAGAATTGGCTGGACGCCATGTCGTGTTTGGAGAGCTCCTGATCTGCCTAAACAGTGGAAACCCCCATAATTGACACCATTTTGGAAACTAGACCCCTCAAGGAACTCATCTAGATGTGTGGTGAGAACTTTGAACCCCCAGGTGTTTCACTAAAGTTTATAACGTACAGCCGTAAAATAAAAAATCTTTTTTTTTTTTACAAAAATGATTTTTTTCGCCCCCAATATTTTATTTTCACAAGGGTAACAGAAGAAATTGGAACGCAAAAGTTGTTATCCAATTTGTCCTGAGTACACTGATACCCAATATGTGGGCGAAAACTACTGTATGGGCACACGTCGGGGCTCGGAAGGGAAGTAGTGACGTTTTGGATTGCAGACTTTGATGGAATGGTCTGGGGGCGTCATGTCACATTTGGAGAGCCCCTGATGCACCTAAACAGTGGAAACCCCCCACAAGTGACCCCATTTTGGCAAATAGACCCCACAAGGAACTTATCTAGATGTGTGGTGAGCACTTTGAACCCCGAAGTGCTTCACAGAAGTTTATAACGCACAGCCGTAAAAATAAAAAATCCTTTTTTTTTACAAAAATGATTTTTTCGCCCCCAATATTTTATTTTCACAAGGGTAACAGGAGAAATTGGACCCCAAAAGTTGTTGTCCAATTTGTCCTGAGTACGCTGATACCCAATATATGGGAGAAAACTACTGTATGGGCGCACGTCAGGGCTCGGAAGGGAAGTAGTGACGTTTTGGATTGCAGACTTTGATGGAATGGTCTGGGTGCGTCATGTCGCATTTGGAGAGCCCCTGATTCGCCTAAACAGTGGAAACCCCCCACAAGTGACCCCATTTTGGAAAATAGACCCCACAAGGAACTTATCTAGATGTGTGGTGAGCACTTTGAACCCCGAAGTGCTTCACAGAAGTTTATAACGCACAGCCGTAAAAATAAAAATCTTTTTTTTTTTTTGCAAAAATGATTTTTTCGCCCCAATATTTTATTTTTACAAGGGTAACAGGAGAAATTGGACCCCAAAAGTTGTTGCCCAATTTGTCCTGAGTACGCTGATACCCAATATGTGGGAGAAAACTACTGTATGGGTACACGTTGGGGCTCGGAAGGGAAGTAGTGACGTTTTGGATTGCAGACTTTGATGGAATGATCTGGGGGCGTCATGTCGCATTTGGAGAGCCCCTGATGCGCCTAAACAGTGGAAATCCCCAACAAGTGACCCCATTTTGGAAAATAGACCCCACAAGGAACTTATCTAGGTGTGTGGTGAGCGCTATGAAGCCCCAAGTGCTTCACAGAAGTTTATAATGTACAGCCGTAAAAACAAAAAAATAATTTTTTTTGTACAAAAATGATATTTTCGCTCCCAGTTTTTTATTTTCCCAAGGGTAACAGAAGAAATAGGACAAATTGCACAATAACTCTTGGGGTCCAGAGTACGCTGATTACCCCATATGTGGGGAAAACTACTGTTTGGACGCATGGCAGAGCTCAGAAGTGAAGGAGCACCGTTTGACTTTTTCAACACAGAATTGGCTGGAATTGAGATCAGACGCCATGTCACATTTGGAGAGCCCCTGATGTGCCTAAACAGCGGAAACCCCCCAATTCTAACTCCAACCCCTAACCCCAACACACCCCTAACCCTAGTCCCAACCCTAACCACAAACCTAACCCTAACACACCCCTAATCCCAACCCTAACCCTAATCCTAACTTTAGCGCCAACCCTAACCCTAACTTTAGCCGCAACCCTAACCCTAACCCTAATGGGAAAATGGAAATAAATACATTTTTTTAATTTTATTATTTTTCCCTAACTAAGGGGCTGATAAAGGGGGGTTTGATTTACTATTTATAGCGGGTTTTTATGATTGGCAGCTGTCACGCTAAAAGACGCTTTTTATTGCAAAAATAGTTTTTTGCATCGCCACATTTTGAGAGCTATAATTTTTGCATATTTTGGCCCACAGAGTCATGTGAGGTCTTATTTTTTGCGGTACGAGTTGAACGTTTTTATTTGTACCATTTTTGAGCAGGTGACATTTTTTGATCGCTTTTTATTTCGATTTTTGGGAGGTTAGAATGAACAAAATCAGCAATTCATGAATTTCTTTTGGGGGAGGCGTTTTTATTGTTCCGCGTGTGGTAAAATTGATAAAGCAGTTTTATTCTTCGGGTCAGTACGATTATGGCGATACCTCATTTATATCATTTTTTTATGTTTTGGCGCTTTTATAGAATGAAAACAATTTTATATAAAAAATAATTATTTTTGCATCGCTTTATTCTGCGAGCTATAACTTTTTTATTTTTTCGCTGATGATGCTGTATTGTGGCTCGTTTTTTGCGGGACAAGATGACGTTTTCAGCGGTACCATGTTTATTTATATCGGTCTTTTTGATCGCGCGTTATTCCACTTTTTGTTCGGCGGTATGATGATAAAGCATTGATTTTTTGCTTCGTTTATTTTTTTATTTTTTTTTTTAAGGGGTTCACTAAAGGGGTTAACTAGTGGGACAGTTTTATAGGGGGGGGGTCGTTACGGACGCGGCGATACCAAATATGTGTACTTTTATTGTTTTGTTTTTTTTATCTACAGGAAGAAATGAATTTATTGGGGAATATTTTTTTTTTTTTTATTTATTTTGGATTTTTTTTATAACATGTTTATTTTATTTTTTTAACTTTTTTTACTTTGTCCCAGGGTGGGACATCACTGTATTTTATCAAATCGCTGGTGTGACAGTGTGCACAGCACTCTGTCACACCAGCGATCGCTCAGGCAGTGCAGCAGGCTTCTCAGTGCCTGCTCTCAGCAGGCACTGAGGAAGCCGCCTCCCTCCAGGACCCCGGCGCCATCTTGGATCCGGGTCCTGGGAGGGAGGAAGCCCTCAGAACAGCGTGATCACATCGCGCTGGTCTGAGGGTCTCAGGGGGGCGCGCAGGGAGCCCCCACCCTGCGCGATCCTCCCCTGTGCCCCCAGTACACCGCGATCATGTTTGATCGCGGTGTGCTAGGGGTTAATGTGCCGGGAGCGGTCCGTGACCGCTCCTGACACACAGTCACGGGTGTCAGCTGTGATAATCAGCTGACACCCGGCGGCGATTAGCTGCGCTCCCCTCAGGAGCGCAGCTGATCGCCTATGACGTACTATCCCGTCCATGGGCAGAATGGCACGGGTTTTATGGACGGGATAGTACGTCTAATGTCAGAGAGATGTTAAAAAGAAAAACAGAAAGAAAACCCTACACAGTTTAGTTAAACTCTTAGGAAAAAGATTGACCAAAATAAATGAAAAAAAAAAAAAAACTCCAAAAACAAAAAGCTGATCCAAAAAAGGGAGGGAAAAAAAACGTATTAATAGTAAAACTCTAAAAAACAACAAGGTTGACAAGAAGAAAAAACCCTTGTTACTAAAACAGCTAATTAAAAAACAGAAAAGAGGTTGAAAAACTGATTGTAAAATGATAAAAACAAAAAAAAATACTTTTCGTTGGTGCTGCTCCCCCCTCCCTTATATCTCTGCTTGCTGCGTCTACAGACACTGAAATCACGTATCAAAAAAAAATTATTCCTCAGAATAGCAAAAAAAAATGAATACAGTTCAGTCTGAATGCCTGAGAATTTTCACTCTACAGCCTGTAGCCAAGAAAACTAGCTTAAAAAGATCAAAACCAGGAAACAGATGTGACAACGTGATTAGCAGAGGAGGGGGGTCAAAGGGGTTTCTCGCTGCTGCAGCCAGCAGTGAATGAGATAGTGACAGAGCGCACGCTGCTCTGAGTGTAAATTTAAAGCAGCGATACCTGATACAGACAGGAAAACGTACAAATGAAACAAACACCCGGTAGTATAACGAATCCCTCTTTTAGATGATCTGTGACACATACAAGCTGCTCTGGTAACTGATAACTCACCAATTGCACTGAGCACGCCAATGCTCCAAGTCTATTACCCTGTAGAGACCGGTCGCCCTGCCTGTACGTCGGCCACAGGAATCTGTAATAGCCTGTACAAAATTCCCACCCTTCACACCTGGAATACTGGGAGTGTCACCCTCCGATGTGCGAAAGAATCTGTGAGAATTTATCCAAACAAAGCCCCCACCCTTCACACCTGGAATACTGGGATTGTCTCCCTCCGATGTGTGAAGGAATCTGTGAGAACTTATCCAGTAATGTGGTTTTCCTGCTATACAGTTTCCAGAAATCAGCAAGCAAAAACACAGTCACTGTTCCAACTTTTTCTCCCGGTTCACATAAATTATGAAACACATACACAGCACAGCAGCAAATAACTTATATCCCAGGGTTTTGGATAAGGGTGTGGACTTTTTACACTACCTGGGAATGCGGTGGTGACCACACCTGACCGCAAGACGTGTAAGACCTGGACTGGACACAAGGGACTTTCAGGTAAGATGACAAGATTTTCTTACCTTACTTATGGAGCTGCGCAGTCTCCGTCCCGTGAGCCAAGGCCATGGCCAACACCTCTGTCTCTCCGGTCAGCAGGTCACCGTGCGTTTCGTCCACTGCCCAGCGTGCAGGCGCCAACTGTTATGGAAATTTAATTAGGATAAATCTATCCTGAAGTGTTTGCTGGTGCTGTTTCCCAATTTTCTATTAAATGTCTTTTTGAGCGCTCAGAACGAAATGAAAACTGTCCACACGGAAGTGTCAGTATAGCAGTTCGTCAAGACCCCAGTTTATTATTCATTCAAGGTTTTATACGTTTACAAAAAGGGGCTGGTTAGTCAATTAACATACAATTAAAAGCTACTAGATTATTGGCTGTTCTAGTGTAAGTATGATAATTATGATAATTATGATAAAAGGGCTGAAGTTGCAGATTTATTGCTTTTGTTCTTTGCCCTAGCTTTCTTGCATGACTAGTAAAGAAAACAATAGATATCTATTAAGACTTTCTGTTCTTGTTTCTTATGAAGGCCAGGGTCATTTAAAACGACTGATTATAGCTGGCATCAGCTTTTGCATAGATATGTGTGAGCACAGGATTTTTAGCAAGTGAGATCTATCTAACTGTGAATGCATATATATGAATATACATTGAATATATGGAATACATATATATTTCCATGACACAGTCACTCGTGGGGTCAAACATCTTTTCGTGCTCTTGGTCGCCATCCACACCCAAGAAAGGCAATATTTCTCCTTCTCTTCACGACCGCCATCACAATCTTGGAATTCATGCTTCAAGCTGCCATCTTGGGCCACATGTATTCCGGCGCTCTTCCATCTGCACCATGTGGCATATCTTCCCCGCTTTCTTTGTGTGAAGTAGTCGCATCCTGCCGACTACGCCAAATGAGATGCCCAAGTGAGGTAGTCGTCCTGGTGTGCTGCTGTGTATGTGGTGCTTCCCACTTACTTGTGGCCAGCATATGCACTCCTGGAATGAATAACATAGATCGTGAACTACTATCAAAAATTCAAGAAAATGTGGGACGGGGTGCAATACCTAGTCTGTACATCAAAACTGAACATTAGAAGAGAAAAGACCAGACTAATAATGGTATGCACATCCACATTATAGTAAAATATAGAAAAACCTTTATTACACCTCAGACAAAATAGATAAAAACATTTAAAAAACAAGAAACAAGACCAATAACCAACACCCCCTATAAGGCTGTATATGCCAAATGATGAAAATACACAGAAAATAGAAATAGGCTGGTTGATAGGCGAAACACATGTCAAAAAACAAAGAGTCATGTGCTGATGATAAGCCATAATGCATGCACATATAGAATAATATATGTTGTAAATAATTAATACACTTGAATATATGTGCAAACAATCAAAAATATACAGTACCAATAAATAGAACAACAATAACCCTAAATAGCATATAAGTATGTACCCACAATCCAAAATCAAGTCCTAAGTTTCACTTAGCAATTCCCATATGCAATGAACCCAATGGGAAAAGAGAAAAGATCAGAGACCAGAATTGTCTCGCAACAGTAATCAAAAGTTTAAGTATACAACCTGATAGAATGATCACTGTGTCATGAAAAAAGAAAAGTATAAAGGGATATGATGGCTTGTGGGATATTGACAGTGGACGCCATATCACCAGCTCAAGAAAAGGGGCTTATGAAAAAGCCATATGGGTATGATAACCCAGTAAGGAACAGGGGGTGAGGTAAGGGCCCAAATGCACTCCTGCCCTCGCCTTAACTGAACTGTTATGATTTGATAACTGAGGACAGTAGCAAAACAGCAAGGCTGCCAAACACCTGAGAGGTTGGAAACTAATGGGTTGCAGATCCCTAAACTAACCGCACAACTAGAAGCAGCCGTGGAGCGTACCTACGATGGTCCTAGACGCCTCGGCACAGCGGGAGAGCTAGCTACACCTAAAGACAGAAACAGGAAAGCTAACTGCGCCCGGAGTAGAGCCCCAAAGGAATAAGCAGCCCCCAAACATATAATGGCGGTTAGACAAGACAAAACCCAAAGCAGGCAGAAAATAGAGTGAGCAAACGCTGGGGCCAAACACTGCCTAAATAGGACAGGACAGGACAGAATACTATCTGCAACCCAGCAAAACCCTAGCAAAACTTCCAACACTTCTGATTTAAAAAATGCTGAGATCACACGATCTCGCCACCCATTAAATCAGATCTCAGTGTGAACAAGGCTAACCCGCAGCCACTCAAACAGCAGTGAAAGAGCAATTGAACAAATAACAGTGCCTACTGAAAAACAGAGAGTAGCACAGGCCCCAGGAGGGGACCTGGCTAACCTCCACAAAGGTGCAGACAAAAATGGAAATAGCAAACACAATAGAAACAAGCAGAAAATATCTTATCTGAAGGTAGAAGACAAAGGCAAGACACCAGCAGACTTCCAAATGAACCAGGAAACAACAATTGATCACCAGCGAGGATCATGGGAAGGCAGCTCCCTTATATCAGCCCAGTCAGTGACTCCTGATTGCCAGTCATCGCTGGCAGGTGAGGAGGACCTGTCATTAGATACAGCTTCAGTACTGTCAGCAACCACCAGAGGGAGCCTCAGCTCATAAATTGTCTTCAACACGTTCACAACAGTACCCCCCTTGAGGAGGGGTCACCGAACCCTCACCTGCACCACCAGGCCGATCAGGATGGGCTCGGTGATAGGCACAAACCAGTCTCTCCGCATAAATGTCAGTAGCAAACACCCAAGAATTGTCCTCCTGACCGCAACCTCTCCACTTAACCAAGTACTGGAGTCTCCGTCTAGCGAAACGAGAATCCAATATCTTCTCCACTTCATACTCCAGATTGCCCTCAACCAGAACAGGCTCAGGAGGCGCAGCCATAGGAACCACTGGCTCCACAAACCTTTTCAATAAAGATTTGTGGAAGACGTTATGAATCTTAAAAGTCACTGGAAGAGCCAAGCGAAAAGAAACTGGATTAAGGACTTTCAAGATCCTATAAGGTCCAATGAACCTTGGCTTAAACTTTGGAGACGCAACCTTCATAGTGATATTCTTTGAGGATAACAAAACCAAGTCACCCACTTTAAACCGAGGACCATCAGTCCTATGCCGGTTGGCAAACCGTTGGGCCTTCTCCTGAGAGAGAGACAACTTATCCATTACTTGATCCCAAATCTGCTGCATTCTCTCTACCACAGAGTCAACACCCGGACAGACAGAAGCCTCCACCTGCAACGAAGAAAATCGAGGATGAAACCTGGAATTGCAGAAGAAAGGGGACATCAGAGTGGCAGAACTGGCCCTATTATTAAGAGCAAATTCAGCCAGGGGCAAAAAAGAGACCCAGTCATCCTGATCCGCAGACATAAAACATCTCAAATAAGTCTCCAAGGTCTGGTTTGTTCTCTCAGTCTGCCCATTGGTCTGAGGATGAAACGCAGAGGAGAAAGACAGCTGAACTCACAGTTTAGAACAGAATGTCCTCCAAAATCTGGAAACAAACTGGACTCCCCTGTCAGACACAATGTTCTCTGGAATGCCGTGCAAACGAACCATATGCTGAAAAAACAAGGGTACCAATTCGGAAGAGGATGGCAACTTAGGCAGTGGCACAAGATAGATCATCTTGGAGAATCTATCACAGATCACCCAAATGACAGTCATTCTCTGAGAGACAGGGAGGTCGGAGATAAAATCCATAGAGATATGGGTCCATGGCATCCTGGGCGCCAGCAGTGGCAGCAATAATCCACTAGAGCGAGAACAGGGCTTGGAACGAGAACAAGTCCCACAGGACTGCACAAAATTCCTGACATCATGAGATAAAATGGGCCACCAAAAGGACCGACTCACCAAATCTCTAGTACCAAATATACCCGGATGACCAGCCAACGCAGAGCAATGAACTTCAGACATAACTTTTTCTCTCCATTGGTCTGGGACATACAATTTCCCCGCAGGGCAATGCTCAGGTTTATCCCCTGAAATTGCTCCAGGGCCAGTCTCAAATCGGGTGAGATAGCGGAAAGAACGATACCCTCCTTCAGAATGGCAGTAGGCTCAGCCACATCAATAGAATCCGCAAGGAAACTCCTAGAGAGGGCATCCGCCTTAACATTCTTAGTACCAGGGAGGATGGAGACCACAAAGTTAAAACGTGTGAAAAAACAAGGCCCACCTGGCCTGTCTGGGATTCAGTCATTTGGCTGATTCGAGATACATCAAGGTTTTGTGATCAGTGAGGACCACAACTTGATGTTTGGCTCCCTCCAACCAATGTCTCCACTCTTCGAGCGCCCACTTCATAGCCAATAATTCCCGATTCCTCACATCATAATTACGTTCAGCTGGGGAAAACTTTCAGGAGAAGAAGGCACAAGGGTTAATCTTAGAGGTTACAGGATCTCTTTGGGACAAAACGGGTCCTGCACCAATCTCAGACGCATCTATCTCCACCTGAAATGGTAGAGAAACATCAGGTTGCCGTAGAACAGGAGCAGAAGTGAATCTGCTCTTAAGCTCCTGAAACGCAGAAACTGCCTCAGGAGACCAATTTACAACATCAGAACCCTTTTTGGTTAAATCAGTCAGTGGTTTCACAATACCAGAGAAATTACTTATAAATTTACGGTAGAAATTAGCAAAACCCAAAAATCTCTGAAGAGCCTTCAATGAAGTGGGCTGAACCCAATCACAAATGGCCTGAACCTTGACCGGGTCCATTTCAATAGCAGACGGGGACAAAATGAATCCCAAAAATGAGACCTTCTGTGCTCCAAAGAAACATTTCGATCCCTTAACATACAAGGCATTCTCTCTCAAAATCCGGAATACCCTCCGAACATGTTACACATGAGAATCCCAGTCGATGGAAAATATCAAAATATCGTCCAAACAAACGATCAGAAACTTATCCACCAAGTCCCGGAAAATATCGTTCATGAAAGACTGGAAGACGGAAGGGGCATTAGTGAGCCCAAAAGGCATCACTAGGTACTCAAAATGCCCCTCAGAGGTATTAAACGCTGTCTTCCATTAATCTCCGTGCTTGATGTGAATAAGATTATACGCCCCCCTAAGGTCAAGCTTGGTAAACCAACTGGCACCTTTCACTCTGGAAAACAAATCAGAAATCAGGGGTAACTGATATTGTTATTTAACCATGATCTTATTAAGGAGACGATAGTCAATACATGGCCTCAATGAACCATCCTTCTTGGCCACAAAGAAAAATCCGGCGCCCAAGGGTGAAGAGGATGGTCTGATATGACCCTTTTCCAAAGACTCTTTGATATATGATCGCATAGCCTCATGCTCGGGTTCAAATAAATTGAAGAGCCAACCCTTGGGAAATTTACAACCGGGTACCAACTCTATCGCACAATCATAACTCCTATGCGGAGGCAAGGACGCAGATTTACTCTCACTAAACACATCAGAAAAATCAGCCAAAGAGTCGGGGACATCCTCCGACTGGGGAGAGGTAGAAAAAACAGGAGTGTCACTACGAACACAATGACAACCCCAACTGATCACAGACATAGACTTCCAATCCAAAACAGGATTATGAGTCTGTAGCCAAAGGGGTAGAATCAATACCCAGCAAAGGAATAGACTTCTGCAGGGGTATCATTGGAAAACCACAACGTTTGGCAAAAACAAAATCCATCAGGTTTATAGCTGCTCCTGAATCAACAAAAGCCTGAGCCGAAAATGTGGACACGGAGGAAATCAAGGTAACAGTCAAAGGAAATTTAGTCTGAACATTACCCAAAACAACTGAGCGCGCAAAACGCCTTCCCCGCTTGGGGCAGACGGAAATAGCATGAGAAGCATCTCCACAGTAGAAGCACAACTTATTACGCTTACGAAACTCATGACGCTGAGCCCCAGAAGCCACTTCATCACACTGCATGGGCTCAGGGGCTGGCTCGCAAGGTGTCACCACCTCTCGCATATTTCTACGCTCACATAGACGTCTGTCAATTTGAATGGCCAATTCCATAGAGTCATTGAGCCCAGCGGGAAATCCCACCATAACATCTTTACAGTCTCTGCCAGACCCTTCCGAAAAAGAGCTGCCAGGGCATCGTCATTCCATTTAGTAAGGACTGCCCACTTTCGGAATTTCTGACAGTATAGCTCTGCAGCTTCCTGACCCTGTTTCAATGGCAACAAGGTTTTCTCAGCTTGATCAGTAAAATTTGGTTCATCATAGAACAACCCCAGAGCCTGAAAAAACACATCAACATCAGTCAAGACAGGATCCCCAGGTGTCAGGGAAAAGGCCCAATCCTGAGGGTCGCCGCGCAACAGGGAGATGACAATTTGAACCTGCTGTGCAACATTCCCCGAGGACGTAGGCCTCAAGGCCAAAAAAAACTTAGTTATTTTTAAAATTCAAAAATTTAGAGCGATCCCCAAAAAACAACTCTGGAGTAGGAATCCTAGGCTCTACAACAGGCATCTGAGTGAGATAGATTGCCATACGCCGAACTTCAGCAGCAAGCTGCTCCACATGCTCGGACAAATGCTTGATTTCCATTGAGAAAAAAAATCCTCCTTAGCCCCCAGAGAAAAAGAGTAAAAAATGTATATATAAAAAAAATTCTGACTTTTTTTTTTTACTATTTTTCCCTTCTGTTGAGTACTATAGAATTTTCAGTAAGGCCGGTGATTCTGTTATGATTTGGTAACTGAGGAGAACAGTAGCAAAACAGCAAGGCTGTCGAACACCTGAGAGGTTGGAAACTAATGGGTTGCAGATATCACGCTGTATAACAGTTATAGATAATGTCAGTAATCTATATCAAGTGGGACAACATTCTATATAACATATAAATAGGTTATATCAACATGAACATATAGTATTTGATAACATAGTATTACCTGACATAATATCCGAAGTACTGAGGATCTATACTGGATCTGTTTCACGCTGTCTCAGGCTAGAGGTGGACCGGGGTCTATACTGACCCTAAACTGGGGTCCTGACTAGTCCCTCTACCTGGAGGTACTGTTAATGGTACAGAGGTCCAGGCCGCCAGCGTAACCCTATCTCCTATAAGTCCCTGACCACTGTAATCTAGTCCTTAGAAGGACACTGATTACCACCACAGGGATATGGGCAGGTCACCGCTTAATAAACAGTAAAGACAAACGAGACAGACAGGGGATAAAGTAAATACTGTCTTGCATACAACACTTAAACACAGAGGGAACACAAAAGGTCTAGGAGATAAACTATAAGCGAGGAGAGGAGAAACCACAAAGGAGCTCTTAGCTTAAGTCTTCTCAGAACCGATCCTATCTGCTGGTCTGTATGAATGCTTTCACCGGCATCTCCCAAGCAGACTGGCAGGTATATAAAGGAAGCTAATTAGTGTATAATCAAACTGCAGCCGGGCGAGGCTGGACCTAGTCTTAGCACAGAGCTAGGTAGAATTAACTCCCTCACTGCCAAACACAAAGAAACAGCAACTCAGCTGCGAGAAGTCAGAATGTGTAATCGCGACGATCTTCGTGGCGATACACCCATGACAGTACCCCCCCTTCTACGAGGGGCCTCCGGACCCTCAGGGCCAGGTTTGCCCGGGTGAGTTGTGTGGAAGGTCCGAACCAATCGATCTGCGTTAATATCAGACGCAGGAACCCACGTCCTCTCCTCAGGACCATACCCCTTCCAATGAACCAAGTACTGAAGGGACCGGCGATTCAGACGTGAGTCAATGATCTTCGACACCTGAAATTCCAAGTTACCATTGACCACCACTGGAGGAGGTAGAGGTGAAGGTATAACTGGCGCCACGTACCTCTTAAGCAACGATTTGTGGAACACATTGTGGATTTTAAACGTAGGAGGGAGGTCCAGACGAAATGCCACAGGATTAATTATAGAACTGATCCTGTACGGCCCGATGAACCTGGGACCCAGTTTCCAGGAGGGAACCTAGAGTTTAATATTCTTGGTAGACAACCATACCAGATCGTTCACACTAAGGTCCGGACCAGACACTCTCCTCCTATCAGCCATACGTTTGTAACGGTTCCCCATAGCACTCAGATTATTCAGCACTCCTCTCCACACTGAAGCAAGTGACGACGAGAATCGTTCCTCCTCAGGAACCCCAGAAGGGCCCCCTCCATTGAAAGTACAAAACTGGGGATGAAAACCATATGCCCCAAAAAATGGGGACTTACCAGTGGACTCGCTCCGCCTATTGTTAAGAGCGAACTCTGCCAGCGGCAAGAAAGAAGACCAGTCCTCCTGGTTCTCTGAGGCAAAACACCGAAGATATGTCTCTAGGCTCTGATTCAGACGCTCTGTCTGACCATTGGTCTGCGGATGAAAAGCCGAGGAAAATGACAATTGCATCCCCCGACGTGAACAAAATGCCCTCCAGAATTTGGACACAAACTGAGACCCCCTATCTGACACCACATCAGAAGGCAACCCGTGAAGTCTCACAATCTCCCCAATGAACACCTGCGCCAGAGTTTTAGCATTAGGAAGAGCAGGAAGAGCAATGAAATGTGCCATCTTACTGAACCTGTCAACTACAACTAGTATGACAGTATTCCCTGACGACGGAGGGAGGTCCGTAATGAAGTCCATAGACAGATGAGTCCATGGACGCTCCGGAATTTTCAAAGGTAAGAGGGTCCCAGACGGACGGGTATGTGGGGTCTTAGAGCGAGCACAAACCCCACAGGACGCGACAAAAGTTACTACCTCTTTATTTAAGTTAGGCCACCAAAACCGGCGAGAAAGGAGATCCACAGTTGCTTTACTCCCTGGGTGTCCTGCCAAAGCAGAATTATGATGTGCCTCGATAACTTTTTGTCTTAACTGATCTGGAACAAACAGTTTCCCTGGAGGTCCTACAGGGGCGTCCCCCTGAGCCTCCAATACCTCCTCCTCAAGCTCAGAGCATACAGCCGACACCACAACTCCCTCCTGAAGGATAGGAACCGGGTCATCCGTCTTCCCGGCCCCTGGGAAACTACGAGATAAGGCATCAGCCTTAACATTTTTTGACCCAGGACGATATGTGACGACAAAATTAAACCTGGTAAAAAACAACGACCATCTAGCTTGTCTGGAATTCAGACGCTTTGCAGATTCTAAATACAGGAGGTTCTTGTGATCAGTAATGACGGTGACCGGGTGGACTGCCCCCTCCAAAAAGTGACGCCATTCCTCAAAAGCCAACTTAATGGCCAAGAGTTCCCTATTGCCGACATCATAATTCCTCTCGGCGGACGACAATTTTTTAGAGAAGAAAGCGCACGGATGCCATTTACCAGGGGACGGACCTTGGGATAATACCGCACCCACCCCCACGTCAGACGCGTCTACCTCCACAATGAACGGTTGTGATTAGAGTTGAGCGATACTTTCCGATATCCTAAAGTATCGGAATCGGAATGGTATCGCCGATATCACTAAAATATCGGCGATACCCGATACCGATACCGGAAGTCCCATGTAAGTCTATGGGAACAAAATATCGAAATTAAAAAAAAACCATTCTTGTCTTGTTGGTTAATTGTACATGAAGGAAAACAACAAAGAGTAATGTAGAATGTATTGGGGGAGGTTGAGGAGACATTAAAGGCATAGATGTTTGACCCAATCCAATGGAATAGCATTATTTATTTTTTTTTAGGAAATACGTTCGGATTGACGAACAAATTGACAATGTTCTTAACCTTTTTTCTATTTTGTCAAATATGTCTGTTTCACAACTTCCATGGTCTTCACCTTTTTAACTTTTCACACACTTTCTCCTTCATAATTTTCAGCAGCATCATCTTTCTCATCAAATTATTCTTCATCTTCACCTTCTTAATCTTCTAAAACTTCTTGCTATTCATCTTTTTGTTAACATTACTTATATTGTTCTTATTAAACAGTTATTATTCTTCATATTCTACTTCTTCATCTTCTTCCTATTCATCCTTTTCATCATATTCTTATTTGTGACAGACATTCCTGTACTTGTAATCTGTAAAACTCTGAATTTTCATCCTTCCGTTCTTGCTGTCACAAAAGATTTTAATTACAACAGTATTTGTCCGCGTTCAGTTTAGCCTGCAGCAGCATCAGGCATTTTCCAGGGGCACCACGAGGAGGAACGGACTCACCCCCATACACTGCTTAGTCTTCTTCTGCTTAGAATTTAGAGCATATATTTTGCTCTTCATTTTGGTCTTATACTTAATGTTCTTCTGCTTTTTGATCTTCTGCTTATTGTTCTTCTGTCTCTTGTTCTGTATCTTGTAGTTTGTCTTAACCTTCTTTGTCCTGTTGGTGATGGTACAAAAGCCAATGGAAGTAACGAGGACCAGCTGACTGTGCTGGAACCCGGAGGGTCAGCAGAAGGAAAAGAGCCAATGGCACAACCGAGGACCAGCTGACGTTACTGGGACACGGTTACTAAGCAGGAGGTACCTGTGCTCCAAAGCACTACCAAGGACCAGCAGACGTTGCTGGAACTCGGATACCGACATGGAGGCACCTAGGCCAAAGGCACTGCGGAGAACCAGCTGACGGTACTGGAACCCGGATGAGTAGCAGAAGGTACAAGAGCCAATGAAAGTAACGAGGACCAGCTGACTGTGCTGGAACCCGGAGGGTCAGCAGAAGGAAAAGAGCCAATGGCACAACCGAGGACCAGCTGACGTTACTGGGACACGGTTACTAAGCAGGAGGTACCTGTGCTCCAAAGCACTACCAAGGACCAGCAGACGTTGCTGGAACTCGGATACCGACATGGAGGCACCTACGCCAAAGGCACTGCGGAGAACCAGCTGACGGTACTGGAACCCGGATGGGTAGCAGAAGGTACCCATGGAAATTAAAGTTGAGGC
Organism: Oophaga sylvatica; assembly: GCA_033576555.1. NCBI lineage: Eukaryota > Metazoa > Chordata > Amphibia > Anura > Dendrobatidae > Oophaga > Oophaga sylvatica. The sequence continues at coordinate 934,290,461 of JARQOD010000001.1, forward strand.
AGCAGGACTGTTTGCTGTTCACACAGCAGGGGAACAGCTGACATTACTGAACCCCAGTAACACAGGAGCAAGTGTAGACTGTGCTAACAGCACTTCCGAGAAACAACTGGCGGTGTTGTAACCCAGGGATGAGAACAGAACATGGTGGAGGCAGCAGGACTATTTGCCGTTCACACAGCAGGGGAACAGCTGACATTACTGAACCCCAGTAACACAGGAGCAAGTGTAGACTGTGCTAACAGCACTTCCGAGAAACAACTGGCGGTGTTGTAACCCAGGGATGAGAAGAGAACAGGGTGGAGGCAGCAGGACTATTTGCCATTCACACAGCAGGGGAACAGCTGACATTACTGAACCCCAGTAACACAGGAGCAAGTGTAGACTGTGCTAACAGCACTTCCGAGAAACAACTGGCGGTGTTGTAACCCAGGGATGAGAACAGAACATGGTGGAGGCAGCAGGACTATTTGCCGTTCACACAGCAGGGGAACAGCTGACATTACTGAACCCCAGTAACACAGGAGCAAGTGTTAACTGTGCTAACAGCACTTCCGAGAAACAACTGGCGGTGTTGTAACCCAGGGATGAGAAGAGAACAGGGTGGAGGCAGCAGGACTATTTGCCGTTCACACAGCAGGGGAACAGCTGACATTACTGAACCCCAGTAACACAGGAGCAAGTGTTAACTGTGCTAACAGCACTTCCGAGAAACAACTGGCGGTGTTGTAACCCAGGGATGAGAACAGAACATGGTGGAGGCAGCAGGACTTTTTGCCGTTCACACAGCAGGGGAACAGCTGACATTACTGAACCCCAGTAACACAGGAGCAAGTGTTAACTGTGCTAACAGCACTTCCGAGAAACAACTGGCGGTGTTGTAACCCAGGGATGAGAACAGAACATGGTGGAGGCAGCAGGACTTTTTGCCGTTCACACAGCAGGGGAACAGCTGACATTACTGAACCCCAGTAACACGGGAGCAAGTGTTAACTGTGCTAACAGCACTTCCGAGAAACAACTGGCGGTGTTGTAACCCAGGGATGAGAAGAGAACAGGGTGGAGGCAGCAGGACTATTTGCCATTCACACAGCAGGGGAACAGCTGACATTACTGAACCCCAGTAACACAGGAGCAAGTGTTAACTGTGCTAACAGCACTTCCGAGAAACAACTGGCGGTGTTGTAACCCAGGGATGAGAAGAGAACAGGGTGGAGGCAGCAGGACTATTTGCCGTTCACACAGCAGGGGAACAGCTGACATTACTGAACCCCAGTAACACAGGAGCAAGTGTTAACTGTGCTAACAGCACTTCCGAGAAACAACTGGCGGTGTTGTAACCCAGGGATGAGAACAGAACATGGTGGAGGCAGCAGGACTTTTTGCCGTTCACACAGCAGGGGAACAGCTGACATTACTGAACCCCAGTAACACAGGAGCAAGTGTAGACTGTGCTAACAGCACTTCCGAGAAACATCTGGCGGTGTTGTAACCCAGGGATGAGAACAGAACATGGTGGAGGCAGCAGGACTTTTTGCTGTTCACACAGCAGGGGAACAGCTGACATTACTGAACCCCAGTAACACGGGAGCAAGTGTTAACTGTGCTAACAGCACTTCCGAGAAACAACTGGCGGTGTTGTAACCCAGGGATGAGAAGAGAACAGGGTGGAGGCAGCAGGACTATTTGCCATTCACACAGCAGGGGAACAGCTGACATTACTGAACCCCAGTAACACAGGAGCAAGTGTAGACTGTGCTAACAGCACTTCCGAGAAACAACTGGCGGTGTTGTAACCCAGGGATGAGAACAGAACATGGTGGAGGCAGCAGGACTATTTGCCGTTCACACAGCAGGGGAACAGCTGACATTACTGAACCCCAGTAACACAGGAGCAAGTGTTAACTGTGCTAACAGCACTTCCGAGAAACAACTGGCGGTGTTGTAACCCAGGGATGAGAAGAGAACAGGGTGGAGGCAGCAGGACTATTTGCCGTTCACACAGCAGGGGAACAGCTGACATTACTGAACCCCAGTAACACAGGAGCAAGTGTTAACTGTGCTAACAGCACTTCCGAGAAACAACTGGCGGTGTTGTAACCCAGGGATGAGAACAGAACATGGTGGAGGCAGCAGGACTTTTTGCCGTTCACACAGCAGGGGAACAGCTGACATTACTGAACCCCAGTAACACAGGAGCAAGTGTTAACTGTGCTAACAGCACTTCCGAGAAACAACTGGCGGTGTTGTAACCCAGGGATGAGAACAGAACATGGTGGAGGCAGCAGGACTTTTTGCCGTTCACACAGCAGGGGAACAGCTGACATTACTGAACCCAGTAACACGGGAGCAAGTGTTAACTGTGCTAACAGCACTTCCGAGAAACAACTGGCGGTGTTGTAACCAGGGATGAGAAGAGAACAGGGTGGAGGCAGCAGGACTATTTGCCATTCACACAGCAGGGGAACAGCTGACATTACTGAACCCCAGTAACACAGGAGCAAGTGTTAACTGTGCTAACAGCACTTCCGAGAAACAACTGGCGGTGTTGTAACCCAGGGATGAGAAGAGAACAGGGTGGAGGCAGCAGGACTATTTGCCGTTCACACAGCAGGGGAACAGCTGACATTACTGAACCCCAGTAACACAGGAGCAAGTGTTAACTGTGCTAACAGCACTTCCGAGAAACAACTGGCGGTGTTGTAACCCAGGGATGAGAACAGAACATGGTGGAGGCAGCAGGACTTTTTGCCGTTCACACAGCAGGGGAACAGCTGACATTACTGAACCCCAGTAACACAGGAGCAAGTGTAACTGTGCTAACAGCACTTCCGAGAAACAACTGGCGGTGTTGTAACCCAGGGATGAGAACAGAACATGGTGGAGGCAGCAGGACTTTTGCCGTTCACACAGCAGGGGAACAGCTGACATTACTGAACCCCAGTAACACAGGAGCAAGTGTTAACTGTGCTAACAGCACTTCGAGAAACAACTGGCGGTGTTGTAACCCAGGGATGAGAACAGAACATGGTGGAGGCAGCAGGACTTTTTGCCGTTCACACAGCAGGGGAACAGCTGACATTACTGAACCCCAGTAACACGGAGCAAGTGTTAACTGTGCTAACAGCACTTCCGAGAAACAACTGGCGGTGTTGTAACCCAGGGATGAGAAAGAACAGGTGGAGGCAGCAGGACTTTTGCCGTTCACACAGCAGGGGAACAGCTGACATTACTGAACCCAGTAACACAGGAGCAAGTGTTAACTGTGCTAACAGCACTTCCGAGAAACAACTGGCGGTGTTGTAACCCAGGGATGAGAAGAGAACAGGTGGAGGCAGCAGGACTATTTGCCGTTCACACAGCAGGGGAACAGCTGACATTACTGAACCCCAGTAACACAGGAGCAAGTGTTAACTGTGCTAACAGCACTTCCGAGAAACAACTGGCGGTGTTGTAACCCAGGGATGAGAACAGAACATGGTGGAGGCAGCAGGACTTTTTGCCGTTCACACAGCAGGGGAACAGCTGACATTACTGAACCCCAGTAACACAGGAGCAAGTGTTAACTGTGCTAACAGCACTTCCGAGAAACAACTGGCGGTGTTGTAACCAGGGATGAGAACAGAACATGGTGGAGGCAGCAGGACTTTTTGCCGTTCACACAGCAGGGGAACAGCTGACATTACTGAACCCCAGTAACACGGAGCAAGTGTTAACTGTGCTAACAGCACTTCCGAGAAACAACTGGCGGTGTTGTAACCCAGGGATGAGAAAGAACAGGTGGAGGCAGCAGGACTTTTTGCCTTCACACAGCAGGGGAACAGCTGACATTACTGAACCCCAGTAACACAGGAGCAAGTGTTAACTGTGCTAACAGCACTTCCGAGAAACAACTGGCGGTGTTGTAACCCAGGGATGAGAAAGAACAGGTGGAGGCAGCAGGACTATTTGCCGTTCACACAGCAGGGGAACAGCTGACATTACTGAACCCCAGTAACACAGGAGCAAGTGTTAACTGTGCTAACAGCACTTCCGAGAAACAACTGGCGGTGTTGTAACCCAGGGATGAGAACAGAACATGGTGGAGGCAGCAGGACTTTTTGCCGTTCACACAGCAGGGGAACAGCTGACATTACTGAACCCCAGTAACACAGGAGCAAGTGTAGACTGTGCTAACAGCACTTCCGAGAAACAACTGGCGGTGTTGTAACCCAGGGATGAGAACAGAACATGGTGGAGGCAGCAGGACTTTTTGCCGTTCACACAGCAGGGGAACAGCTGACATTACTGAACCCCAGTAACACAGGAGCAAGTGTTAACTGTGCTAACAGCACTTCCGAGAAACAACTGGCGGTGTTGTAACCCAGGGATGAGAACAGAACATGGTGGAGGCAGCAGGACTTTTTGCCGTTACACAGCAGGGGAACAGCTGACATTACTGAACCCAGTAACACGGAGCAAGTGTTAACTGTGCTAACAGCACTTCCGAGAAACAACTGGCGGTGTTGTAACCCAGGGATGAGAAGAACAGGGTGGAGGCAGCAGGACTTTTGCCGTTCACACAGCAGGGGAACAGCTGACATTACTGAACCCAGTAACACAGGAGCAAGTGTTAACTGTGCTAACAGCACTTCCGAGAAACAACTGGCGGTGTTGTAACCCAGGGATGAGAACAGAACATGGTGGAGGCAGCAGGACTTTTTGCCGTTCACACAGCAGGGGAACAGCTGACATTACTGAACCCCAGTAACACAGGAGCAAGTGTTAACTGTGCTAACAGCACTTCCGAGAAACAACTGGCGGTGTTGTAACCCAGGGATGAGAACAGAACATGGTGGAGGCAGCAGGACTTTTTGCCGTTCACACAGCAGGGGAACAGCTGACATTACTGAACCCCAGTAACACAGGAGCAAGTGTAGACTGTGCTAACAGCACTTCCGAGAAACAACTGGCGGTGTTGTAACCCAGGGATGAGAACAGAACATGGTGGAGGCAGCAGGACTTTTTGCCGTTCACACAGCAGGGGAACAGCTGACATTACTGAACCCCAGTAACACAGGAGCAAGTGTTAACTGTGCTAACAGCACTTCCGAGAAACAACTGGCGGTGTTGTAACCCAGGGATGAGAACAGAACAGGGTGGAGGCAGCAGGACTATTTGCCGTTCACACAGCAGGGGAACAGCTGACATTACTGAACCCCAGTAACACAGGAGCAAGTGTTAACTGTGCTAACAGCACTTCCGAGAAACAACTGGCGGTGTTGTAACCCAGGGATGAGAACAGAACATGGTGGAGGCAGCAGGACTTTTTGCCGTTCACACAGCAGGGGAACAGCTGACATTACTGAACCCCAGTAACACAGGAGCAAGTGTAGACTGTGCTAACAGCACTTCCGAGAAACAACTGGCGGTGTTGTAACCCAGGGATGAGAAGAGAACAGGGTGGAGGCAGCAGGACTATTTGCCGTTCACACAGCAGGGGAACAGCTGACATTACTGAACCCCAGTAACACGGGAGCAAGTGTTAACTGTGCTAACAGCACTTCCAAGCAACAACTGGCGGTGTTGGAGCCCAGGGTCAAGGAGGGTGTAGGCATAAAATATTGAGTTATTGCCTTGTTACGTGGCCATTGCAAATGTATGTACTTCAAACAAGAATAAATGAAGTTTTACTACAACAATAAAATGATAAATTTCAATTACAAGAATAGAAAAATATTTATACTTGACAGTCCTCTGTGGTTGATAACGTTTAATGGCTAACTGAAAATATGGTAACAAATTCAAAGCTTTCGAGACTACTCAGGTGTCTTCATCAGGCTAAGAGTAAAGCCAAAAATGAAGAATCACATATTTCTACACACAACAGGACACAGGAATAGCTAAGACAAGTGAGGGAGGGACAAGTGAGGGGAGACCGGCAACAAAAAGGAGAACAAGGATGAATTATCAGCGCCACACAATCACAGATAAATTAATGAATTTAGCTGTGGCAAAAGACTTTTGTATGCCCGCCCGGTCATAGCATCATGGATATGGAATTACTGTTATTAAAATATAACTTCAAATATGAGAAACGTACAAAGGTTTCAGAATATAAGCTCATCATGACCTTTGACACTGTTAGTGATGGAATGAATAGATCACATGGATTTATGTCATTCTATATCAATTAAGGAATCTGCGTCTATGCCCTTCCAGGGTCATGAAAACCCCAAAAAATACGCCAATGAGAGGGCAATCAAACTTTCTATCCTTATCTAGGAACTGTTTGAATATTTATGTTCATCCCTGTGAGATAATTACAGTTCTGATACACGTCACTTACTTGTCTTACCTATTGCAATATTCCTGTGTCCTGTTGTGTATAGAAATATGTGATGCTTAACTTTTTTTAGTTAGTCTTTCCCTGATGAAGAGACGTGAGTAGCCTTGAAAGCTTGCAATTTGTTTCCATCTTTTCAGTTATCCATAAAAAGGTATGAACCACTGCTGACTCTGAAGTCTAAATATTTTTCTATCTACTGGCTAACACGGTACAAAGATACACATGTTTTCTAATTTCAAGAAGGAAAAATAAAGAAAATACAAATATAAACGCATATATGCACATGCCAAAAATAAATGGAACAACACAACACCCAAAAAATTGGTAACAAAATATAGTGTTGTACATTTAAGAATAAAAGTACATTTTTTTTTATGAATAATGCTTAAGGAACGCAATGTTAAACTATAACATAGTGAAGACAATGGATTTTGTAATAGTCACTCATCATCATCATCGCAAATTTTATGTGACAGTCACAGACAATTTAATTATTTAAGTTCATAAAATCGTAACTTTCTATAGCATGTATGACATGTCCAGCATGGACTCATCAATGTGATTGATGACACAATAATGTACAATAAAAAATAACCATTTAAAAAAACATTAGGCATTGTTTGTCACAATTTAAGTGTGTGCCTGCAAGTGTAGGTGAAACAAAGGCTACGGATAGCAAAGGTATATTCTATGTCTGTATCACACAGTGGACAGCCTCTGATGGGTAATGCCGATGTTATACTGTACGTCAATAAAGTCTGCGGCTGAAATCATGCATTTTTTGCTTGTAGAGTGTTGAAGAGGGTAAAAGAATGTCTGTTTGCGCAAAGCTTTATCCGTCAACACTACCTTCCTACTGTCACGCGTAGGGTAGGGTAGCGTGTGGCAATTAGCTGACTATCAAATGTGAGGTTAGGCTGCGTTATTGCGCACTAGGGACGCCAAAAAAAATACAGCAGTAAGAATTTAATGTGTAATACTACACCTATGACAAACCAAAAAATTACGTTCCCTCTTTAACAATGTACAAGACTAACAAGCCTAATGGTTGACGCTGACTTAATTGAGATACAGTATTACATCAACATTGTCCATGAGTAACTATGCACTGTGATACCTATATACCAGTATTAATTTATATCTCTTGTGGTTGTTTCAACAGCACTTGCAGGTATAAGTACCTATTGTCAGTATGCATGATGCACTTTCTAGATGTAATAATTTATTATTGGACATTATTACCATGTTTACATGCTGGCCATTTCATATATGGTGTTTGAAGTTCCAGTTGGCATCAGTATGTGTATTTTATAATGTCTGTCATAAATAAAACTCGTCATGATGATGATGAGGATGTAATGATTCGTACATCCATTGAGTGCATTATCTTACAGGTACAGATAAAGTTCCTTTAAAAGCATTAATTCATAAGTCTGAAATGTACTTTTATGCATTAATTTAAAAATGTGAAGAGTAGACTATGTTTTATTTTTTGTTACCATTTCTAATAGACATGTGCAGATATGCGCTGTGATGACAAATTATTATTTGTCCATATTTTTCTTAAAAATTTATCATTCTAGGCCTGCAAAACTTCACAATTTCATGTTTTCAGCATAACAAGCAGGGTGACGGCTCTTCCCTATTTGGAGCATGTTGGTCATGTTGTTTTCTGTCCATGTGTCGGGAACAGGACACTTCTTGCCGTTGACACAGCAGGGGAACAGCTGGCGTTACTGAACCCCACTAACAGTAGAGCTTGTGTTTTGTTCTGTGGACACGACACTTCTGAGCAGCAACTGGCAGTGTTGGAGCCCAGGGAGTAGAGTTCAGGTGGTAGAAAGATGAACATAACAGGAGACATGGATAACGTTGCGAACCAGTTATTTAATCTGAAAACGGACAGAGAAATTCTGGCGAGATCCATGCCTTGTTCATTTTCAGAAAAGTAAGCCGGTCTACATTATCGGAGGATAGTCGCATGCGACGGTCTGTTAGTACACCACCTGCAGCACTAAAGACGCGCTCCGATAATACACTGGCAGCAGGGCAAGCCAGCACCTCCAATGCATACTGGCTAAGCTCTGGCCATGTATCCAGCTTAGAGACCCAAAACTTGAATGGGGAAGAGCCATCTGGGAGTACACTGAGAGGCAAAGCCAAGTAGTCTGTCACCATCTGACGGATACGTTGCCTCCCGCTGACTGGAGCCCTCTCGGATGGTGTAGACATTTGTGGCGCTGCCACAAAACTTTGCCACATTTTGAACATACTGGTCTTTCCCTGTGCAGAGGCACTGCGTGTGCTCCCTCTTGTTGCAGAGCTCTCTACACTGCCTCGACGCACAGAGCTGCTTTGTAAAGCAGTAGCAGCAGCAGTGCTCTCGGCAGTAAGGTAGAACATTAGGGATTGCACCAGTGTGTCTTGGTACTCCCGCATTTTACGCTCCCGGTTCAACGGTGTGATGAGGCTTTTGACGTTGTCCCGGTAGCGAGGGTCTAGGAGGGTGTACACCCAATAATCAGACGTCGTGAGAATGTGGGCGATGCGGCGGTCGTTTCTTAGGCACTGCAGCATGAAATCAACCATGTGCTGCAGACTCCCAACTGGCAAAGAAACGCTGTCCTCTGCAAGAGGCGTTATCTCTGCCTGCTCTGCATCACCCCACCCTCGCTCTACATACTGACTAGAGCGTTGTGTACCTCCCTCTGGAGCGATGTCTTCCTCCTCCATTGACTCCTCCTCCTCATCCTCCTCACAAAGTGAGCCCTGCCCAGCCCTTTGTGAGGAACCACGTTGCGCTGACTTTCCAGAAGGTGATGGAATTTGTGACTCCTCATCCTCCACCTCTTCCAAAACCTCATCCCTTATTGCTTGCAGTGTTTTTTGAAGCAGGCAGATAAGGGGGACAGTCAGGCTGACTAGTGCATCATCTGCACTCGCCATCCGCGTTGACTCATCAAACGCACGCAAAACGTGGCACATGTCCTTCATAGTGGCCCACTCATTAATGGTGAAGTGTGGACGGCGCAAATTGCGTGTTGATTGCGCCTGATGCAGCTGATACTCCATAACTGCTGGCTGCTGCTCACACAACCGCTCCAACATATGTAACGTTGAATTCCACCTGGTGGATACGTCACATATGATGCGATGTTCAGGAAGGCGCAATCTGCGTTGCAGAGCTGCAATGCGCGATCTGGCCATGCTGGAACGTCGCAAGTGAGCGCACTCTAGGCGGACCTTGTGCAGCAGTGCATCAAGATCCGGATAGTCCCTCAAAAAACTCTGCACGACCAAGTTGAGCACATGTGCCAGACATGGTATGTGAGTGAGGTTGCCAAGGCCCAGAGCTGCCACCAGATTTCGGCCATTGTCACACACTACCAAACCTGGCTGGAGATTCGCTGGCAAAAACCACACGTCGCTCTCCTGCTTGATGGCATTCCAGACCTCCTGCGCTGTGTGGCTTCGATTCCCCATGGGAATTAATTTCAGAACGGCCTGTTGCCGTTTGGCCACGGCTGTGCTCATATCGGTCGCATCAGGTAAGCGTCCACGGGTCCATGTGGAGGTAGACCGTGACGGCTCCTGCAGCGATGATTCTGAGGAACTGGAGTAGGAGGAGGAGTCAATGTGGACAGACTTGATTCCGGCAATCCTTGGAGTTGGCAGAACACGTACAGCGCCACTCGCAAGATCTGTACCCGGCTCCACAACATTCACCCAATGGGCAGTGAGTGAAAGGTATCGTCCCTGGCCATGGGTACTGGTCCACGCATCGGTGGTCAGGTGGACCTTGCTACTGACGGCGTTTAGTAGCGCATGTTTAATTTTTGCCTCAACATGCTTTTGCAGACCAGGGACGGCTTGCCTGCTGAAATAAAATCGGCTGGGCACATTGTATTGTGGGACTGCCAATGCCATTAATTCACGGAAACTGTCAGTCTCCACCAGCCTGAATGACAGCATTTCAAGGGACAGGAGTTTTGCAATGACAGCATTCAGAGCCTGTGCTCGTGGATGGTTTGCCGAGTATGGCCGTCTTTTATCCCATGCCTGTGCTACCGATGGCTGTTTTGTGGCCTGGGTGTGTGAGGATGACAGGGAACTTGCACCTGTGGGTGGAATAACACTGTGTCTCTGGACAACAGTGACAGAGGTTCTTCCATGGCGATCCTTTGAGGAAGCCTTACCAGCTGTGTGTGAACTGGAGGAAGAGGCTCCAACAGGAGCTGAAGATGTAGGTGCTGCTGTAGGTTGGCCTACATCTCCAGTGTGTCTTTGTAACTCAACAAAGTGCTTTGACCGCACATGTTTCCACATATTTGTTGTATTAAGGTTACTGACACTTTTACCTCTTTTAATTTTTTGATTACACAGCTTGCATTTGACATAGCAAATATCATCTGCAACTGTATCAAAAAAGGACCACGCAGAGCAAGTCCTGGGAGCGCCCGGTTTGGCTGTTGGAAGAGAACTGCTCCGAACGGGTGCCAAACTGGAGGCTACAGGCAAGCGAGTCTGCAGCCTACCTCTCCCTACTGTTTGGACCGTTGGGGCAATCTCTTCCTCAGAGCTGCTCCCACCACCTTCCTGTTCCTCACGCCATGTTGGGTCTTGGACCTCATCATCTCCACCACTACCCTCTTCCAACACCTGCTGTTGTTGGGTGGTCTGGCCAGCACCATGCTCAACAGAAACTGGCAACTGAGTCTCATCATCATCAGATGCGTTCTGCGGTGTGCTGACCATCGGCACTGGCTCACCCGCCTCTTCAGATTCAGAGAGACACAGCTGTTGCGCATCACTGCATACTGCCTCTTCTTCACATTCCAGAATGCTGCTTGGCTGGGCCCCTGTTTCCAAGCCAACAGATTCTGAGAACAGAAGCAGAGACTCAGCTGGCTCCTGTACAGAGCTCTCTGACTGCCTGGGCAATTTGGCAGGCGGTGAAGAGACTGATGGTTGTTCAACAGTGCTGTGGTCCTGAGAGGAGGTGGAAGGTATTGAAGTCGATGCATTGGCTGCCATCCAACCAACAACGGCTTCAATTTGTTCTTCACGCAGCAGGGGGGTACGCTGAGCTCCTACAAAAGTGCGCATAAAGGAACGCTCACGGGGAAAACTGGTGGATGCTGTGTCACTGGGTGCGGCAGCAGCCACAGAATCCCCACGTCCTCTCCCTGCTGCAAATCCACGGCCTCGACCACGACCACGTGCCTTACTCACTGACTTCTTCATCTTGGTAGATTGATAAAGAAAGTCAGAAAAGTTAAGGCCTAAGTGTGGTTATTCCTCACAGACTACAGTGAACCCTGCAGACAACTGTTCAGTATCTGTGAAAGGCCCCTTTGTGTAGTTCTATAGTGTTTGCAACCAATGTATTGTATACGGATGGAAGCGCGTCACACTAATAGATTAGTTTTTTTTCCACTAAAATGGAGCAGCACCAATTAGAGAAAAATGTGAAGGATGAGGCAGTGACACACGCTCAGCAGACTACAACCGGCAGTGGTTGAAGTACAAACTGGAGCGTAATCTGCACTCACAAAATGAAAAGCTCACAGACTACAGTGAACACTGAAACACAACTATTCACTATCTGTGAAAAGCTCCTTTGTGTAGTTCTATAGTGTTTGCAACCAATGTATTGTATACGGATGGAAGCGCGTCACACTAATAGATTAGTTTTTTTTCCACTAAAATGGAGCAGCACCAATTAGAGAAAAATGTGAAGGATGAGGCAGTGACACACGCTCAGCAGACTACAACCGGCAGTGGTTGAAGAACTAACTGGAGCGTGATCTGCACTCAAAAAATCAAAACCTCACAGACTGCAGTGAACACTGAAACACAACTATTCACTATCTGTGAAAAGCTCCTTTGTGTAGTTCTATAGTGTTTGCAACCAATGTATTGTATACGGATGGAAGCGCGTCACACTAATAGATTAGATTTTTTCCACTAAAATGGAGCAGCACCAATTAGAGAAAAATGTGAAGGATGAGGCAGTGACACACGCTCAGCAGACTACAACCGGCAGTGGTTGAAGAACTAACTGGAGCGTGATCTGCACTCAAAAAATCAAAACCTCACAGACTGCAGTGAACACTGAAACACAACTATTCACTATCTGTGAAAAGCTCCTTTGTGTAGTTCTATAGTGTTTGCAACCAATGTATTGTATACGGATGGAAGCGCGTCACACTAATAGATTAGATTTTTTTCCACTAAAATGGAGCAGCACCAATTAGAGAAAAATGTGAAGGATGAGGCAGTGACACACGCTCAGCAGACTACAACCGGCAGTGGTTGAAGAACTAACTGGAGCGTGATCTGCACTCAAAAAATCAAAACCTCACAGACTGCAGTGAACACTGAAACACAACTATTCACTATCTGTGAAAAGCTCCTTTGTGTAGTTCTATAGTGTTTGCAACCAATGTATTGTATACGGATGGAAGCGCGTCACACTAATAGATTAGATTTTTTTCCACTAAAATGGAGCAGCACCAATTAGAGAAAAATGTGAAGGATGAGGCAGTGACACACGCTCAGCAGACTACAACCGGCAGTGGTTGAAGAACTAACTGGAGCGTGATCTGCACTCAAAAAATCAAAACCTCACAGACTGCAGTGAACACTGAAACACAACTATTCACTATCTGTGAAAAGCTCCTTTGTGTAGTTCTATAGTGTTTGCAACCAATGTATTGTATACGGATGGAAGCGCGTCACACTAATAGATTAGATTTTTTTCCACTAAAATGGAGCAGCACCAATTAGAGAAAAATGTGAAGGATGAGGCAGTGACACACGCTCAGCAGACTACAACCGGCAGTGGTTGAAGAACTAACTGGAGCGTGATCTGCACTCAAAAAATCAAAACCTCACAGACTGCAGTGAACACTGAAACACAACTATTCACTATCTGTGAAAAGCTCCTTTGTGTAGTTCTATAGTGTTTGCAACCAATGTATTGTATACGGATGGAAGCACGTCACACTAATAGATTTGATTTTTTTCTAATATAATGGAGCTGCACCAATTCCACTAAATAAAATAAAAAAAAAAGAGTCAGTGACACGTGCAGATGCCTACAAACAGCGGTGGATGCAGAGCAAACTGCAGCGTCACCTGCACTGTCACACACACACCTTGCACAGAGCTGTTAAAACAACACTGGCAAAATGAAGCTTTACACAGCGGTTGGTAAACTAGCCTGCCTCAAGCACAGTAGTACACAAAATCGCAATATGTAACTGTCCCTCAGAGTTAGCAGAGTAGCGTTCTGTCCCTTACTGAGTTCACAGCACAGTGACGCTAAAATGGCGGCGGCGCCTTTTATAGTGCATTCTGACATCATTTCAGCAGCCAATCACAGCCATGCCATTAGTTAAGATGACCGCAGCATTACAGGATGTGCCCACACTTCGTAGGATTCCTCATTGGCTGACTAAAATCACATTGCCTCTCAAAGAATTATGGGAACTTCCGATTCCGGTATACGATATGGGAAAAGTATCGGAATTAAGTATCGGAATTCCGATAACGCGAATATCGGCCGATACCCGATACTTGCGGTATCGGAATGCTCAACACTAGTTGTGATGCATCAGGTTGAATAAGTATGGGTGCCGAAGCAAAACATTTTTTCAAGGAGGAAAAAGCTTGACAAGCTTTGTCAGACCACCTAGAAAAATCCGTCCCTTTTTTTGTCATGTCAGTGAGAGGTTTGAAAACGGATGAGAAATTACGAATAAATTTCCGGTAGTAGTTAGCAAACCCCAGGAAACGTTGCAGTGCCTTAAGATCCTCTGGCCGATCCCATTCAAGCACTGCTCTCACTTTCCCAGGGTCCATACGGAAACCGGAAGCTGACACCAGGAAACCCAAAAACTGAAGTTCCTGTACGGCGAATACACACTTTTCCCATTTGGCGTACAGTTTATTGTCTCGCAAGATCTGCAACACCTGTCTCACATGCTCCTGATGAGACACAAGATCTGGCGAGTAAATTAAGATGTCATCTAAATAAACGACCACAAACTGCCCCACAAGGTGGCGAAAGATGTCATTAACAAAACGTTGAAACACCGCCGGGGCAGTAGTCAGACCAAAAGGCATGACAAGGTTCTCATAATGTCCCTCCGGAGTGTTAAACGCCGTCTTCCACTCATCCCCCTCCTTTATCCTAATCAGATTATACGCCCCCCTGAGATCCAACTTAGAGAACCATTTGGCGCCCACAATCTGATTGAAGAGATCAGGAATAAGTGGGAGCGGATACGGATCTCGGACAGTAATCCGATTAAGCTCACGGAAATCCAAGCAAGGGCGTAGGCCTCCATCTTTTTTCTTCACAAAGAAGAACCCCGCGGCCACTGGGGAAGATGAAGGTCTAATATGCCCCTTGGCCAGACTTTCCGAAATATAATCCTTCATAGCCTGCCTCTCAGGACCAGAAAGGTTATATAACCTAGATTTAGGTAACTTAGCATCAGGAAGCAATTTTATTGAACAGTCATACGCGTGATGAGGAGGTAATTCTTGACACCCCTCCTCAGAGAACACATCCTCAAAGTCCTCCAGAAAAGGAGGCAAAGTTCTAGGCACGACCGCACTGATGACCGTGTTCATGCAGTTACTCTTGCAAAATTCACTCCACTGGCTTATCTCTCTGGATTGCCAATTAATCACTGGGTTATGTTTAGCCAACCAAGGAAGTCCCAACAAAATAGGAGTAGGAAGACCCTCCAACACATAACAAGACAATCGTTCTTTATGTAATGCCCCTACTCGAAGGTCTATGTTATGAACAGCTTGTACAAAGCTACCTTGACCGAGAGGCCTGGCGTCAATAGAGAAATAGGGATCGGTTTGGCCAATACACTCAGTTGCATACCTTGCAACTGGGCAAACCGAGCGTCCACCAGATTAGCCCCGGACCCACTATCAAGAAGAACAGAAATCCTCTCAGCTCTCGTACCTACCACCACCTCCGCTGGTACGAGAAACTGAGACGGACCTGGGGACGAAATACATACTCCCAGGTTGTCGTCCACCACACAACCTGGGATTAACAGTTTTCCGGCGACTTCTTGCTCAGCGAGGCACGGGATGGACACCCCTCAACAAAATGCCCCTCTCTCCCGCAGAAGAAACACTTTCTTGTCTTGCGGCGCACCGCCGATCCCCTCACTCGAAAAGATGTCCCTCCCAACTGCATAGGTTCCTCAGAACAGACCAGGGGAACCTCAATATAAGGGACTTTAGTAGTGGGTGGAGTCATAACAGGGGGCGGAGTTACCTCGCACCTCTCCCGAAGCCGTCTATCAATGCGAATAGCAAGGGCCATAGCGGCCTCCAGAGACGGGGGAGAATCATACTGAGCCAACACGTCTTTTAATTTGTCAGATAACCCTTGACAAAACTGGCTCCTAAGAGCTGGGTCATTCCACTGAGTATCTGTGGCCCATCTACGGAACTCAGAAGAAAACTCCTCCGCCGGACGATCTCCCTGCTGTATCTTACGTAACTTTGTTTCAGCAAGGGAGACCCGATCCGGGTCATCATATACCAGACCCAGGGCAGTAAAAAATCGATCTACTGACTGAAGAGCCGGGGATTGAGGGTCCCCTTGTAAGAGCGAGATGACAATTCCCACCCTCTGCTCTTCACTCCCCGATGACCGAGGCCGTAGCCGAAAATATAACTTACATGCCTCCCGGAAGGTAAAAAATTTGTCCCGCCCACCAGTGAACCTGTCCGGGAGAGCAACTTTAGGTTCAGATCTGGATTGCTCCGGGGGGAACAAAACCTTGGACTTAATGTCCGTCAGCTCCATGGACAAACTCTGCAACTGCAGGGCAAGCTGGGCTACTGGATCCATGGTAGCTGGGGAGAATCTTTTTAGTATGGCCGGTGAAAATATCACGCTGTATAACAGTTATAGATAATGTCAGTAATCTATATCAAGTGGGACAACATTCTATATAACATATAAATAGGTTATATCAACATGAACATATAGTATTTGATAACATAGTATTACCTGACATAATATCCGAAGTACTGAGGATCTATACTGGATCTGTTTCACGCTGTCTCAGGCTAGAGGTGGACCGGGGTCTATACTGACCCTAAACTGGGGTCCTGACTAGTCCCTCTACCTGGAGGTACTGTTAATGGTACAGAGGTCCAGGCCGCCAGCGTAACCCTATCTCCTATAAGTCCCTGACCACTGTAATCTAGTCCTTAGAAGGACACTGATTACCACCACAGGGATATGGGCAGGTCACCGCTTAATAAACAGTAAAGACAAACGAGACAGACAGGGGATAAAGTAAATACTGTCTTGCATACAACACTTAAACACAGAGAGAACACAAAAGGTCTAGGAGATAAACTATAAGCGAGGAGAGGAGAAACCACAAAGGAGCTCTTAGCTTAAGTCTTCTCAGAACTGATCCTATCTGCTGGTCTGTATGAATGCTTTCACCGGCATCTCCCAAGCAGACTGGCAGGTATATAAAGGAAGCTAATTAGTGCATAATCAAACTGCAGCCGGGCGAGGCTGGACCTAGTCTTAGCACAGAGCTAGGTAGAATTAACTCCCTCACTGCCAAACACAAAGAAACAGCAACTCAGCTGCGAGAAGTCAGAATGTGTAATCGCGACGATCTTCGTGGCGATACACCCATGACAGCAGATCCCTAAACTAACCGCACAACTAGAAGCAGCCGTGGAGCGTACCTACGGTGGCCCTAGACGCCTCGGCACAGTTGGAGAGCTAGCTACACCTAAAGATAGAAACAGGAAAGCTAACTGCCCCGGAGTACAGCTCCAAAGGAATAGGCAGCCCCCAAACATATAATGGCGGTTAGACAAGATGAAGCACAAACGCTGTAATGTATAGTGTACAGTTCCTATAGCGTCTTGTGCTTGGGTGCGAGGAAAACACAGGAGACATAGGTTGAAATTAAATGACTTGTATTACTTCATACAAGCATGCTGAAAAGTTCACACAGTTTGCAGGAACAGCGACAGGAGACACAGCAGGCCAGAGTAACTTCAAGCACTACAGCACTACAATAAATCTCCAAAGCAGGTTCAGGATCTCTTCTCTGTACCGTAATTCATCTGCAAACATGGATTCACCAAACAGCAGGTTTCCAGAGTCCAAAAGTGTTCCAAGGTTCCTCAGTAGGGAATAGCTGGAGTACAAGTCCAAGGCTTCCAGGAGTCAGGTCACAGACTGACTGAGGCTTGATTCAGGAGCACTGATTGTTCAGCTGAGGCTGCTTAAGAAGGAAGAGGGAAGAATCAGGGCGGGAACATGAAAACTGGAAACTCCATATTAACTGAGGGCAAGAGCTGCAGAAAGACAGAAAGCAAAATGGCCGACGGAAAACTGAGTTTCAAGGAACATGTCAACAGAGACAAAGAACCTTACATTACTCCCCCCTTAGGGACAACCTCCGGATGACCTCAGACCAGGCTTGTCAGGGTACCTCTGATGAAACTGGCGGAGCAGGCGAGGAGCATTTACATTATTGACTGGTTCCCATGAGTTGTCCTCCACTGGGTAGCCCTGCCATTTAATCAAATATTGCAACTGATTTCTGTACAACCTGGAATCTAGAATCCTTTCCACCATAAATTCTTCCTGACCATCGACCAGCACTGGGTCAGGGCAAGGAGAAGAACGTCCAGGAAACGTATTGGGTGTTGCAGCCTTTAGTAGGGATACATGAAAGACAGGGTGGATTCTCATAGTTCTGGGTAGTTGAAGACGACAAGCAACAGCACTTATAATCTTATTGATCTTATAAGGTCCAATGTACTTATGTCCCAATTTAGACGATGGAATCTTTAATTTAAGATTTCTGGTTGACAGCCAGACCAAATCTCCTACCTTGAAAGCTGGTGCAGGTTTACGAAATTTATCTGCTGCTTTCTTGTACCTTTCCTGAGCCAATTCTAGATTTTCCTTTAGAAGATCCATATTCTTTTGTAAAGAAGTGATTCTTTCAGCCACTGCCGGCAAGGGCGTATCTATGGGAAATCGAGGAAGAATGTTAGGATGATAACCTAGATTGGAGTAAAAAGGAGACTGCTTAGTGGAGGCGCTCTGAGAGTTGTTATAAGAGAACTCAGCCAGTGGAAGTAGATCCACCCAATCATCCTGTAGGTGGCAGATAAAACAGCGGAGATACTGCTCCAGGGTCTGATTGGTTCGTTCTGTCTGTCCATTAGTCTGGGGATGAAAAGCAGAAGAAAGGTTTACTTTAATGTCCAATGCTGCACAGAAATTTTGCCAAAACCTTGAAGTGAATTGCACCCCTCGATCCGAAATGACCTCATCCGGTACTCCATGTAAGCGAAACACATTCTTAATCATCAAGTCTGATGTCTGTTTTGCAGTGGGTAAGCCGACACAAGGGATAAAATGAGCTGCCTTTGTTAGACGGTCAACCACCACTAGAATGGTGTTCTTCCCTTGAGAGGTTGGTCACTCCACAATGAAGTCCATTGAAATGGATCCCCACGGGCGGGACAGGGTGGGAAGAGGTTGCAACAGACCAGTTGGTGAGGAGCGAGGTGTTTTGCATCTTGCACAGACTTCACATGAAGTGACATAGTTTAAGACATCTTTCCTGTAAGTGGGCCACCAAAAGAAACGAGAAAGAAATTCTTGTGTCTTTAGAATTCCCCTATGCCCGGCTATCTTGGAATCGTGGATGAGTTGCAATACTCTCAATCTGACTGTTTCAGGTATATACAGACGTTGTCCCTGAATCCACACACCATTCTTAAAGACAAGACTTACGTCCCTTGGGGGTTGAGCCAACAAAGAATCCGCATGGTATGCTTCCTTGATGTCCTTAAGTAGGTCTTGATTATGAATCACTCCCAGGAATCTAGAGTCAGGAAGAATAGTCTTAGGAGGAGTAAGTGGACGTGTCTCTGCTGAATGAATCCTAGAGAGTGCATCAGCCTTTCCATTGCGCGATCCTGGTCTATAAGAAATGACAAAATTAAATTGGTTTGGGAAAAGATTCCAGCGAGCCTGGCGAGGAGTCAGGCACTTAGCCGACCTGATAAATTCAAGGCTACGATGGTCTGTCAGGACGAATATTTGCTGTGCAGCTCCCTGAAGAAGGTGTCTCCATTCCTTGAAGGCGGCAATAATGGCCAACAATTCTCTATTGCCCACATCGTAGTTCCTCTCAGCCGAAGACAACTGCTGGGAAAAGAAGGCACAGGGATGCAAGACATTCTTCTCACCTGTTCTCTGAGAGAGTATAGCTCCAACGGCACAGTCTGAAGCATCCACCTCTATTATGAAGGCAAGCTCGGGGTTGGGATGTACTAAGATAGGTGCGGTGGTAAATTTATCCTTTAAACAGGAAAATGATTCCTGAGCTTACGGGGTCCAGGAGAACCTAGACTGTTTCCGGGTAAGTTGGGTGATAGGTGACACTACCTCAGAAAAATTCTTAATGAAACGTCTATAGAAGTTGGCAAACCCGATGAAATGCTGCACCTCCTTCACATTTCTAGGAATTGGCCAATCCTTGATGGCTTGGGTCTTGCTTCCATCCATACTAATCCCTTGCGTAGATAGTACATACCCCAGAAATTGAATTTCGGTCCTATGGAATTCACATTTTTCAAGTTTGATGTAGAGATGGTTTTGTCTTAGGCGTTCTAAGACCATTCTCACATGTCCATGATGTTCCTCTGTGGAGTTAGAAAAAATTAGAATATCATCCAGATAAATCACCACAAATGTATCTAGGAGATCCCTGAAGATATCATTCACGAAGTGTTGGAAAGTGACTGGGGCGGTACTCAGACCAAAAGGCATAACTAGATATTCAAAGTGTCCATAGCGTGACCTGAAAGCAGTCATCCATTCATCCCCAGGTCTGATATGGACCAAGTTATAGGCCCCACGGAGATCCAGTTTAGAGAAAATTTTGGCATGCCGCACTCTCTCCAACAACTCAGGGATTAAAGGCAATGGATAACGGTTTCTAATAGTAACCTTATTGAGTTTCCTATAGTCTATGCAGGGTCTCAGAGATCCATCTTTCTTCTTCACAAAGAAGATGGGTGCACCTGCGGGAGATGAAGAGGGGCGTATGAAGCCCTTGGCTAAATTTTCGTCTATATAATCCTTCAAAGCTTTTAGCTCGGGCCCCGCTAGGGGGTAGATCTTACCAAAAGGTATCTCGGCTCCGGGTAATAATTCAATTGGACAATCATATGGACGGTGAGGAGGAAGCTGATCAGCGTTCTTCTTGTCACATAAATCGTCATAGTCCTGGTATACAGCTGGTAGTTCAGGGACTGACATGGTTCCTTTAGGAACAGAGCAAGCTGAAACTCCTTGACTCATCTGTTTCTCCTGAAAGTGTAATTCCTTGGTCTCCCAGTTAATCGTAGGATTCTGCGCCTGCAGCCATGGTAGCCCTAGAATGATGGGAAAGTGGGGAGAAGAGATAAGCAAAAAATACATTTTCTCCTGATGATCTTTACCCATAAGGACGCTCAAAGGCTCTGTTTCTTGATCCACTGGTCCAGAAGTCAGTAGAGAGCCATCCACAGTCTCCATCTGTACTGGAGTAGTTTTCTTCACTGAACGTATCCCCTGTTTCAGAGCAAAGGGGATATCCATAAAATTTCCACTTGCTCCTGAGTCGATCATAGCAGAGCTAGACACCCAGACTGAGTCAACCCAGAGTTTGATGGAAAGGAAGCAATGAGAATTGTTTCTTTTACAACTCAGCTGGGACACCGCTGAGGAAACTTGAAAAATTGCAGCGTTTATACCGTCATCGTCCCCAGAACTAACAGAGTTTAAGTCCGAGAAATCAAGATCTCTTGCAGCAGATCTCTCTGGAGCCTGAGGCTCGGACATGACAGAGCTCCTCTCGCAACACTCACAGTGAATGACTGCTGCAGTAGTCTTACGAGAACGGCTGGGGCAGTTTATAATGAAGTGCCCTGACTTACCACAGTAGAAACATAGATTTTCCTTTATACAATGTTCTTTGCGTGCATCACTAACCCGTCTTTGTA
This sequence comes from Oophaga sylvatica, assembly GCA_033576555.1. Classification (NCBI taxonomy): domain Eukaryota; kingdom Metazoa; phylum Chordata; class Amphibia; order Anura; family Dendrobatidae; genus Oophaga; species Oophaga sylvatica. The sequence continues at coordinate 934,311,879 of JARQOD010000001.1, forward strand.
AAGAGTCCACCTGCATGGGTTCAGGTTCTGGTTCCCTTGTGATCCTACTCAAAGGTTCCTTAGCTGAGGAGGGAGGTAGTAAAAGGTTAGTGCGATTATTTTCGAACCATCTCTCTTGTCTGCGTTCAGTCAGACGAGCATTAATACGGATACAATAGTTAATAAAGTCACCTAACGCAGTGGGAGGGTCGGCACGAGCAAGTTCATCCTTAATCAGTGGAGACAACCCTTTCCGAAAAATAGATTTTTTAGCGGAAGTGTCCCAAGTGGTATCAAGAGCCCATCTCCTGAAATCCAGGGCATATTCGGCTACTGAACGCTTACCTTGGCGCAAAGTTAACATGGCTGCTTCAGCTGTTGCACCTCGATTGGGGTCATCAAACACCTGCCCCATGGCTGAAATAAAAGCATCAAGGTGATTCAAACAATCATCCTCAGTCTCAATCAGAGGGTTTGCCCACAACAAAGCCTTATTGGTAAGCAACATGATTATAGTAAGCACTTTGGATTGTTCAGTGGGAAATTGTGAAGCATGTGCAGAGAAAAATAAATTGCATTGATTAATAAATCCCCTGAATTTCTCACTTTCACCGCCAAAACGAAAAGGAGGTAATTTGGGGATCCCAGAACTTGGGGTTATGGCAGGAGCCTGGGCTCGTTCCTCTAGAGCCTCAATCCTGGCTCGCAATTCCTGGGTAGTCTGTCCAAACACTTGCAAATTATGATTAGTGAGGTCCTGTAGGCTTGCAAAACGGGTTTTTAAAGTCTGTATATCTGAAAGGATTGTATCAGTCACTCCGCAAAGTTCCTTTATGCGGGCCTCCATCTTCCAGATCTTTTAAGGCAGAGGTGCTGGAAGGAGAAGAGGAAAGGAAAAAAAAAAAAAAAAAAACCATAGTGTTTACCTGTGGTAACACTCCAGAGTAAAATTTTAAGGGAATGCGCTCACCTGGAATGGTTGTGAGAAGTCACAACCACTGTCATCACATGAGGTATTAAAAGGACATCTGATATCCACAGTCCCAGCAGACTCGGCTTTCCCAGACCCAGCAGACACTAAACATTGGCTCCTGAATCTTGTCATGTATAGTGTACAGTTCCTATAGCGTCTTGTGCTTGGGTGCGAGGAAAACACAGGAGACATAGGTTGAAATGAAATGACTTGTATTACTTCATACAAGCATGCTGAAAAGTTCACACAGTTTGCAGGAACAGCGACAGGAGACACAGCAGGCCAGAGTAACTTCAAGCACTACAATAAATCTCCAAAGCAGGTTCAGGATCTCTTCTCTGTACCGTAATTCCTCTGCAAACATGGATTCACCAAACAGCAGGTTTCCAGAGTGCAAAAGTGTTCCAAGGTTCCTCAGTAGGGAATAGCTGGAGTACAAGTCCAAGGCTTCCAGGAGTCAGGTCACAGACTGACTGAGGCTTGATTCAGGAGCACTGATTGTTCAGCTGAGGCTGCTTAAGAAGGAAGAGGGAAGAATCAGGGCGGGAACATGAAAACTGAAAACTCCATATTAACTGAGGGCAAGAGCTGCAGAAAGACAGAAAGCAAAATGGCTGACGGAAAACTGAGTTTCAAGGAACATGTCAACAAAGACAAAGAACCTTACAAACGCATGCAGAAAATAGAGTGAGCAAACACTGGGGCCAAACACTGCCTAAATAGGACAGGACAGGATAGAATACTATCTGCAACCCAGCAAAACCCTAGCAAAACTTCCAACACTTCTGATTTAAAAAATGCTGAGATCACACGATCTCACCACCCACTAAATCAGATCTCAGTGTGAACAAGGCTAACCCGCAGCCACTCAAAAAGCAGTGAAAGAGCAATTGAACAATTAACAGTGCCTACTGAAAAACAGAGAGTAGCACAGGCCCCAGGAGGGGACCTGGCTAACCTCCACAAAGGTGCAGACAAAAATGGAAATAACAAACACAATAGAAACAAGCAGAAAATATCTTATCTGAATGTAGCAGACGAAGGCAAGACACCAGCAGACTTCCAAATGAACCAGGAAACAACAATTGATCACCGGGGAGGATCATGGGAAGGCAGCTCCCTTATATCAGCCCAGTCAGTGACTCCTGATTGCCAGTCATCACTGGCAGGTGAGGAGGACCTGTCATTATATACAGCTTCAGTACCGTCAGCAACCACCAAAAGGAGCCTCAGCTCAGAAATTGTCTCCAACACATTCAAAACACTGAACTGTCACTTCCTGCCTATGTCTCTAACACTTAGGTCCCCCCTCCCATCTGGGTTGGCCACTACAGTTAACCCTGTCCCAGTTAACTGCAGCCCCACAGAGTATTCTGCCTGTACCTGTCACGCTGTAATAGTGAGGGTTACCACAGAGTAACACAAACTCCACTAGATGGCAGCAGAGTGGAGAATGAGCTGAATCTTACAATGAAGCGGCAGCGGAATAGTCAGAGAGCCGAGTCGATACCAGAGAGTAGCACAGTACCAAGGGAAAATCCAAAGACACAAGTCAGGTCACAAGCCAAGGTCAGAATGCCAGAGAAACAGCGGAAAAGCAAAGGGGCAATAACAAACAGGAAGTCTGAACATGGTCCAAAGGTCAGCAACGGAATATCAGATGCAATGGGGCAATCATAAAACGGGTAGTCTGAACATGGTCCAAAGGTCAGCAATGGAGTGTTAGATGCAAAGGGCAATCACAAAACGGATAGTCTGCGCAACCTCCTCCTCTTCTGAGCTATTTCCAGCGGCACCCTCTTCCCCCAATGGATGACAATCCGGGTCAACAACTGGGTCATCCATCACCTCCTCTTCAATTTCATCTGCACCTTCCTCTGTGTCACCCTTTCCAAGTGCACTAGCTAAACCCAAGACCTAAGGTCACATTCATATGGCCAAATAACAATGTTGTTCAAGTTCCCAAGTTTTGTATAATTTGTCATAATTTGCCGTTCTTAAAAATCTGTTGGTCTACATCAAACATCTGGTTGTTTTATAAAAAAAAATATAGAAGTTTTTGGGGCGCCCGCCTGGGCCGTGGGGTACCCGATACCGGGCCGCTTGTTAAAGGGAAAGTGTCACAGCAGCAGTGACCCGGTCCGTGGCCCTGTTGCGTCCCATGAAATATCGGTTTAAAAGGGGAAAAATAAAGTTTGTGATATAATGGATTAAATGTTCATGACGCCACCCGTGGTATTCGGCAAGGGGTAGCCGACGCTGCAATGCAGATCCTCTGGGATGATGAAAGGGCAGCAATGATGGTTAAGCTCTCCACAGGTAGAGCTGTCTCTCAGGGCAGTTAGGATGTTAAAAGTGATGATGGTGGCTGTTGTGGTGAGTGCGGTGCAGGACAGATAAGGCATGAATGACTCAGATGAAACAGCAGGGTGCAGTTTCCAATGCACAGTTCACTTATGCACAGATGCCCGCTTAGTGCCGCGTCCTCCAGGTGAAGAGCCCAGCAAACTCCCAGGTAGATTGGGATGCACCTTTCCAGGACTCCCTTCTGTGGGTTTCCCTCCTAGCCATCTCACTGCACTGGTTTCCACCCTCCTGCCCAGCACCTTCACAAACAGTATCCCAAGCCAGCAGCTGACCTTGTTGGGTGACGTCCTCTGAGTCCCCTTGCTCCTATATAGCTGCCTTTTCGGCGAATGATTGTGGATGTGGCTGAGGTACGTACAGCTACCCCAGCCTCCGGCTTGCTAGCTGAGTCTTGTAGTCCTCCACTAGTTTTAGGGCTCCCCCACTGCGACCTGGTCCCTCTACTTATGGATATGGGCCCCACGGGTGGCTTCCGCACTTCCCGTGCCCAAAGGACCCCTTTTGTCCTCCCTTCCTTCAGACTCACCTATCAATTCTCTCCCCAGCTTTTCTACTGCACTCCTCCGTCTCCTGATGTTCTGACTCACTCTCTCTGCTCACTCTTTCTCCCGTCTGGGGACAAGCTCCTCACAGCTTGAGCTCCCCTTCTTGACTGTTCTCTCTCCTCAGTCCTCTAAGCTCCTCCCCATTTTCTACCTCCCCCACCCACACCCCAACACCTTTTCCTACCCAGCCTGGGATGAGGCAATCCTCCCCAAGGGTACGCCCAGGTGCGCTGGCTGAACTGGTGTGTGCTGGGTGCGAGTGTTAGAGTCCTGGGTAGTGCTCCATCTTTACCTGAGAGTGGAATACCACACCTCTGGGTGAGGTGCAGTACCTCTATTGCGACTGGACCCTCAGGGGCGCCACATTTTCATGCAGAATCTGAAAGGAAAAAAAGTGGTATTTTTCACTGGATATTATGGAGCCATGTGCACACAAGCAGCAAGGTAGCGCAACAAACCCTCTAGTAGCCTTCAAAGAATCAGAAGCCATAATGTCACGTTCTTCTCTCACAGGACCACTGAAGCCTATCATTGGTTGCAGCGGTCAGGTCCGTAGAGCAGCACATCACTGAGTGTTACTTTTAGTAACAATCTGTGTTAGTCACTTAACTGCTGCAGCCAATCACAGGCCTCAGTGGTACTGTGATAGAAGAACAGTAATGAGGTTGAAAAAAGCTAGAATAACCATAAGCGCAATAGGGTCTTATCTGAATGACAAAGGGGAGAACAAAAGCCAAGCTAATCACCTGGTGTGGTTATGTGACCAAAACCAAAAAAAGGCTCAAGGCTGCTGCAGACCCATGGCTAAGGTGCAACACAAATCTACTAACAGGGTTAATTCTGCGTTGCTGGTAATCGATGATGGAAAAAAAGAATGGTCTCCAAGAATGCAGTTTATTAGTCAACGCGTTTTGAAATTCCAAACTTCTTCATCAGGACCAGCCACATGTACAGTGCGCATTATTAACCCTATTATCCATTTCTGTTAGAAGAAAAGTAATGTTATGTCTTCCAGCTCCATGGGAATGACAGCAGGTAAGTATTCATCAATTTTATTTTTTTCAGCTGAGTGATTTTAATATGGTTAGACAACACCTTTATTATCTGCAGCTGCACATTAATTGTTTCATAGAATCATAGAATGTTAGAGTTGGAAGGTGTCATCGTATTCAATTCAGGATTCACTAAACCGTCTCAGACAGCTGTCTGTCCAGCCTCGGTTTCTGCCATGCTATTGAAATAATTAAATATAACCTTGCAGAATGTGCTTGAAAGATGATCCATAACCATTCATCAATATTTGTACTCCAATTTCCTCCACACAATAAAAAATCCGTATTCATCTAAATCTCAGGGCTTATTGATACAGCAACATCAGGACATCTTATTTTATATAGGACACAGGTTTTTTTTGCTGTAGACTGACAGAGGCAATCATAAATCTCAATTTATCCGGTAATCATGGATACAGGGATCATTTCAGGTAACAGAACAACGGACTCCTAGCGACCAGTAGCTCTGCAATGTGGAAGCTGAAACGGAGAAATACGGCTCTCGGCAAAAGCATAAGTCACATGACTCATTACATACATAACAAAGAACAGCTTACATATACCATATGCAATACCTAGAAAATAGAATGAAAAGTAAATATCTGCCTTTTAATAATATGGTTTTTAAGTCCATAGGTCAATTTCAGTTGTTTTTTTCTATGTTTTTTTTATCGTCTGCACTCTTTTGTGATACAAAGCACTAGATCTCATGCATAGATACGAATGCAATAAAACATATTCAAACCCCATTGCAAATTAGGTTTATTAGTATAATTTATAAACAGTTTGCAATAAACAAGAATTAAAACAGCTCAGCGCAACTAAGGGTCCATTTACACCGCCCGATTAAATGATTGTCAGCAGTCAACATGTTTCCTGTTTAGCGGTAATATCAGGTGAGCTTTAGCTAAAACACATCAAATACCTGGACTGGCTATGGGTTTGTTGACTGTGATGTTTAAATATATGTTAGAAATATATGAGGGGGGGGGTCAAAAAGTTAAGAGAAAATATTATTACACAAACAATGTAAAGGCTACAAATGATCTAAGGGCATTGAATGTTCTTAAAGATACAGCTTGAAGCAGAATTCCCAAGTTCGGAATGAAAGGAACACTGGTTACACTTCTGGGAGATGGCAGAAAGGGGACGATGTCACTGACTGTCACTATATAACTGAGGAGACATGTGGTCACAAAACACTTGAGTGACTGCATAAGACCTGCAGCAAAGCACTGAGGTTAGGTTCATACATTAAATGGGTTGTCCGGTCTTTTGCTAAAATCTGCTCACAGACTTCTAAATGCTCACAGTGTGTGCACTGCATACTGTCAGGATTCTCCGGTGTCTGTGACGAGAGCAGGCAGTCACATGATCATCAGTACGTGATGTGCATACTTCCAGCCACATGCCAACTGGACTTTTACTGCCTGGCTAAATACAAATTAATTGAGCGAGATCGCACATGTCTAGTTGGAATGTGGTCAGAAGTATGCATATTGCATACCTGTGGTAACGTGACGTAACTGTCCGTTCTCACTCATGACAGTGTGCGATGCACTCTTTGTCACTTTTCAGGAGTCTGTAGTCTGCAGACTTCAAGCAAAAGACTGAACCACCCCATTAAGGCAGAACTAAAACACTGTAGGTCTCCATGAAAAGTTTCCAGATGCACACGTCTACTTACACATCATGAGACTGATGGAGCCATTGGAGTGGTGGAGAATTTACTGCATGAATGCAACAAGAAAAAGGTAAAAGAAAGGGCAGAAGAAATGAAAGACTGCTGTAAATCTTCAGAACAGTGGTTGTGCTGGCACCAAAGGAACACGACAGCCGGCAGTCTAGCCTGTGCCTTCCCCAATGATGACAGTTAATCGCTAGTGATGTCGGAGCTGTCAGATGATCAGCAGGACAATAGTCTTAAGATTGAATAGTCCTGATAACACGACTAATTTAATTCTGCTTTTAGGTCATGATGAATTTGACAAAACAATATCTGAAGGATACAAGAATCTACTATTATATTGAGGCACAATAGTACAATAAACAATGCAAATGATGGAACAATTGCGGAAAATAATAAATAGCCTCTATCAAGATATATGTCAAAAAGCGCTCACTCTATTGTGTTTGTATTGGATTATTTTAATTACAGGCATATGGCCCCATAACCTAATTACATTGATATACCCTCCCCATATATGATAGCGCTGATTTAAATTTTCTTCTATGTAGTCAGTCATCACGGTCACTGGTCACAATGAACAAGGTCACTTCGTTTCTACGCTACTCCCAGGCGCTGACACTTGGTGCTCCCGGATAAATAAGGTTAGGGTGTGTAATGTAATTTTCTTAGTGAGTGAGAGAAGACACAGGGCTGACATTATGTGCATCTATTATAATGCATAGATCACTATAGTCAAATGGTGTGTGCTTTTTGTGACCTCATCTTTATACATGAAAGACCTAATTTAATTGTAAGCTTGTCATCTCTCCTAATTATTCATGGTTCATATAATGTAACCTCTCATATTTATGCATGAATGCCATATTGTACTGGCCCTAGAAGTGCAATGAATTTAGATGTATACATATCTACGTTGGGCATTATGTGCTACTCATGTAGGCAATTACAGTAGTAAGGCTGGCTCCAGGTTTTCGTGTGCCCCGGGCGAAAGAGTGTCAGTGGGCCCCTTTAACACATACCACAATTCATGATGCTCCGATACGGCCCAAAATATAGGTATACAGTAGTACAATGACAAATACTTCACTTCTTACATGACATGACTGATATCTATTTAAAATTCTACAATAGCTCAAAAACCAGACAGTATATTACTCCATACAGTATTATGGTCACCACATAGTGCGCCATACAGTTATACTGAACACCCAGGTGCACAAGAAACAGGGGGAAAAAACACCACCAAGGCAGGATGAGACATAATATGCATTTTTTATTGAAAATATAACATTGAAAATTGCACATACATAATGTACCATATAATATAAAAATGATGTTAAAAAGGAAAGCAAAAAACACCACCCTCCAGTACCCAATAACCGGGATTTATATTCACATAACCAGGTAAATAAAACCAAAAATAAAGTGTATCAGTGAAATAAAACACGGAAAAATGCGTGCTAAATGTGTTACAAAATAAAAACCACAAAGTGCTCAAAATAATGTGCCTACACACAAACTCGTGATCCGGCTAATAGATAAATGTGCCCAGTAATATAGTGGATCAAATAATCAGGCCAAGAAAAACAAAGTGTGTAATAAATGAACTGAGTGTGACATACCAATAATAAATGAGCTACTTGGGGCCAAAAAAGTGCTGCAACTAATTAGAAACAAATACAACAAGTGCTGCCATAAAAACTAATGGAGCAAAAATCACTGTACCTGGAAAATCCCGGAGGGGAAAGAAAGAGGGTGAATGAAATGCTTCCTAGAACGCACCCCGGCGCGCGTTTCAGAAAATATCCTTCGTCCCCCCTGACGAAGGATATTTTCCGAAACGCGCGTCGGGGCGCGTTCTAGGAAGCATTTCATTCACCCTCTTTCTTTCCCCTCCGGGATTTTCCAGGTACAGTGATTTTTGCTCCATTAGTTTTTATGGCAGCACTTGTTGTATTTGTTTCTAATTAGTTGCAGCACTTTTTTGGCCCCAAGTAGCTCATTTATTATTGGTATGTCACACTCAGTTCATTTATTACACACTTTGTTTTTCTTGGCCTGATTATTTGATCCACTATATTACTGGGCACATTTATCTATTAGCCGGATCACGAGTTTGTGTGTAGGCACATTATTTTGAGCACTTTGTGGTTTTTATTTTGTAACACATTTAGCACGCATTTTTCCGTGTTTTATTTCACTGATACACTTTATTTTTGGTTTTATTTACCTGGTTATGTGAATATAAATCCCGGTTATTGGGTACTGGAGGGAGGTGTTTTTTGCTTTCCTTTTTAACATCATTTTTATATTATATGGTACATTATGTATGTGCAATTTTCAATGTTATATTTTCAATAAAAAATGCATATTATGTCTCATCCTGCCTTGGTGGTGTTTTTTCCCCTGTTTCTTGTGCACCTGGGTGTTCAGTATAACTAATTGGATGGTCATCCATCCGCACTTTGAGGTGTGATTTCAATTGATGTTGTGAACATATTGATTGATTTTATATTATTTTTAAAAAATTATTTTATTTTTTGCACACTATATTGCATCTCTTTTGTTTTTTAATATAGTGCGCCATACAGAATAATGAGCCCCATATATTGCTCCATACAGAATAATTGGTCCCATATAATGTTCCATACAGTAGATGATGAGCTCCACATAATGCTCCAGTATATGATGGTCCCTATATAATGTGCCATACAGTATAGGACGGTCCCCATAGAGTAGAATGAGCCCCACATATTGCTCCATATAGTATAATGAGTCGCATATAAAGCTCCATACAGTATATGATTGTCCCCATATATTGCTCCATAAAGAATGGGCTCCATATAATGCTCCATACAGAATAGGCCCCATATGTGCTCCATATGATGCTCCATACCCTATATGATGCCCCATAAATAATAAACCCCATATGATGCGCCAGTATTTTATGGGCCCCATGGATGATGCTCCAGTGTATGATGGGCCAATATAATGCTCCATATACAGTACAGACCAAAAGTTTGGACACACCTTCTCATTCAACGATTTTTCTGTAATTTCATGACTATAAAAATTGTAGAATCATACTGAAGGCATCAAAACTATGAATTAACACATGTGGAATTATATATTACACTTTACAAAAAAGTGTGAAACAACTGAAAATATGTCTTCTATTCTAGGTTCTTCAAAGTAGCCACCTTTTGCTTTGATTACTGCTTTGCACGAAGAAAAGGTGAACGGATGGACTCTACATGCCTGGTTCACACCGTGAAGCATGGAGGAGGTGGTGTGATGGTGTGGGGGTGCTTTGCTGGTGACACTGTTGGGGATTTGAGATCTGAGATTCTCAATATCTCAATCCAACCAAGTGAGGTGGAGAGTTTGGCAGCTTCATTTCCCTTTAAGTGGTGTTCAGATTCTCTTATCTATCTAGGAATAAAAATCACCGCCAAAGTGTCTAATTTTTGTGGAGCAAACTTTAAGACACCTTTACATAAAATGAAGTTAGACTTTGAAAAATGGCATAAACTACCTTTATCTCGGTTTGGAAGAGTGAGCGCTATTAAAATGGATCTATAACCCCGTCTCCTATATTATTTCCAAACAATCCCCTTGTATTTACTTGCCTCCTTTTCTCACGTCTTAAAAAAGCAATTACTCGTTTAATTTTGTCACAAAACGAGCACGTATTTCATACTTTTTGTGAAGTAGATCGAAGCAAGAAGGGGGAATAGGTCTGCCAGATTTTGCTATGTATAGTCAAGCAGCAATTGATACATGTATTTTAGATCTGTTTCATAATAAAAACAACAAAAAATGGGTTACATTAGAAAATGATCTTAATGGACGTGACTCCCGTATAGTTATTTGGTCCCCGACGGAAGAACGGGATATACCTTTACCCTTCCTCTCCAAAAACATGATATTTATCAAAAGAGGGAGTCGAGAGCTGAGAGTCTCTTCGTCTCCTGGCCGCCTAACTCCTATATATGACAATCCATCCTTTCCTGCAGGATTAAAAAGAGACACTTATCTACATAAAAATAGAGCTTCATGCCCCATAGTCCATGATTATGTTACAAGGAGAGGGATGAGGTCTCTCCAGGACATTTTTCAGGACAAGGAGCCGCCAACAGGTGCATGGTTCTTTTATGAACAAATAAAGAGGTTTATTATTAAATTAGCCAAACAATCCGATGCATACTGAATATTATCTCCGTTTGAGACTCTTTGTTTATCAACAAACTCTATAGATCACACTATCTCTTTATTATGCAAAACCTTCCAAGAAGTGCAGACCCATTGAGAGATTTTCCAGGTATTTTTGCAAAATGGGAGATTGATTTGGGTAGAGCCTTATCATTTGAAGAAAGATAAAGATTCTCTTATGCACATTCAGGTCATCGCTCTGTTCGACATCACAGGAGAGGAGCTACAAAATCTTGTTGAGGTGGTACAGATGCCCATCAGATTTAAACGTAATTTATCCAACAACACTGGATATGTGCTGGAGATGCTTAAAAGATAGAGGTTAATTTGTACACATTTGGTGGCACTGCCCACTCATACAGAAACTGTGGTTAGCATCCTTTGGTCTATAACCAAAATTACACCCACAATGGAGGTGGCCTTGCTGGCCTTGTGTATCTTCTCGATTTCTAGATTTAAGAAAGGTCTTCTTAGACATATTCTCACTGATACCAGGAACGTGATTACTAGATTTTGGAAAGAGGTAAAGGTTCCCTTGCGTTCTGATTTGGTGATGGAACTCAATGACATAAATAGAAAGGAACAGCTGATAGGACAACTGAATGGTACCACAGGAAAGGTATATAACAATTGGACTCTTGGTTGACAGACCATAGATGATGGGTCATATGAGTTAACCTACTGGATGGAGCCACATTTCCTACCCCACTCCTTAAAATCCTTCCCCCTCCCCCTTTTCTTTTTTTTTTTTCTTTTCCCTTCTTTCCCCTTGTTTCTACTGTATCTTCTTTCCTTTTGTAGACATAGAGTCTTAGTATAGGTACCTTCTTCTTTAAAACTTATAAACAAAGCCAGACTGATGTTAATTGCCTACATGAGCAAACACCTCAGGCGCTCATCCAACATTTGTTTTGTATGTATGACTTTCTGGGGAAAAGTTATAGTTGCTATATAATGGTTTTTTTTGCATGTGATAGTAGAAGAGGTATGTTCTTTTCTCTTCCTGTTATTAATGATTGATGTGTATAAATACCTAAATAAACTTGATTTACCCAAAAAAAATGAAATACCTCTCCAGGCTGGGCACTGCTCTACTCTGGACTCCTCAGCATCGCCATCTTCCAGGTCTCTGCACTGTGACTGTTCAGGCTGAGGGCTCACAGACGTGATGTCTTCGCGCTCTCTGACCTGAATGTCACTGTCAGGAAACGCGAAACACGTCACAGCGGTGGAGCAGGGAGAGGTAAGTATTGCAAGTGCTTGAGCCCTGAGCAAGCAGGGGAGGCCCACTCGTGGGCGACGGCACTGGCACAGGGCCCCTCATAGTATGCCAGAGTGTCTCTGACGGCGAGTGGGCCCCCCACCGTCAGAGACACCGTCGTATTTTTAGGGGCCCTGTGCCAGTGCCGTCGCCCACGAGTGGGCCACCCCACCTGCTCCGGGCAACGGCACTTGCCGGGTGCGCCAGGTGCTGACGCCAGCCCTAGGGGGGTACAGCCCAGTTAGGGAGGTGCAAATACTGGCATATGTTGAGGTGTAGGCTGGACGGATGTGCGAGCACAGTCTTCGCACCTTATGGAGCAGGGCTGTTAACTCCAGATAATTATTTAAGAAGCACTGCACCACCAGGTTCAAGGTGTGAGCCAGGCAAGGTATGTGTCTGAGTTTGGCCGGGGCTATGGCTGCCACAAAATTACGGCCGTTATAACTGACTACCTTGCCTGGCTCAAGATGTAGACTTCCCAGCCATGGGCTGGTGATCGTGATGGTGGTGGTAGTGGTGGTGATGGCCCAGATTTAGTCTTTTGGTGCATAAACATTGTGACTCCCTGACTGATTTTGCCTTGCGGCGACACCTCAACATTTCTTTATGGTGGTGTGCTAACCGGTGGGCTTACAGTGGGGAAGCGATGCTGGCTACCTTTAGTCGGAGCAGGTGCACTTGTGCTACCTGAGGTTTTGTAGTCCGTCCACGATTGCAAGTGCATGGTGTTTAAATGTCTAAGCATGCAACTGGAATTCAAATTTCAGAGATTTTTCCCGCGGCTCAAGGTCCTTCCGCACTTCTTACAGATAACCTTTGCCTCATCAATAGGATTTTGGTCAAAACAGTGCCACACTGCACTCTTCCTAGTATGGTACAACTTTTCAGGGCTTGCACGCTGTGCTAATTTGACTGTTTGGCCAAGCTGTCCTGAAACTCTTTTTGTTATTTTAACACGTTTTTGGACTGCTATGGGCCTGCCAGATAACCGCAGCTGTGATGTCGATGCCTGCTGCGGATCCTCCTCCTCCCAGCGGCACCCTCTTACCCCAATGGATGCCAATCTGGGTCAACAACTGGGTCATCCATCACCTCCTCTTCATTTTCATCTGTTCCTTCCTCTGTGTCACCGTGTAAGGTGGTATAGTATGCGTGAAGGGGCACCTGAGTTTCATCAGGGTCAGATTCTGGCTCAGTAGACTGCGAGGGCAATGTAGTGCTCTGGGTCAATGTACCAGCAGAATCATCTAGCAGTGGCTGTGCATCAGTGCACTCCATGTCAGATTCATCTTGGACTGGGGAATTCAGGATTTGACTTGACAACCCAGGCATGGTATGTGAAAAGAGCTCCATGGAGTAATCAGAAGTGTGGCCTGCCGCATCCTTCACTTTTGGTGGGGGTGAAGGACACAAGGAAAGGTGTTGTTCCTGACAAGGAGCCTGCTCTGACGACTCAGTGCTTGCAGTTTTTGAAACTTCAGAAGAGGAGGCGATAGAGCTGGAGGCTGTTTCGGCAATGTAAGCCAAAACCTGTTCCTGATGCTCTGCCTTTAAAAGCGGTTTACCTACTCCCAGAAAAGGGAGCCTTCCAGGCCTTCTGGAGCCAGACCATGACGCAGGCTCAACACCTCCTGCCTTAGGTGCTATTGTGCTTTTGGCACTACCAGCAGATGCACCACCACCACCATCAGTACCTGCTGCCCCCCCCACGTCCGCGGCCTCTTCCACCATACTTCCTCATGTTTGGGAAAATGTACCCAAAATATAAGCAGATATATGGTACTGTATCACAAGCGTACAGCTCTAGACGGTGAAGGGGAAAATTTCAATCTCTGTATATATTTGAGGAGTCACACACAGACGCTTTCAGGCTCAGTATGGATTAGACCAGAATATAAAAAGCAGAAAAAGGGTACTGTATCAGAAGATACCAGGTGTATATAGTATTGGGAAAAATTGTAAATCTCCATATATATTTCAGGAGACACACACAGACGCTCTCAGTCTCAGTATGGATTAGACCAGAATATAAAAATCAGAAAAAGGGTACTGGATCTGAAGATAACAGGTGTATAGAGGTAAATTGTAAATCTCTGTATAGATTTCTGAAGTAACACACAGACGCTCACAGGCTCAGTATGGATAAGACCAGAATATGAAAAGCAGAAAAAGTGTACTGTATCAGAAGCGAACAGCTGTATACAGTGTTGGGGTAATTTTAAATTTCCGTATATATTTCCAGAGTCAGACACAGACTCTCACAGGCTCAGTATGGATCACACCAGAATATAAAAAGTAGAAAACGTGTACTGTATCAGTAGCGTACAGCTGTATACAGTGTTGGGGTAATTTTAAATCTCTGTATATATTTCAGGAGTAACACACACGCTCACAGGCTCAGTATGGATTACAACAGAATATGAAAAGCATAAAAAGTGTACTGTATCAGTAGCGTACAGCTGTATACAGTGTTGGGGTTAATTTTAAATCTCCGTATATATTTCAGGAGTAACACACACGCTCATAGGCTCAGTATGGATTACACCAGAATATAAAAAGCAGAAAAAGTGTACTGTATCAGTAGCGTACAGCTGTATACAGTGTTGGGGTAAATAAATCTCCATATATATTTCCGGAGTAACACACAGGCTCAGTATGGAGTAGACCAGAATATAAAAAGCAAAAAAGGCTAATGTATCTGAAGATACCAGGCGTATACATTGTAGGAGTAATTGTAAATGTTCGAATATATTTCCGGAGTAACACACAGACGCTCTCTCAGTATGGATTTGACCGTAATACAGAAGGCAGAAAAATGGTACTGTATCAGAAGATACCAGCTGTATACGGTTTTGGGGAAAATTTAAATCTCAGTATATATTTCCTGAGTCACACACAGATGCTCTCTCAGTATGGATTTGACCGTAATACAGAAGGCAGAAAAACGGTACTGTATCAGAAGATACCAGCTGTATACGGTTTTGGGGAAAATTGAAATCTCCCTATATATTTCCGAATTCACACACAGATAGTCAGCATGTGTTTGTCTGTGATACCAGCCAGTACACAGTAGTGTGTGAGGAGCGTACAGCTCTATACGGTGTGGGAAAAAATTAATGCTCGGTAACTGTGCAGAAAAAAAGAATAAAAGTATTAGTGCTGTGTAGGTGCTGTGTAAAAAGCAGTCTGCACAGCAGTGTACACACAGCAATACAGCTACAGTAGCAGGCAGCCTAATAATCAGCTCTGCTGCTGCACACTAGAAATTCCTCCCCTGTCACTGGCAGGCAGCCTAATAATCAGGTCTGCTCCTGCACACTAGAAATTCCTCCCCTGTCACTGACAGGCAGCCTAATAACCAGCGCTGCTGCACACAACAAAATCCCCCTGTTCGTTGTGAACATTTTGGAGACGACTTCGGAGCTGAAGCTCCCTTGGTGGTTGCTGAGGGTATTGAACCTATGTTGAATACCAAGAGTCCTACACCTGCAGATAACGAGTGGTTGTCAGGTGGTACTGACTGGCCTGATATAACTGAGCTGACCTCCCATGATCCTCGCCGGAGATCAATTGTGCTTCCTGGTCTAGGTTGGAATTCAGCTTGCTTTCCTGCTGTCTCCTGCGTGCTTTTAGATAAGTCTCTTTCAGTTTTTTTTCACTGTGGTTT
This sequence comes from Oophaga sylvatica, assembly GCA_033576555.1. NCBI lineage: Eukaryota > Metazoa > Chordata > Amphibia > Anura > Dendrobatidae > Oophaga > Oophaga sylvatica. The sequence continues at coordinate 934,327,628 of JARQOD010000001.1, forward strand.
GAATTCCTTGCTTTTTGCTGCATTGCTTTTTGTCTTCAGCCGGGTCCCTTTGGGGGGCTTTGGCTGGTCTCCGTTCGTTTTTTGTATTTGTTCATTTGCTCAGTTCTTGTGATATTTTACTGCTGGGTAGCTATGTGTCCACACCAGAGATCTGATATAGGTGGTCAAGACCGTGTGGTCTCAGTGTTTTTGGATTCAGAAGTGTTGGAGTTTTTCCTAGGGATTTTCTGGGTTGCAGACATTATTCTCTCCTGTGCTGTCCTATCTAGACAGTTTTGGGCCCCAGCGTTTGCTCAAGCGTCCCCAGCGTTTGCTGTGTTCGTATTTTTATCTTGTCTAACCGCCATTATATGTTTGGGGGCTTCATACTCTTTTGGGGTCTACTCCGGGGCAGTTAACTTTCCTCTTTCCATCTTCAGGGATAGCTATCTCTCCGGCTGTGCCGAGGCGTCTAGTTGTGCGGTTAGTTTAGGGGTCTGCAACCTATTAGTTTCCAACCTCTCTGGTGTTAGGCTGCCTATGCGGTTTTTTGCTCCTGCCTCCTCAGCTACCAAAACATAACAGAATCACCGGACATACTGAAAATTCTATGGTACTCAATAGAAGGGAAAAATAGTAAAGAAAAAAAAAGTTGTCAGAGTTGTCAGAAATTTTTATTTTCCTGTTTGTTACATTTTTTCCCTCTTTTTCTCTGGAGGCTGAGGAGGAATTTTCTCTCCAATGGAGGTCAAACATTTGTCTGACTGTGTGGAGCAGCTTGCTGCTGAAGTTCGGAGTATTGCTATCTATCTTGCTGGGTTGCCTGCTGTGGAACCTAGGATCCCGCTGCCGGATTTATTTTTGTGGGATCGGTCTAAGTTTTTGAATTTTAAAAATAACTGTAAGTTGTTTTTTGCTTTGAAGCCTAAATCCTCAGGGAACACAATGCAGCAGGTTCAAATTGTCATCTCCCTGTTGCGCGGTGACCTTCAGGATTGGGCCTTTTCCCTGACACCTGGGGATCCTGTTTTGAATGATGTTGATGTGTTTTTTCAGGCTCTGGGGTTATTGTACGATGAACCTAATGTTACTGATCAAGCTGAAAAAACCTTGTTGGCATTGAATCAGGGTCATGAAGCCGCTGAGCTGTATTGTCAGAAATTCAGAAAGTGGGCAGTCCTTACTAAATGGAATGATGATGCTCTGGCAGCTCTTTTTCGGAAGGGTCTGGCAGAGACTGTAAAGGATGTTATGGTGGGATTCCCTGTCCCCTCTGGTCTCAATGACTCTATGTCATTAGCTATTCAAGTTGACAGACGTCTGCGCGACTGTAGAAATATGCGTGAGATTGTGATGCCTTGAGGGCCAGCCACTGAGCCCATGCAGTGTGATGGAGTGACTTTTGGGGCACAGCGTCATGAATTTCGTAAGCGTAATAAGTTGTGCTACTATTGTGGTGACGCTTCTCATGCTTTTTTCCGTCTGCCCCAAGCGGGGAAGACGTTTTGCGCGCTCAGTTGTTTTGGGTAGTGATCAGACTAAATTTCTGTTGACTGTGACCTTGATTTGCTCCATGTCCACATTTTCAGCTCAGGCTTTTGTTGATTCAGGGGCAGCTATAAACCTGATGGATTTTGATTTTGCCAAACGTTGTGGTTTTCCTATGATACCCCTGTGGAAGTCTATTCCTTTGCTGGGCATTGATTCTACCCCCTTGGCGGAGAATAAACCCCAGTTTTCTACCCAAGTGATAATGCTGGTCGACCCGGACCACCAAGAGAATTGCAAATTTTGGTGTTACATAATTTACATGACATTGTTATACTGGGTTTTCCTTGGTTACAGACTCACACTCCTGTTTTGGATTGGAAGTCTGTGTCCAGTTGGTGTTGTCAATGTGTTAATGCTGACACTCCTTTTTTTTTCTGCCCCCCCCAGTCTCAAGATGTTTTTTCTGCCTCCCCCCAGTCTCAAGATGTTCCTGACTATTTGACTGATTTTCTGTTGTGTTTAGTGAGAGTAAGTATGCATCCTTACCTCCTCATAGGAGTTATGATTGCGCTATTGACTTAGTACCCGGTTGTAAATTTCCCAAGGGTCAGCTCTTTAATTTATCTGTACCTGAGCATGAGGCTATGCGATCTTATATCAAAACATCTTTAGAGAAGTGTCATATCAGACCATCCTCTTCACCCTTGGGCGCCGGCTTTTTCTTTGTGGCCAAGAAGGATGGCTCATTGAGGCCGTGTATTGATTATCGTCTCTTGAATAAGATCACTGTTAAATATCAATATCCATTACCCTTGATTTCTGACCTATTTTCCAGAGTGAAGGGTGCTTGTTGGTTTACCAAGCTGGACCCCAGGGGGGTGTATAATCTTATTCGCATCAAGCATGGAGATGAATGGAAGACGGCGTTTAATACCCAGAGGGGCATTTTGAGTACCTAGTGATGCCTTTTGGGCTCACTAATGCCCCTTCCGTCTTCCAATCCTTTATGAACGATATTTTCCGGGATTTCGTGGATAAATTTCTGATCGTTTATTTGGACGATATCTTGATTTTTTCCAATGACTGGGATTCTCATGTAGAACATGTTCGGACTGTATTCCGGATTTTGAGAGAAAACGAATTTCATGTGAAGGGATCAAAGTGTCTTTTTGGCATACAGAAGGTTTCATTTCTGGGATTCATTTTGTCTCTGTCTGTTATTAAAATGGACCCGGTCAAAGTTCAGGCCATTTGCGATTGGGTTCAACCCACTGCATTGAAGGCTCTTCAGAGATTTTTGGGTTTTGCTAATTTTTATCGTAAATTTATAGCTAATTTCTCTGGTATTGTGAAGCCACTGACTTATTTGACCAAGAAGGGTTCTGATGTAGTGAATTGGTCTCCAGAGGCAGTTTCTGCGTTTCAGGAGATTAAGCGGAGATTCACTTCTGCTCCTGTTCTGCGCCAACCTGATGTTTCTCTACCATTTCAGGTGGAGGTTGATGCTTCTGAGATTGGTGTAGGAGCCATTTAGTCCCAAAAGGATTCGGAGACCTCTAAGATTAATCCTTGTGCCTTTTTCTCTCGAAAATTTTCCCCAGCGGAATGTAATTATGATGTGGGTAATATGGAGTTATTGGCCATGAAGTGGGCTTTTGAGGAGTGGAGACATTGGCTGGAAGGAGCCAAGCATCAGGTGGTGGTCCTCACGGATCATAAGAACCTGGTTTATCTTGAATCAGCCAAGCGACTTAATCTAGACAGGCCAGGTGGGCCTTGTTTTTCACACGTTTTAATTTTGTGGTCTCTTTTCTCCGGGCACTAAGAATGTTAAGGCGGATGCCTTCTCGAGGAGTTTCTTTCTGGTTTCTCCTGAGGTAACTGAGCCTGCTGTTATTCTTTTTTTTTGTTGAATATGTATTTATTAACACACATGTATAACACATATCAAGGGTATGAACAGTAACAAAACATGTCACATAATATAAGCCAAGCGTCATCATATCAAATCATATTCAATAAAACAAAGCATCATATATCTGAATGAAACGGTGTGATCGAGGATCACTACTAGTATTGCGTGAGATTTGGCACACAAATTGGGTTCCCAAACCAACGAACCCCAATAACATTCTACAAGAACAAAAACTAAGAACAAAATATAACAAGAAGACAGAGAAAATATAAGAGGAAATAAAGAAAAATAGGGGAAGGAAGAAGGAGGAGGGGGGTCGCCCTTGGCCTCCGCCCACAGCACACCACGTGGCAGAGAATCTTACATACAAAAATAGTACTCCAATGAATCACTTACACTATGTAGGCGAAGGGGTACGAAAGGCAATCCACGGGGACCAGATGGTCTGGAATTTATCCCGGGTATGGTTGATCCATTCCAACAGGTCTTCCATGTCCCTGATATGGTCCACAGCAACAGTCCACTCCTCCAGAGAAGGCGCCACAGTAGACAGCCAATGCCTAGGCACTAGAAGTTTGGCAGCCGTCAACATAAAGGTCGCCAGTTTATGCTTAATGGGGTTGTAACCCGTCGTCGGCACCCAAAAAAGGACTGAATCCCTGGGTAAATCACAAGGCAGGAGGCAGATATCTTTGATTTTTTGTCGTATCGCATTCCAGAAGGGCACAATAAGGGGACAATCCCACCAGATGTGAACATAAGTTCCTGAACCCGCCCCACATCTCCAGCAAGTGTCAGAGGTCTGTATCCATGGCGAAATAGGAAGGACGGGGTTCGGTACCACCTGGCAATCAGTTTATAAGAATTCTCTTTGGTGCGAACGCATCTAGAAAATCCCAGTGCTTTTCTCTTAATACACCTGGCGACTCGTAGAGACAACGGGTGTCCTAGTTCCTGTTCCCAGGCAGCAAGGTAAGTAGGTTCAATATCAGAGTGAAGAGACATAAGCCATTTGTAAATGGTGGAAATCACGCCTTTGACAGGACTCCGTGCCAGCAACAGCCGTTCCAAGTTGGAGGCAGCCCGTAAGGGACGATGTTGCTCCAAAAAGGTCTGACAGACATGATGTACATGTGCTAGCGATAAAAAGTTGACGCGTGTAGGTCCGAGGATGGATGACAGGCCCTCCATCGAAGGGACATTGCCTCCAGCGAAAAAGGAATTGAGGGGCGTTACCAGCTTGCTCCACAAACCCTCATCCGAGCAAGTCAACAAAGGGAGTAAGTGTACAGGCATGAGCGGAGAGGGGAACTTACTCATAGAATCATGATGTAGACAGTTCAGGCATGTGTGAAGCAAACCCTTCAGAAGAGGGGAGAAGCTGCGTGTACGAGGGATCTGAGTATGCACACCCCATAACTCAAGTGCCTCCTTAGGCGAAAGAAGAGCCGTTTCTAGGGAGGACAAGAAAGACCTTTTGTTCCAGCTGTTTATCTCCACCCAACGACGAAGATGGCAAGCGAAATAATAGTTCTTCAGGTCGGGCATACCCACTCCACCTGCATCTGTGGGCAGAGTCAAAGTCGAAAAAGCGATACGAGCCGGACGTTGGTTCCATAGGAACCGTGAGAACAGAACGTGTAAGGCACGAAAAAAGAATTGGGAAGGAATATAGGAGCTGCCTGGAATAAGTAGAGGAATTTTGAGACTATATATGTGGACAGATAATTTTTTCGGCCCAACCAAGACATGAACGGTATTCGTAGATGTTGGAGCTGTGTCCTAACCGAGGAGAGTAAACGTAGGTGGTTCAAAGCGTATAGGCGAGATATATCCCTCGGAATAAGAATGCCTAAATATTTTACATGGTCTGTCTTCCAGGTGAACGGTGACATTCGTTGGGGCGGGTTAGAGTGTCCCTGGAAAAGCCGATAGCAAACGCGACCGATTTATTATAATTGATTTTGAAGTTTGAAAGAGTACCAAAATGGTGAAAAAGATCCAGCACAGCGGGTATAGCGGTCTCCGGGTTAGTGATACTAAGCATGATGTCATCAGCGTATGCGGACACGAGGGCTTCGCCTTTAGGCGTGGACGCACCTCGGATGTCTGGGTGTGTACGAAAAGCCTGTAACAAAGGCTCCAGGCACAGAGCGAACAGACTGGGAGACAAGGGGCAGCCCTGACGGGTTCCATTGGATATAGAGAATGGAGCCGAAAAAGAATTGTTCACCTTGACCCTGGCAGTGGGCGAAGTGTAAAGTGCAAAAATGGAGTCTATAAAACGATCGGGAAAATTAAATAGGCATAGGACCAACTTCATGTAAGACCAATCTATGCGGTCAAACGCCTTTTCGGCATCAGTACTTAACAACAACAAAGGCGTTTTTCGGGAAACTGCCCCATGGACCAGGTGTAAGATCTTTGTGGAGTTTTCCCTCCCCTCTCTACCCAATACAAAACCAGTCTGATCGCTCTGCACCAGGATGGGAACCAAGTGAGACACCCGGCTCGCCAGAACCTTCGCCCAGAGCTTCAAATCACAGTTAAGAAGAGAAATCGGCCGATAACTACTACATTGTGCTGGATCCTTGTCCTCCTTATGGATTAAAGCTATATCCGCAGAAAGAGATTGGGGAGGAAAGGAGGAGCCAGTCATTAAGGCGTTAAAAAGTCGGGTGAGGTGTGGGAGAAGGGTAGTTTTAAACTTTTTATAGTAAAGTATTGTCAGACCATCTGGGCCAGGAGATTTTCCCGATGGAGTAGACTTCAAAGCTTCCTCCACTTCCTCCACTGTAATTGGAGATAACAATTCCGCGTGATGGGAAGGTTTCAATTTAGGGAGGTTCAGGGAGGAGACAAAGTCCACAATAGCAGGATGGGGGTCTACAGTAGGGTAGATTCATACATGGGGTTATGTAAGTTATACAAGGCGGCGTAATATTGATGAAAATCTTGCGCAATTTGCGCCGTCTCAGTGTGTGCGGCACCCGAGGGGCACCTCGTCTCAGCGATGAATGTACGCGGAGACGTTTCTTTGACGTAAGCGGACATAAGTTTCCCACCTCTGTCACCTGAAGCATAAAGACGGTGTTTTGCGTGTAAGAAATTTTTCGCAATTTTTAGGTTTAGTAGGGATTTAAGGGCCATACGCAAGGACAGGAGATCGGAGAGGTGTTGCTGGCATAGAGATCGCTTGTGAAGCGACTCCAATTTGCAAATTTGAAGGAGCAAGGCATCGGTTTGTTTCTCCCTAGATTTTTTAAGTCTAGAGGCCAGTGAGATGAATTCACCCCTGACAAAAGATTTGTGAGTTTCCCAGACGATGGGGATTGACATGCCTGGAGTGTAATTTCTATGGAAGAAGTCCTGAAGGGGTATTTCAATGGCATTTATGTTATCTTGAGCGTCCAACAGTGTCTCATTGAGTCCCCAGGTGTATCCGAGACCACCCACCCCAGGTAAGGCCAGTGTTAAGGATATAGGTGTATGGTCCGATATTGTCATGGATCCAATATCCGCCGTAGAATAACACCCCAGGTGGCGTCGGGATAGAAAGAGGTAATCAAGTCTTTGGTATGAGCGATGCGGCGTAGAATAAAATGTATAATCCCTAGAGTCAGGATGGAGGACTCTCCAGGCGTCCACCAAGGACAGCTCCGCCAATAGCAGTTTAAGTCGTCTGAGATTCCGAAAAGAAATGGCGGAGCGGCCCGTGGAGGAGTCCGCCAGAGGCTCCATAGTGAGGTTAAAGTCTCCACCAGTACCACTAGCCCCGACATAAATTGCTGTAAAAGACGTAGAGTAGATAATAGCCAGTCGACTGTGAGAACATTGGGCGCATAAATATTAGCAAAAGTCACTAAAGTGTTTCCCAGTTTACCCTTCAAGAAAAGATATCGACCATCTGTATCTGCCAACTGCGCTTGCAACTGAAAGTGAAGATTGCGGCAAAAAGCTATACTCACCCCTCTCGACGCATGGGAGTCGCTGCAACTGTGGAACCATACAGGGAATGAAGAGCGAGACAGTTGTGGAACATGATCGTGACGGAAATGTGTTTCCTGCATAAAAATAACAGAGACACCATCTTTTTTAAGGAGTCGCAAAACCTGAGCACGTTTCGCAGGCGCATTCATACCCTTAACGTTATAGGATTGAATAACAATATCACGTGGAGTCATCATGGGGGTGTATTGGGAGGATAGATAAGCGATAAAGCGGTGTACCATAGCATGGACAGAGCGACCCCGGGGAAGGAGGAGTGTGACAGGAGGACACAAGAGGGAAAGAACACAAAAAAAACAAAATCAAAACACAGACAAAAAATAAAGCACCATAGGTAGCGGTGCTTATGAACATTTGGAAACATGTGAATTAGGCCGATCCACAAGGGGAGCCGGGAGACACTGCACCCCTCCTGAAGAGAGGAGGAGGGGCAGTGGAGGCTATGCAAGGTTCGCATAAGAGCCTACCTGCAATAACCTCCAGCCAGCTTGTGAGACCCAAGAAAACCTGGGTCATAGTAAAATGTACTTGTCCAAAAATGGTAAGGAGAGTGGGGAGAGAGAGACAAGGGAGAAAAATACGGGCCTGAGTGAACAGAATCATAAGTTAGATATAACCACAGTGAGTTAACAATTCAACAGGAAGGCTGCAAAGTGGAAAATGTAAACCTCAGGTTTCAGGTAGAAGGAGGGCACAAGACCTCCAGAACAAAGGCATTACACCGGGTCTAGCATGTCCTGGTAAGAACAAGAGCAGCAAGCTAGTCCGGTAACAGTTCAGTCTCCAACTGGGTCATCGCGTGCAGATAGAGAGCGACGATGCGACTTGTTCTTGGAGCGGGTGACTTGCCAATCGTCTGGGCGCGGCTGGATCGGTGGTATGGACGACTCCGGAACAGGTAGCTAGGACGGCACAGGTAGTGAAGGGATGGATAAGGCCTTCCACAAAGTAGGTAAGTCCTCTGGATGACGTATAGTAACTTTCTTGTCGTGGCGTGTGACAAAGAGCCCAAAGGGGAACAACCATCTGTACTGGGCATCATGTTCCTTCAGGTGGGTCAGAAGAGGTTTTAACAAGCGGCGCTTCTGGAGGGTAGAACTGGCCAGATCTTGGTAGAAGGCCACTGGGGACCCGTCTAGCATCGGGGACCCCTGCTCCCTCGCGGCAGTGAGAAGCGCAGCAGTATGATTGTAGTCCAGTATACCACAAATAACGTCCCTAGAGGGATCAGTGTCTCTGGGGCGAGCTCTGAGGGCCCGGTGAATGCGCTCCACAACCACAGCTTCAGCAGGTTCTTCCCCCAGCAATGCAGAGAATAAAGTGCGTGCCACAGAGCGCAGGGCCTCGGGAGCATAGGACTCAGGGATGCCTTTCATACGCACATTGCGGTGGTGATTCCTGTTCTCAAGGTCCTCAGCAGCACCGAGGGCCGCATTAAGATGCTTGGAGTGTTCCTGGAGCGTAGTACAGATACCATCGCCAAATTCCACATAGGAAGTGTGTGCCTGCTCCAGCTCCTCCACACGGCGTCCCATGTGTGACACCTCCGCCTTAATGCTGGCCAGCTCCTGTAGCACTGGAGCAATGGTCCGGCGGATGAAAGAGCGGGTGACCTGGTTGGAACGTTCCGGCCTGTGGGGTGATTGTCCTGAACAAGCATCAGTGTCGATATCCGAGTCCTCTGCGTCAGACAGAGAGAGGGTTCCGGGCGCCATCTTAGGTGAAAGCACTGGTGCAGAAGCTGGCTTTCTCCGGAGATAATTATCCAAATCCCCCGTCTTTTTTGGGAGTTTTGGGGTGCCAGTAGAGTCTTTAGCCTTTTCTCTTCCTGATTTCCCCATCTTGGGCAAAAATACGCTATGACAATGCTAAAGCTGGCTGGGTTGAGGAGAGGAGCTCACAGATTCAGTTCCTTCCTCATGTGCAGCTAGGCTCCGCCTCCAGCCTGCTGTTATTCTGAAGGAGGGTGTGGTTTCTTTCCGCCATCTCGCCCAATTTGAGACTGACTTTGGAGAAATTTCAGGAGGATAAACCTGAACGTTGCCCTGCTGGGAGATTGTTTGTCCCTGACCAGTGGAGGAAGAATGTGATGTCCGAGATTCATTGCTCCACGTTGGTCGGCCATCCTGGTATTTTTGGTACCAGAGATTTGGTGAGTCGGTCCTTTTGGTGGCCCACTTTGTCTCGTGATGTCAGGGACTTTGTGCAGTCCTGTGGAACTTGTTTTGGTCCAAACCTTGCTCTCGCTCTAGTGGTTTGTTAATGCCATTGCCTGTGCCCAAGAGGCCATGGACCCATATCTCTATGGATTTTATTTCTGACCTCCCTGTCTCTCAGAGAATGACCGTTATTTGGGTAATCTGTGATAGGTTTTCCAAGATGATACATCTTGTGCCACTACCTAAGTTGCCATCCTCCTCCGGGTTGGTGCCCTTGCTTTTTCAATAGGTGGTTCGGTTGTACGGCATTCCAGAGAACATTGTGTCTGACAGAGGAGTCCAGTTTGTTTCCAGATTTTGGAGGACATTTTGTTCCAAACTGGGAGTTCAGCTGTCTTTTTCCTCTGCGTTCCTTCCTCAGACCAATGGACAAGCTGAGAGAGCAAACCAGACCTTGGAGACGTATTTGAGATGTTTTGTGTCTGCTGATCAAGATGACTGGGTCTCTTTTTTGCCTTTGGCTGAGTTTGCTTTGAATAATAGGGCTAGTTCTGCCACCTTGATGTCTCCATTTTTCTGCAATTTCGGGTTTCATCCTCGATTTTCTTCAGGGCAGGAGGAGGCTTCTGTCTGTCCTGGTGTTGACTCTATTGTGGAGAGAATGCAGCTGATTTGGGATCAAGTAGTGGATAAGCTGTCTCTCTCTCAGGAGAAGGCCCAGCGGTTTGCCAACCAGCATAGGACTGATGGTCCTCGATTTAAAGTGGGTGACTTGGTTTGGTTGTCCTCAAAAATATATCCCTATGAGGGTCGCGTCTCCAAAATTTAAGCCAAGGTTCATTGGACCTTATAAGATCGAGGAGATTATTAATCCCGTTTCCTTCCGTTTGCTTCTTCCAGGAACATTCAAGATTCACAACGTATTTCACAAATCTTTATTGAAGAGATTTGTCGAGCCAGTGGTTCCTATGGCTGCGCCTCCTGATCCTCTTTTGGTTGAGGGCAATTTGGAGAATGTGGTTGAGAAGATATTGGATTCTCATTTGGCCAGGCGGAGACACCAGTACTTGGTGAAGTGGAAAGGCTAGTTCAGGAGGACAATTCTTGGGTGTTTGCTTCTGACATTCATGTTGAAAGACTGGTCCGTGCCTATCACCAAGCTCATCCTGATCGTCCTGGTGGCACAAGTGAGGGTTCGGTGACACCTCCTCAAGGGGGGGTACTGTTGTGAACATTTTTTAGACGACTTCGGAGCTGAAGCTCCCTCTGGTGGTTGCTGAGGGTATTGAACCTATGTTGAATACCAAGAGTCCTACACCTGCAGATAACGAGTGGTTGTCAGGTGGTACTGACTGGCCTGATATAAGTGAGCTGACCTCCCATGATCCTCTCCGGTGATCAATTGTGCTTCCTGGTCTAGGTTGGAATTCAGCTTGATTTCCTGCTGTCTCCTGCGTGCTTTCAGATAAGTCTCTTTCAGTTTTTTTTTACTGTGGTTTGAATTCCTTGCTTTTTGCTGCATTGCTTTTTGTCTTCAGCCGGGTTCCCTTTGGGGGGCTTTGGCTGGTCTCCGTTCGTTTTTTGTATTTGTTCATTTGCTCGTTTTTGTGTATTTTATGTGGGTAGCATGTGTCCACACCAGGTTGATATAGGTGGTAAAGCCGTGTGGTCTCGTTTTTTTTTTGGATCAGAAAGTGGGGGTTTTTTCCGGGGGATTTTCGGGTTGCAGGTATTTTTCTTGTGCTGCCTATCTAGACATTTTTGGGCCCAGCGTTGCTAAATTATTTTTGTCTGTGTTCGTTTTTCATCTTTTTAACTGCCTTTATATTTTTGGGGGCTTCCACTCTTTTGGGGTCTACTTGGGGCAGTTAGTTTTCCTTTTTCCCAATCTTCGGGGGATAGCTATCTTTCGGCTGTGCGGGCATCTAGGACCCCGTAGGGATGCTCCACGGCTGTTCTAGTTTGGGGGTTATTTAGGGGTCTGAACCCTTTTGTTTCCCAAAATCTTGGGGGGGTTTGGTGCTATGCGTTTTTTTTTTGCTCCGCCCCTCAGCTACCAAAAAATAAAACCGTCACTGCACCTAACGTACAGACCAATTCTACAGCAAAGCCAGAAAAAATTTTTTTTCCCCCCTAATCTTCCCTATGGAAACAGCGGCAGCAAAACCCCTCCCTCGTAAGATCGGCAGAAGTAAAAATGGCGGTCAGCGTCGGGGTTTTTTGCCACTTTTGACGCCACCAAAAAAGCCAATCACTGCAATGCCCCTTTTCTAAAATGGGGGTGGCCTTGCCCCTTCTCTCATTGCCCAAAGGGGCATTTTGCTCATTGTGGAAAAGGCGCCTGCAAGCTTAGGGGAAAAACCGAATTTGGCGCTCGGGCGACGACGCAGGACGACCTCACATATAGTCGGGTTTCGATCGGCGAAATCGACTTTGGCGAAGTCAGTGATTTTTTAATTGAGACCCGTTTCGCTTAACTCTGGTGAATTAATCCGGGTTAATTGGAGAGGTGTAAAAAAAGACAACTTTCCTTATTAATCCCGTAGTAAAGGTTAAAAAGATACCCACATATTTAAAAATTCTTTTAATGAAAAAATTTCACTAGTTTTGACCAAATTTATTATTTGCCAATCCTTGATCCCTTTTTCTCCCGAATAAAAATAAAAAAAATCAACACCCTACCTTTCCCCCGTTCAGTAGTTCCCGTGCAATCCATGACAAAGGGGGAAAAGTTTTCAACCGGGGCAGTGTTATGCTACGGCCGGCTCTAAACCCCCCCGCAAAAGAATAAATTTAGGGTTTCGCAG